>CM018033.1:12976762-13366762 GCA_008638375.1 Nyssa sinensis | reverse complement strand
ATTACCAACTAGTAGCAAAACAGAGCAAGGAGAAAGGTACCAATTAGATCGTGGTGCACTGTCGGTGGTGGTTTTGAGAGAGGTTAAAGAAAGATTAAGGCGTACGATGATCGATGGTGGTGCAAGTGATTGGCAAAAGTGGTGGCTATGGCGATGTCACTAGTTTTTGCCGATGGTGGCTTTGAGTAGAGAAATTGAGAGAAATAAGTAAGATGGAGAGAGTTTTCCGGTGGTGCTTCGATGCTGTGAACGGTGGAATGTGTAGGACCGTAGGGTGCAGTTGCTTCCTTTTATAGAGGTTCGAGAGACAAGTTGAGAGGAATTAGGTCTTGTTCGTATGTAGAGAGGGAGAGAGAATGCTGTAATGTGATAGGGTAAATGAGGAGAGAGAAAAATACATAAGAAATAGGGCTATTGAATTTTTGACCAAATAATATTGTTAAATATATAAAGGTAAATTGGTAATTGAATTAATTCCATTAACACAGCTTGTTCGACCAAACTGACAAGAAGGACAATGTTATTTCAGAAAGTATAGGAGAGGTTTCTACAATTGTCAGAAATCTTAGGAGAGGTGGTGTTACTAACCTTAAATATTATTAAGCATCAAAATGATGCAGCTTCAAATTCATTGGCATCTAAACTGGTGTCGTTACACTTATTGAACCAACTCGATGATCACCGAGTCAACTCGACGAAACTCATAACATAGTGTTGTCGTCCCCATTTGGGACGACATTATTCATATGTAGAAACCCTAGTTTTCTAGACTAGTCTCCTTCCATTTTTTCTTGTTTTTTCATTCCTAATCACTTCTAGGGTTCCTTGGAAACGTTTAGATCACATTTGAGTCATCAAAGTGGTATAAAACATAGAGATTTTCAAAAGAACTGCATGTCACCTTGGCCTCTAACTCAGGTCCCAAGTCATCATTTCTTCATCTAAATCACTCATTCTTGTCGTATTGTTCATTATTTTAGTCCCTCTTCTAGTCCTTGTTCGGAAAACTAAGTTCTGTGTTCCATTTTAGTGGGGTTCAATTTTGAACCCCATACCATGCAACTCATGTTATCTTGGTCATTTTTTGACCCTTTAAGTTAGTTTTTTTATCCTATGTTCTCCTTTTCAAATGTAAGTTTCAACCCCATTAGTTAAAACAAGCCTTAGTGTTCATTTAGAAAACCTAGTTCCTACTTAAGTTCATCAATGGCCATTTTCACACAGGCTTTTCCTATTTTCACATTAACACTTCATAATATTGCCTTAAATGACAATTATCAATAGAAAGGATCGTGGTTGTTACCTGTTTGCACTGTGTCTTTTCTTTCTCTCTCTCTAACTTTCTTTCTCTAGTTTCCTTTTTCTTCCTTCCTTCATTCTCTATTTCAATGCACTATCCCTCATCTTCTTTCCTTTTTCGTTTGGATTCTTTCTTGGTTCATAGTGCATGTAAGCATACAACAACATTTCCTCTCTCTCACTCTCTCTATCTCTTTTCTGGTTTGCAAGAACAGAATACACTACACATACTCAGATTTTTTGGTTTATATTCATGCACATGGTTTAGGTGAATTGAATGTCTCCCCATTGGTTTAACACTATGTTCTTGCCACCTCATTTCTTTGACCAACACTTGGCCATCATAATTTATCCAAAATCCTCCATCCACTGAGACCATTGTGCATGAGCTAAATTAGAATTTGGAGCTAGACAATTCTAGGAAGATTGTGAGTTAGTGGGATGTGGTGGAGAAATCCACTCACATCTTATTTAATGTATTTCTTATGTATGCATTAAACATCATATATATTATGCATACTTTATGTGCATCATATTTATATATCATATCACATCTCATGTCATATATATATATATATATATATATATCATACATTAAGTCCAATGGCTTACTATATAATTTAGATTAGGAATTTAGTCTTTAATTAAGTGTACTTTTGCACTAATTGTTCTTTTTCAAACATCATATTTTAATGTGTTAACTTGATAATTAATAGTAATTTAAGGGTTTTTCATCTTGTAATGATCTTTATTATCTTATCATATTTTTTTAAGAATTACTATCACCAATCATTGGGTAACTGTAATTATATTCTAGTGTCATCAATACAAGTTACCAATAATTAGGTTTAGGGTGCTACAGGAAGTGTGCACTTGCACCACTTGAATAGGATCTTAATCCAAAGTACACTAATTATTATATCTACAATTGTTGGTGTCAACTCAATCATTACACACTAAAGTGATTGTTTAAAGTCTCAAATAAATGAGGTCTACAAAATTTTAAAATATAAGATTTAAATTTTTGTTATATCGTAAGTTAGTTCGAAATGAGAACTCAACTCAATCATAAATATCAAATTAATTTAAGAACTCTAAATAATATTAAAATTCCCATTGCACAATCAAATTATGATCATGTAATACAATTTTATTAGATACAAGTATTATTCTCAAGAATACATTTTCTTCTTCGCACTTCTCATCTCTTTCTTTTTTTGCATACGTTCCGAATACCATATTTACAATCACTATGAGGCACAAATAATCTCAAATAATTTCTCTGTAATTAATCTAAATTAATTAGACTAGGAATTGTGAACTTGAGTGTTTAAACCAAGTGTTCAAATAGTATTTAAATTAGACTCCTATTGAATATATGGCCAAGTGCTTAAAATAAAATACAATAATTAAGAGCAAATCCAAACAAGAGAGAAATCGGATTTTATGTGAGAAACCCTCATTGGGAAGAAAACCCACCATGTATCCACTAACAAAACCAATGAGTATAAGTAACAACATAATACTGACCACTAATATACTATGTTTCCTGATAGACTTAATTCGTCAATCAATTCTCTATGTAGTCATGTACATTTTAGTCTTATTTGCTGATTGTGCTTCTTAGACATTACATAACACAACAACCACTTCGTTCCAACCACAATCTAACTGCCTGCAAACTCCCGTTACCTTGTGTGCAACAACCTGTGTTATGCTTTTCAAGTGTTGTAAGATTTTCTCTTTAGCAAAAATCCTTCACAATTACCTCTATGAAGTAGGGACTATTTTGAATTCGAACTCTAGAACTGATGTTTAATGCTTAATGATTCACATAGTATTGAAGTGCTCTATATAGATGCATGGTATGCCGCCTTAGAATGAAAAACTTGCCTCTCACATACAAAGAAAATCATCAGTGATATATAGATTAACCTAAACCTAATTTAATTCAGAAAAGGCAACCAGTCAGATTCTCCAAAAACTCCACACATTTTCAAATAGATAATGCTTTATCATTCAGACGATGCTAGCATTTGAACAGTACTAGGAAGCATTCGAACAGTTTAGGAATTGGTTTTACAATTTAGTTTTAATTCTAATTTTAAATTTTAAGCAGGTACCAAAGGGACATCATAGACATATTTTAAGCATTCTTTTAAATTCTATTGTCAAAACTAAAAAATGCCTAACTTCATGTAACATTAAAACATAAGTCCCATGAGAATCATTAGGTGAAAATGCAAACACATCTTACAAATGCACCTAATATGAATGCGTAATGTGCATGTATGTTTTTACCTTTCATGTTGCAATTCTGAAGCTTCAATATGTTATTAATATAATTTTTCTTTAGAAATACCTAGTTGTAACTTAATCAAGTCTTCATGGAAGCGACTGACTAACGATTTACTAGGCAATGAGACTTAGCCTTACCTAACAATTACATACTCAATAAAGGACTTATAAAATGGAAAATCCAACATATAAACTGAAGAGGAAAATTTTCCAACTAACCTAATATATATTTTTCTCACAATCCTCCGGTTTGGTAACTTCATGAAAAAAAAAATATAAAAAACAAAACTTGACTAATTAAATTTTTTCAAAACCAAAAATAAACTAAGATCACTAATATTAATGTGACCAAGAATAATCCACGAAGACTCAAAATCTACAAGTGAAGATATTTGTTATATGCACAACACTACTAAATAACTATACCATGAGTAGCATCTATGTTATGATACTAAACAAATATCAATACACTCAAGAGAAATAGATAAAGATAAAAAGATAAATTTTCTTTAATCAATAAAAAACAATACAACCCCCAAATAATGCAGATTGAATAAAAAATTTATCTACATCTTTTTCATATAATGGAAAAGGTAAGCACGTGAAGTAGAAGTAATTAGATGGATTATAACAAGACAATTAATATTAGAGATACAAAAAATATATCAATAAGCATATATGTTAAGTAAACCATCAAACAAGACAATAATATATATGAGACATGATATGAAATGAAATATATACGAGACATGATATGAAATGAAACTAAATTGTCATATATATCATCACAATATATAGGATTTAGATACAATGAAATAGATGAATAAGTAAAAATGTATATAATCCAAACAACATCCTAAGAATAGTAGATAGACCTATCTTGAGACATTTGCTTAATAGTGTCATCATCAGGATTTGAACCTTGAGCTACTTTCCCACGTTAGTATCTCTAAATGAATCATAAAATACGCTCTCTAGATCAAACTGTGCTACTTTATACAAACCATCTATCTATTCCTAAATATCAAGTAGCTAATCAACAAATGAAGTAAAGATCCCATTAACGTAATGACGCAAGGATTGTATCTCTACTAATAGCTTATCAAATAGACTACACTATCCAAGTAGTGAAAGTATACAGGATCTAAGGTCGATGTTGGTGCACTAAAGTTTACATACCGGCTGAACTAGATAAGCCAGTAAGAGAAGGTGAGGTTGGCTACTCATTCACCTCTTAGCGGTAGTCGGTGCAGTTGACCTAAGCTAGTTGCCATAGATGTGTCAAAAATGGGATGCATTTGAGTAAGCTCATACCTAGTGAAGACCATGATGTGGCACTCATGAGGGATCCTAGTGATCAAAATTGGAAATCCTAGGCTTACCCTGTAACGTTTCATGAATTTAGAAATATAAAAATTAATAAGTAATGAATAATATTAATCTTAGCATGGTTAAAGTAACCACAAACATAGGGATAAATGTGGACTAACTTGGGTGAATGCACATGGAGAGTGGAATTAGGGGTAAGAATACTTAGAGAAAAGCCATCATGAGGGAAAAACCTAGGAACATTCTGGTATTCGTTCGAACAAGGGGAGAGTTCGTTCGAACGAGCACCATTAACCATTTTTTTCGACCTTCGTTTGGTACTCAGTTCGAACAAAGACACACTCGTTTGAACGAGTCCTTGTTTGTTCGAACGAGCATGCAACCAAATGCTTTAAGTTGCGGGTTGAAAGACCATTTATGCGAAATTTCATTCATCTCCAAAATTTCTCTAGACAAGAGAAAAGTTAGGGTTGAGTATTTCTTGGGTATTCATGGGTTTCTAAGCCTTGTAAACACATTATAGCACAAGGATTCATCACCAAGAAGAATTTCATTCGATCGAAACTAGGATTTTCAAGAATTTCACCAAGAAAAAGGGGTAAGTTTTAGGCTTTCTTTTCATTTTCAAATTTCTTATATTTTCTTGTAGATTAGCTTGGTTAAGAAAAATAAACTGGTAAAACTATTTCTTTAGGGTTTATAGGCAAGGATTGAAGCCACGACCCTTGAAATCTCTTTTCTCTACAACATAATCCACATCTCCCAAGGCTTGAGGTATGGATTCTAACCTAGGTTGAAGGTTAGGTGTTCATGAATGCATGGTATATTTCATTTATTTAGTGAGCTTGATTTACAAATTTCATACACATATAGATGCATATGTTTCCATGCCTATAGCTATAATGAATTGTTGAATGCCATGTGTATACGTAAATTTTTCCATGCTTAAGTTAAATAATTGGATTGTTGAAGGTTATGAAGTTGTGTCATCACTGTTGTGTTTTTGTGATGAATAATGAAATGATATGAACCTTGGGCATGTTCGTAAAAGAAGTGAAAAATATTGATGAATGATGAAATATGAAAATGGAAATGGAAGACGGGAATATTGATAATTACTCCTTAGAACAAGTTGAGGGACTAGAAAGAGTGGCACATTGTGAGGCTGCATAAGAGAACAAGAGTATGTTGTGACAAGGATTGTGTCTCCCTTCGGTTGCAGACGATAACCCTGCTGGGAGTGGTAGTACATAGCCAACAGGTTAGTAGCTCTGGGAGCCATTAAGTGATTAGATGAAGTGATTAAATTAAAGTGTGAGGAATAATGTGAAGCTTGAATAGTAATTTATTTTGTAGTGCATTTAATTATGATTATATGATGATCATTCCATCCACTTATTGTTATGTTCTTCTTGTGGTTGGGTTGACAATTTGTATTGTTGGAGACATGATGAATAACTTATTGATATGTATGCATACTGGTTGGACACTTAAGTTAACACTTCACATCTCATATGCTTACACTTTGCACCTGCCTTAACTTTTCCTATTTTAGAATCTCTACTAGGGTTGTTGTGTTGACCCCTATTAGATGCAGGTAATGGCAAAGATCTGGCGCCTTTATATCATGGATTAGAAGGACATCCCCCTTTCAATCTATGGTTTATTTTGGATGTAATTAAATGCATAACTTCCTTTCTGATCTTTTGTTTATTTTTGAGAATGTAAAAGACCTTATGGTCTCTATATGTTGATGTGACAGCTTAAAAGCCTTAATGTGACTTGTATTCTTTGACTTAGAAATAACAATTAGAGAATGAATACACTTTTAAGATTTATGTATGTAAATATTTTGGGTTATATGTATGTATGCTAATCACAAAATGGTTTGAGATGTTCATGGATGGTTTATTTAGTTTGACCTTATCTAATAGGGCCGTCCGCTGGTCTTTGGTGCCCTGGGTGTGACAGAATGGTATCAGAGCCCTAGGTATAGAAGACGTAGGGACGATGAGATTGAGTAATACTAGGACACTTGAATAAAATTTAAAAATGTTAAATTGAAAAAATTCATTGCTTGTGATTAGTTTAAGGGATGAGACACAATCACATCCCCAAGGTAGCGAGAGTAGGGCCACAACTGCCATGAGAGAGTTCCAACAGCTTAATCCTCCTAAGTTTAGGGGAAAGCTCGACCCACTAGTAGCTGATTATTGGCTTCAGACCATCACTAGGCTTCTTGATACTGTTTGGATTAAGGAAGATGATGTCACGATCAATTTTGCCACAGTACTATTTGTGGGCAATGGCCATAGATTGGTGGGATGTAGTTAGACCTTCAATGGCGGTATCATAGGATGTGTTCACAATTTCCTTCCTTAAGAAGTACTTTCCTGCAATCGCCAAGGATGCCAATGCATCAGGAGTTCTTCCATTTGTACTAGGGCGATATTGATAGTGACTTAGTACTGAAGTCCTACTTTTTTGTACTTTCTCGATTTGTACCAGGAGTAGTCATGGATGAAGTCGATAGGCCACGCACTTTTGAGTTTCAGACTCAAGCCTACTATCCGTGCACCAAGGTCTACTCAAGTTGCGAGTGTATTCTGAATTGGTAGATAGAGCCTTATTGATTGAGGACGAGGACCACGGATTCTAGAAAGCATTCGAGAGGTTTGATACCCAACTAGAACTGTCAGCTCTTATCTCGAGAGACGGGGTAGTAGGAGACAGAGGGAGATAAAGCTCAGTCATTAGGGACAGACCTAGTCACTTTCACAATCGGTACCTTCTACCCTATCCTTACGTTAGGGAGGAATTCCCGAGGAGAGAGTATTTGTTTTCTATGCCAGTAGCTAGGACACCGTACCTAGATGATCTATTTACGTTGTCACTAGATAAAACATTATTCCTCATAGTCAATGCCTTTTTATAATTAAAATCTCTTAGATGTCCTTGGTTGAAAACCTTTAGGACTAACAATTATTATTTTAGGCAATGTCTTTTAGTTGGGTGATTCCATGATTTCACTTTATAACTTGGCCAATTTCGAATGTAAACTCACACAGTCAATTGATTTATTTTTATAAGTCAACTAATTTTAATCGTGACTAAATGTATTTCCATAATTAAGCCATTCAGTCGACTGATATCAACATTTGGTCAACTAACAGATCTAAAATGTTAATTTCCAAATATAATATCTATCTCAATAAAGTTCAAGACCTTTCTAAGCCAACCACCCTTTGATTCTGTTTGTTAAGACTTAAGAGCCTATTTCATAATGAATGATATTAAGTTTGTATAAAAAATCATAGACGTTTGATTATGATTTTTCCACTTTAGTCCTTAAGGTCCTACAGTCTATCTATGTCACATTGAGCCAAAAAGTTTAATTAAAGTGAATAATTTTACAAGAGGACCTAAGCATTCATCCAAAATATCCCAAGTGTCTTTTATTGCTTCTAATGCTTCACATTTCCACTTGATATCCAATTTTTGTACCTAACTTAAAACATTGACACTTAATGTGAAATTGTTAGTACATGTCATCAATAAGTTGTTATTATAAGAATTGCTCTTTTATTGAAAGGCCCTATGTATATCTAGATGTATTAAAGTTTACCTAAGGGAGGGGGGGTGAATAGGTCACAATGGTAAATTAAAAATTAAATATCCAACTTTTAGCAATCCAACAATGATTAAGGTTATCACTTTGATTAAGTGAGAATTATGTTCTAGTGCGTGCAATAAAAAATTAGTGGCATGCAATAATAAAGGAATAAAAGCAAAGAGGCGAAAACACTGATTTTTTACTAGAAAACTGTCACAAATCAATCGTATCTGCTTTGGAAATCCTCGGGGCGCTGACCTAGATGCACTAAATCCACTAGAAAAGTTTCAGTGATTACAGACGTGGTAGATACAACGACTTAGTCCCTCAAGCCTTGCTCTTGTTCTGAATCTCCGCAAACTTGAATCCATAAACACTCTTCACGTAGACATCTATTTCGAATTCTCGAACGGACAATCTCAAACTCTACTGATTGCACAAAACTTGAACTACACAAGTTTGTACTCCAATGGTGTAAAAGAATGTATGGTAGGGTTTTTAAATCAATAGGCCTTGAATGTGTGTACACGTGAGTATGCCTAATGAAATTCTTTTGGTACTAGAAGTATATTGTGTGTAGCAGTAGCCAAAAGTCTTTAAAAATTTGCGCTAGAGACTATTTATAGTCCTAGGTTAAAACAGAGCAGAAAACTTTTAGAAACCAAAAATTGTTTGCACAATTTCCGATGGTCGTTCGAACGAGCGCCTTTTATAAAATGAGGAAGGGACTTACTACTTTGGTTGTTCGAACGAGGTCCCACAAGCTTAGGTTGTGAAGTCTCTATTTAGGTCATTCTAACGACCATTCCCACAAGATCCCACAATGAAACTCGCACGACCTTACTGTCCTGCTCGTTCGAACGAAGCCAAGGCTCATTCAAACGATCGAAGAAGAAATCTCAATCGAACTTCTTCACACTTAAATTAAAAAGTTATTGCTTTATAAAACCAAGTAAATTTAAAACCCAATGAGAACTTTTAATAAGAAGCCACATCTTTTAGCAAAACATGATTTTAAAACCTAGTATATGCATGGAGTGGGAGTGTGTGTGTGTGTAAATTCATGAACCAATTTATCCAAGCAATTTACCTTTCTTACCAATGTGACCACCTTTGTTGGGAAGAACTTTCTATGTTGCTCGAAATGCTGAGATGATCACAAGGTTTAAGAACAAGGTTTGACTTGAATTATAATTCAAAATTTTAAATTTTTGTCAAACACAATGATAGACTGCAAGTCCTAACATTTATCCTTGGGTTGAAACCTTGAGACTGACACCTGTGGTTATGATCAACAATTGAAAAGTTCGAACTTAAAATCTACGGCAAAATACTCATTAGTGTGATCAATGCAATGCCCGAGTGAATCTTACATTGATTGCACAAAACTTTGAATTACTATAAACCTTAAAATTGTCACAATAGCCCATTAAGTTTCTTGATATCATATCCTTGTTATGATTCTTGTATTCAACTAAGCCTTGTGAATACATACGCTATATTTTGGACATAAAATTGCTTACACAAAAATGAATAAAATATTTTTACTCGTAGCAATCACTTGTACTTTGTTAATTTTCTAAATTCCATGTTCTACAATTCTTTTCTTTATATTTTGGTTTATATTATATTAGTATAGCCTTTCATTATAAAAGATTGTTTGTTTTGTTTGCAAGTATTTTTTAATAATAAATATGTCAAATAAAAAATGTATTAGAATATTAAAACAAAAACAAAAAAACCAAAAACAAAAAAAAAAAACACAAAGAGGGAGAAGAATAAACAAATAAATTCAATCTTGAAAAGGAGTTCTCGAGAGCATCTCCAACCCACCTTTAAAACCTCAAATTTGAAGGTGGGGATGGGAAACCATAAATTCAACCCATCTTTAAATTTGAAGATATGAAGAAAAATTTGAAGATGAATTTTAAATCACAAGCCATCAACTAATTATTTTTATAATACTCCAAATTAGTAATTAATTATTTTTATATTATTTAAATAAGTACTTGAGATTTAAAGTTATTTTATCCATGAATTATTTTCTATTTTAATTAGTAATTATTTTTTTAAAATTAATTATTTATATGGTAGAAAAAAATTATCAACTTATCTCCACCATTAAAGATTTCAATAACAATTAAACTTTTAATATCCCATTGAAAATAAAAAATAAATTTTCAATTTGAGCAATAACATAAGGAGTTCTTAATGTACCTTTATCTTTTTTAATGTAGTTATTAATTTTTGATGTAATTTTAATTATTTTTGATGTATTTAAATTATAGAGTTTTAACAAAAAAGTGATAAATAATTTTATTTTGGATAAATATATGTTAAATAATTTTATTTTGGACACAAATGATATTATTAAAAGTGTGATTTGAAACCACTCGAAGTTGTGGCTGGACATTAAAGACGTTGAGGACAAAATTTAAGCATCTCGAGTTCGAGTTTCCTTCGCATTGATCGTTGGCAGCTAGAGTTTATAGGGTAGGTCTGACTATAACGGGGAGATGGACAAAAAAAGTGTGATTTGAAGAATAAATAATGATTTGAAAATTGGTATGGTTGAACTAAAAATGTGGGACTCGTCATCTTCAAATTTGAAGAAGATAACAAAATGAAGATAAAAATGAAGGGTATGGGTTAGAGATGTTCATCTATTAAGTAATGCTAAGCTGACCGAAAGTCAATACAACACTGATAACTATCTATGTAAATAATTTTGGTAGAGAAATGTGGTAAGCATGGCATTACTCAAACTAAAATTGATAAATCATACAAGGAAAAATTAAATAAATTAAGTATATTAATTATTGAAAATAATATATTAGCAAAACTTGAATATAAAACTAATTAGTATGCATGCATACCCAAAAAGAAAGAAAATAAATTTTAAATAACAATTTTATTGTACAGAGAACTATTTATTAGATACTAAGAAGACCTCATTTAAAAAAATTTCTTTATGCATCAACTTATTTATTGAGCCGGCAATGACTAGTAGGGGTGTAATTCGGGCATGTTGGATTTGGGTTGAGTCATATTCAAGTCCAGTCCAAGTCCTGAAACAGTCGATCTGAGTCTAACCTTGAATCTGAACAATCCAACTCGAATCTAACCCAAATTAAAATTTATTAGTATCGGGTTCAACTCAAACTTGATTATTAATTCAAAACTTTTAAATTTTATTCATAATTTTTTCAATAAACAGTTGTCTTTTTTTTCTATTTTGATTATATATTAAAAGTTTCAGTAAAGTTCAGCCCAAAGTATAAATAATAAAACTCAAACTTCAAAAAATATGAAAACTTTCTGGTATTCTATTAGTTGATAACGTATTAACCTTGAATGTTATTGAGATATGCAATAAATTATATGAATACGATCGGTTAAGAATTTTAGTGGTTATAATATTATTAAACTATTTTAATTATAGGTTAGATTATCTTCATTTCAACTGAAAATGAACACCCTCCTATTTATCTCACAAATAGATAAAAGCTATTCTTAAAATGTAAAAATAATATAATTAGATCCGCTTGCTTGTGAGAATAATGGAGACATTCCATTATTACAAATGAAATAGAAACACTTCAACTCTTTAATTATGTCTAAATTTTTTGTATGAACAATACAATATACAGAATTTGTATATAAAATAATTCTACAAAATGTAAAGTTGATTGGTAGACAATATGTGAAACTTTTACTTAGATTTTTACAACATCGTGTTAGAAAAGTAACTGTCAATTTAAGTACAAGATCATCACATCACGTGGTAGACAAACGAGACTAGATAGACTTTAATTTGTAGGTCAAAGATCAAATTAGAGTGCTGATTGCAATATCTATCACTCTGACCCCACCTTCAATTTGGCTTTGTGGCTTAGCACATTGATTTACTGGACAACAGAAATCAAGTTGGACCCAATTCAGGGGTCGGCCTGTCTGTCTACACCAGCTTTATTTACGCAGCTGATGTAGCGAATTCCGATTTCATCTACTTTTTCTTTTCGATCTTTTCTCCTTTTTCACTTTCAAACACCTTTTTCTTTTCAATTCAAAATCTAAATTCCAATATAGATTTTTATTAATCCTTTTTAAATTCATTTTTAATAATGAGTTGACCCTCGAGTCTATACGACTCGGGACATGGACATACAACTTTTGTAAATACAAAAATATTACGAAATAAATTATAATTTATTGCGAGGATAATAATACAATAAATATTTTGAAAACTCTGGTACAGAGCTCTCAAACCTAACATATTAATATTAAACAGATTTTATAAGAGTAATTTACCATGAAAAATGCGCCAACAAAAAAGCAACTAACAAATTTATTTATAAAATTATTAGATGCCCCTAGACTTGAACATCTTAGAAAGTCTTTTGGTCTTTGTGTCAGTGAAGAATAATCTACAACTTCATACATAGCATTAGATTGTACTTCATGAACCATGTTTATCTAATTGTTATGAATTCTTAAGTAGTTTTATTGGTTTTCTAACATATAAATGTATAATTTTTTAATAAATAAACGTAAAGTCTACAAATATGTTTTAAATATGAACACTTAATTATTCATATTATCTATGTTAGAATAAAGAGAAAAAGAGAGAGGAGAGACTTGAGAACATAACTCTGTATTGTATATTGTGGTTTAGCTATACATGGAGATCTCCTTTATACAAGAGGAGCAATAGAGTAAATAAGGAAACAAGGTAGGGTGATAGTACAGTAGTATAATAGTAGTACATTGTACTATGTACATTTAACATCCTCCCGCAAGCTTAAGGTGGGAATGTAGAGAACAACTTGAGTTTGGACACTAAGTCATGGAAGCAGCCTAGAGAATGAGTCTTTGTGAAAATATCGGCAATTTGAGCAGCAGAAGAAACCGAGACAAGATTAAGAGTGCCATGAGTTAAATGATGACATATAAAATGACAATCAAGCTTAATGTGCTTAGTATGCTTATGAAAACATCATTATGAGCAATTTGAATGGCACTATGATTGTCATAATTAAGTATTGTAGCAGAGAAATGTGTATCACCCATATCTTCAAGCAACCAACGCAGCCATAAAAGCTCAGAAATGGTATCAGCAAGAGTGCGGTATTCAGCTTCAGTGCTGGACCTGGGCAACAATAGTCTATTTTTTATTACGCCAAAAGATAAGAGAGTTGTCCAAGAAGAAACAATAACCAATAATAGAGCGACAATCAGTAGGGTTACCAGGCTAATCAGCATCAGAGTAAGCATGAAGCTCAATGGAAGAATGAGCAGAAAAGTAAAGACCATAAAATAGTGTTCCCATGACATGGCGAAAAATATGAAAAACAACAGCAAAATGAGATGACTGTGGAGCAGACATAAACTAGCTGACTGAATGAACAACATAAGCAATGTTAGGGCGAGTAACTGTGAGGTAAATGAGACTGCCCACAAACAGATGATAGAGGGTGTCATCATGGAGTGGGGTACCCTCTGAATAGGGTGAGCCTGAGATTAGGCGCAAGAGGAGTAGAAGGCAATCTTGCTATCAGTCAACCCTAGTAAGAGATAAAAAATCGAAGGCATACTTAGCCTGAGATGAGTTAGTATCCATCCGAGGTAGACGAGACTTCGAGACCCAAGAAGGAATTGAGAGAACAAAGATCTTTCATCTCAAAATGATTACTAAGAAATTTCTCCAGAGTAGAGATACTAGAAATATCATTGCCAATGATGATCATGTCATTAACATAGAGAAGAAGAAGAACAATTCCTCTGGAGTCTTACGAATGAACAAGGAAGAATCATGAGAACTAGAGACAAACTAGAGTGACTGATAGTACTGCTGAATTTTTTGAACCAGGTGCAGGGTTTTTGTTTGAGACCATACAAAGCACGACGAAGCTTAGAAACTTGTTGAGATGAATGTGGAAGTCCAAGACGGGTTGCATGTAGAATTTGTCTTACAGATCTCCATTTAGAAATGAATTTTTGACATCCATCTAAAAAAGATGCCATTGACGAGTTGCAGCAATAGCCAGTCAACTTGCAAATGATAGTAAGATGAGCAACAAGTGCAAATGTTTCCTTGTAGTCAATGCCATACTATTGGGTAAATCTTTTGGCCACAAGACATGACTTATAGCATTTGATAGACCCATCAAAACATGTTTTAATTTTGTAGACCCATTTACATCCCACAGTAGTTTTATCAGAGGGCAGATCAACCAAATTCCAAGTATGAGTCTTTTCTAGAGCCTGTAGTTCATCAGTCATTACTTGTTACCAGAGAGGATTAGACTAAGCCTCATGATAAGAGCGAGGCTCATGTAGTGAAATAATAGCAGAAAAATAATGAAAATCTTGAAGATGAGTAGGTGGTTCACTTACTTGAGTAATTCGACAAAGAGGAAGAGCAGTAGGAGGCCCATGAATGAGAGGAGAGGGGGATAATGGCTCAAGTGGGTCTATAGTAAAACTCGTGAGTGGAGTAGATGCTATGGAAGAGGCCGCAGGTTCATCAGACGAAGGCGCACCGAAGATACCTATAGAAGAGTCACTAGGAAAAAGCTCAACAAGGGAGTGAGTGAAAAATAAGGTAGAAAGGGTAGATAGATGAAAAGAGGACAATGATAAAAACTGTGTATACTCCCAAAATACAACAAGATGAGATATCCGAAGTCGTTTGGAAATAGGATCCCAATAACGATAACCCTTATGTTTAATACTTATATCTAAGAAAACAACATAGACGTGATCGAGGTACCAACTTGGTGCGCTCATATCATTGGAGGAGGACAAAACATGTGCATCCAAAAACTTTAAGGAGAGAATAGCTAGGAAGAAACCTATATAGTCATTCATATAGAGACTGGTGATGAGTGATGGGAGAGGGAACTCGATTTATTTTATAAATAGCTATAAGAGCAGCTTCCCCCTCAAAATTATTCAAGGATAAGGATGAGGAAAGCAACATGGAGCGAATAGAGTTTATGTTGAATCCACACCAAGTATAATGTCAAAAATTATATGTTTAGTGAGATGGGTGATATCCTTGACTAACTGGGATATGGGTGATATCCTTGAATCGCCGTCTTGTATAATGTCAAAAATTAGTGAGATCGGTGATATCCTTGACTAACTGATGGTTATGTTGAACCAACACCAAGTAGTGGGCTTTCACACTTTTGGACGAGTCCCTTATTTCTTCAACCTCTATTAAATACCAATTAGGCTCTTTTATTTGGCGGCGAAGGATGTTGAGTCGATCATTAGATATTCTAAAGTTGTAAATGATAATGGGAGTCATATGTTGGGAAAATTAGAATTCGTTAGAAGTCTCAGTAGACAAAGTATAGACCTCTAATAAAGCATCAGAGAGTTGATCATTGGGGATGGCCAACTAAAGTAATTCCAAGTCCAACTGGCCTTTCAAAAATTAGATTGTTTCTTAGAATTCAGTGTCAATATAATTAGTATGCCTAGAAGATGGGGGAGCTAGAGGATGCTTGTCAGCACCAATCACTTGAAAGGCCTGAGATAAATCATGCAGCATCTCATTCGGGAATTCCAAAGGTTTTCTGAAAAGTGGAAAATTAATTAGAAAAGTACATTATAAGTAATAGAAAAATCTCAATTAAAGATTACATCAATTGATTAGATATTAGCAATAAATATAGGAAGGAATCATACATTACCTGAGTTATTGTGGTTGGAGAATCATGGTTGGGAGAAGATGTTGAATCTGATGTGGCCCAGCTAGGGGATGCCCTAGGAGTTGTAGATATCTTTGGACTTAGGTTGCGAGAAGGAATGGCTAATCCTTAGAAGAAACAAAAGCATTAAACTTTTGATTTGTATATTAAAACAAAGAAAAAGTGAATTACTCTAGATAGAAGATTCCTTGAGTGTCTAAGGCTGCTTGGGGGTGGGGTTGGAAAGACATCATAACCACTTTTCTCATAGCTTTCAACCTTTATCAGGCTGGAAGTCTTTTTTTCAAGGTTATTATAAAAATAGAATTAATTTGAGGTAGAAATAAATTTTTAAGCAATATGAGCAGAGGCATGCACTAAACACTTTATAAAGTGGTGGTTTCCCTTTTGTCCCATGAGATTTAGGTACAAGACTAGGAGAAGAGAAATGAATGCCTAACAAGCCTCCAAATGAATGACCAAGATGCAAAAGACTTGTTAATATGTGGACTAGGTCGTTCATCCTGGTGAGGTTTATGTTAAGTGCTCTATCAAAACTAGAAATGAGAAGTCTAGTTTGAAGATTATTGAAAAAATGTGAAAATGAAAAGACTTTTGCAATGACTAAAATTTCTAATTGACCTAAATAGGTTAATCAGGAGAATGAAAGGGAATATGCTCATGAAAGACTTGGTTTTATGAACTGAAAAACAGAAGGAGAATGAGTTGGTGAAGGTCCGAGTTGGCAAGTGAACTAAGCAACTTTATAATACTCAGTCCCCTACCATATAGTTTCACAACGTCGGTCAGGGATTGTAGTGTAAATCCTGAGAAAGTAAAAAGCTAAGAAAAAACTTTGGAGGACTTATAGTTAGCCTGAATGGAAATTGGTGGGAGGCCACTTGAGCCATTTAGGGCTCAATTCTCTTAAGTTAGGGGGAGAGGAAGGTATGGCGCCCTAAAAACACAATAAGTAAAAAAGGAAAAGAAGTCTTTGAAGGAAGATAAAACTTTAAGCTAAGGCTAAGATTTCTCCATAGTTATGAGTAGAAGGATGAGAATATGGATGACAAAATTTTGGGAAATAGGCAACTAACCAAAGTTCAAGGAGCCAAAATAGGCTTCCCTCAAGAAGAAAAATTGAACAAACAAAGATTCTCAAGCCCTTATACAGATGTGCGAGAACTAAAGGGGCAAGGGTAATAGGGCATCCTTTAGCCAATGCAATCTCTAAGTACATAAAGTCATTGGTGATGTCGTTGGATGCCATACAAAGTAGAAACCTATTAAGGAAGAAGCTAAGGAAGGAAATATGTTATTAGTCAAAGATGGACTTCATCCTTCTTACTAGCAGCTATGTAATGGCTCTAATTTGTAAGATGATCCCCTTTGTGGTCCATTGGATGTGCAAAATGAATGTTGGTTGTAGTAAGACTAATATTTTCTATCTTACCTTGAGGACACAAGCTAGTCAAGAAGTAGATGCCAGCAATAATGGATGCCATCATACGCCTTTTAAAGTGAAACTTGCTAGTCGATATTGACCGAATGAGTGTAGTAGAATAAAATAAGGGCTAGATAATGGGGACACTTTGGACAATATAATAGCATCATAGATACCACTCTACTTCCAAATATCATGACCTTTGAATGGGGTAAGTCTCTCAACTTGGTGGGCACGATCTACACTAGTAATAGGCCAAATCTGGAAGTGTTAGACAGACCTTCTTTACTTGTCTCTTTTTGCTTCCCATTCTTACTAGCCTAGCCGTATAGACTAGCCACTATAACTTCCTTATATTAGTGACCTCCTTAATCAACTGTACTAATAGCCGTACTAATACCTTCTTTATGGTGTTTGGAGGTCCATTAGTTGGACCATGAAAAGGATGAATTTTGAAATAGAGGAACGAAAAAGGAAGATGATGGGTAATATGGTGTTATTCTAGAAAGAGGAGCATTAGTGAACATTAAACCAAGTCCAAAGCTAGATGGAATAGTATGAGGAAGAAGGATTCCAGTTTGGTAATTAGAAGAAGAAACTAAGTCTTTAACCACAAAAGCTATCATGGTTTCAAAGATTTTTGGAGCCATTACTAGATGATTGATAGGAAAAAATGAATGAAGCTTTGGAATAGCAAAAAAACTCAAGTTAGTTGAAAGGAAAAAAAAAAAGAGTTTAAGTAGGAGTAGACTCTAAATTCAAAATCAATAATGAAGTTCCTTGGAACTCAGAGTAGGCTTTGATGAATATAAGCCAAGACTTAATGGTTTAGCAGCGAAAATGTAGAGTTAAGTAATTTCAAAGGATTCTTATTGAAATGGAATTCTAACAAAAGACATATCATAACTCAATAGGACAAGATATGATGTGTTTTTAATTAGAAATGTGTAAAGCTTTTCAAGTGCTCCACTATCGATTGGATGCCACGTTTGTATGGACACATGACTAAAATAGCTTTGGGCTTAGAAACTAATGGTTTGCCTAAGTATTAGAGTAACCCTATTGGGATCAATAGACTTGTAAGAATTGTTATGGGCGAAAAGGGGATTAATTCCTAGGCTGTAGCAATGATAAGTTAAAGCCTAGAAGATAGATTCTAGGCACTATAAGGAAAGACTTGGACGTCTACTTGACATAGGTGAATCATCAAAAGGCATGGATTTATGGACGTCTATATAGGCACGCGACCATAAATTAGAAGATAGAAGATTATCGATGTGATGGTCTTGAGTGACTAAGAAAGTAAGGCTTTCACCATATGTTCAAATAATTCCAAAACAATGGACATGTATCTAGTAATCTAGGTATATTGTCAACTCATAAACAAGACAATATGGCTAACAATGTGGAGTATTACACCGAGGACACTAGCTCAAAAAGTAGGAAACATGAGGAACATGGGTAACAAGCAAGGAGGTATAGATTCCCACTATAGCATGATGCTTTAAGTGGAGATATGGGAAATTTCACAAGAAACACACAAGATGAATGAATAACCACATCCATATAGGTCTATACATTGTAAAATTCAAGATGAAGAAGGAACCCCACGTCATCCAACAATCAAGCCTAACTTAGCCTAGCCCCTATCTTAGTTTACCCTAATAGAACTCAAGATGAAGAAAAAATCCCTGCGTTATCCAACAATCAAGTTTAGCTTAGCCTAGCACCTATCTTTGTTTATCCTAATTTAGCCTAACATATCTCAAGAATAACATTGGCCTAGTTTTTCTACATTCTTTTTTTCTCTACATGTACTCACCACCACTTCAATGTTTTATAATTATACCCATAGGTTGTAACTTCTACTTGCTTAGGCAACGTACTGTTTTATGTTTAATGAAATATTTCTCTTTGTTCATCTTGTTAGTCGTTCCTATTTGAAAGTTCTTGTTCTTTGAGGCAATAAAAGCTTATAAAGAAAGGAGATTCCCTATTTTCTTACAATCACCTGATTATTCATATGCGCACAAGCATACTTCAAAGTTAAGGATCAAATGTTTGGAAACATGTGTGAGCCCATCCAGTTGTGGCACAACCACACACAATCAGAACCCATTATGGAAGAGCATTGTAGGGCCAATAATTATGTACAATGTAGACGACCGTGAAAATCCCCTTTAGACTTCGCTCTAAATACATTAGCTTATGGAATGTTTTGCTCAATAACAAAGTAAAGTCTAAGTCAAATTAATTTTTGGGTTGTTCCAAGTTTCCACCCTTTAGTTAGCCTAAATTAATTGACAGCCCATTCCATGAAAAATTAGGGGCTTATATGTCTCAATGGTTGTGTTTATAGTGTTTATATTAGCATTGACTAGTGCTATGCACATGTTTATTTCTTTAAGATTTTATAATTGTATTATTGTTTTTTTCCAAATTTTCTACACTTCTTAAATAACTACATAATGGAGAATAAATTATCTATTCATTTTCATTATTTTTCTCAGTTTTTCTCCACTTCTCTTTTTTCATGCTTCTTTTTTATTTTAGAATATAATTTATTTTGGTTATTAAAATTTTAATTAATTGAAAAAAATGTCATTAAAGAACTATAATCCTAATTAATCAAAACTCCCTTAGTTTATAATTAGGAGAAAATAGGGAATTAAAATGTGTGAGAGAGATTTAAGAAATGGGAAAGACATCAAACTAAATGGATCAATCAAGGATAAAGAAGATGTGTATTTGAATTAAAATATCACCAAAAAATATAAACGTATATGATAAATTAAAATTTTAAAATATGGATATTTTGCCAACTTTATCCCTATGCATTATTGTTTTTGTTTTTGGTTAAATGTAGAGTTTGAACGAAGGGGGGGTTTGAGAGAGAAGAGTACAGAGAGTGGGTATTTGAAAAAGAGAAAAGTGAGAATTATGAAGAGATAGAGAAAGTGAAATGTCACAACTAAATTACAATAAAAATAAATCTAGATGTGGATAGGATTTAGAGAGTTGAAAGAAAGTGTATCTAAATTTCTATTTGTTGAAAAGGAGGAGTGCCACAAATTGCATATATAATAACTTACATAAAATCTACTCCGGTTATTAATTTAATGGGTTAATTAGTCTAGAGTCCTTGATAAAAATACTATATTATTGTAAGATCCACTTATGTTTCTAATTTAAGCGAAAGGACAATAGGTTATTTGTTTTTTTAAACTCATGTTCATTTTTTATGAGTTGGCACTAACCAATTTTAACATATGACAATAGTACCCCACATGTCAAAGGAGCCGATCGATCTAGGGTTAAAAAACCCCACAAAGCGGTGCCAAAACAATAATTCTCTTTCGATACGGAGTCCTTCGCTTCAGTGGGTTCCCTCTGTCTATCTGTTTCTCTTTCCTCTATCATCTACGAAGCCTCTGATCATTCTTTCACAAAGCTTAACATATCCTTCATTAGTTGTACCCAACCATCGCTAGCCATCCGCCTATCTGTACACCATCAACATCTCTTAAGTGTCACTAATGGCAACAATTGTTGTTTTCAAAATCGACATCCATAGGAACTTGTAATCTATAGTTTTATATCAGTTTCAGCTTAAGTGGGTTGTAGGGCATAATCCAGTGATGATGGACCACAACACCAAATGGGTTGAACATCCTAGTTTTGAAAAGGTAAGCATGGGTCCTAGTTATGGAATGTGTTGAGAGGGTCATTAAAAGAGGATGTTGTGAGAAAAGAGGGAAATTAGGGTATTGATTCATGGCTTTGAATTTTTGGTTGAGAGTTTGATTCTGTTAGGAAGGGTGTTCTTCAAGTTCTAGGTCTTGGCTCATCTGTACCCCTTCGGGAAAGGGCTTCCAAAGTTCGTTTTGATCTTATTGCCGAATTGCAACAAAATAGGAAAATTTTACTATCTGAGAGAAGTAAAATTTTATAATTTCATAACTAATGAAATTTTAATCAATATGCTTAAAAAATACTAATTTTTTTTTTTTAACAATTCTTTTACATTTTGAAAGTCTCTTGTGAGCATTCAAAATGTGGCTCAAGAATTGAATAAAACTTGAAACAATTGAGTATTTTTATTTTTTGATGAAACTATAAATTTCACTTTTTTGCAAAATAGTAAAATTTTACCTTTTCCTGAAGCTGACTAAAATTTTACCTTTTCCTGCAACTGACTGAAAGTTTTACTACCTTTTATAGCGATTTTTTTTCAAAATTTCATATGCATTATGGATCTTCTTTAATAAATATTGATTTTTAGAGTCAAAATATATAAATTTAATTAAAAACTGATTTATAATTTGTAAGTTATTGAATTTTGAAATTTGAAGAAAAATTTCAATGACTTTCGTGATTTCACGGGTGTTGGTAAGACATGTGAAAAGTTTATACATTGAGAGGTATTTTAGTCACAGAAAAATTGAAGGACCTCTAACTAATTATGTTTAGGCTTGTACCTATGGATAATTTTCTTAACTTTTTATGAACCTTTGACCGAATTACCCTAATTTAATTAGATGTAAATATCACACAAATTTTTTTAATAAAAATAAATAAACAATGTGTCAATTAGAGACATAACATGATTTTAATTTAATATTTATCAAAATGTATTGAGTGGCTCAAAGAAAATAAATCCTCAGACGCCAAACACACTGCCTGCAGATTGCATATATAAAATCTAGTCTGGTTATAAATTAAATTACATGTTATTATCACACAAAAATTTGTATGAATAAAAATAATTAAACAATGTGTCCGCTTAGAGTCAAAACATGATATGGATTTAATATTTATCACAATATTTTTAATAGCTCAAAGAAAGCAAATCTTCTGACGCGAACACGCGCTTTGACAGCAAAGACTTTTTGGGACCTATACTTGGAAGACGTAGTAGGATTTGTTTTATCTTTCCTCTGTGATCAGTGATGATAATTTAATTCCTTTTGAAAAGTAATTTCAATTCATTAGAGTTTGGAATGAATTTATCGAGAAAGCATCCGCTGCGTCCCGTTTTGATAATATAAAATGAAATAGTAAAAAAAGTTTTATAACTAAATAATTAATATTTATAATGATCTTTTTTAATTACTTATTAAAAATTTATACGAACTTTCATAAAGTTATATGTGTAAAAAATAAAATAATATTATTTTAATTATCTATTAACACATATATTTCTTTTTTTACACATGTATCACTTTATTTGAAATGTGTTAATTAATTTACTAAAATAAATAAATAATTAAAAGTTTAAATCTAAATGGGGCACCTCGAAGGGGACCCGACTCCATCAATCACGAGATTTAAACAGATTTGTTAAAAAAAAAAAATTCACAGGACTAAAAGTTAAGAAAGGATCTTCGGCTTCGTTGCCATCCCTATGCCCACCTATTCCCAATCTAACAAAAGGGCATAGTAATGAAAAGTTCAAACACAACAATATTTCTTCTTTTAAATAACCCTTATATGGTGATATATCATTATTATTTTGATTTATTTTCGAGTAAATCTTGATTTTTAAATAACTCGTGCTATAATATATGGTGATAAATTTACATATGGTGATAAATCCTGAATATTTCTAATTAATTTTCAAGATTTTTAAATAATTCAGTACTAAAATATATTGTAATTATTTCTTAATTCAAGAGACATAGGAAAAAATTATCATCTTTTCAATTGAGGGATTTGAGCGGAATTCATTCATTTCTTTCATGTTAATGCAAAATTATGTTCTCTTTTTGTTTGTGATATTTTTAAAATTTATAACTTAGTAAATTGAATTATTTCAAATTAACTAATTTATTTTATTTTATTTTATTTTAAATCTATAACTTTCCTAAATTGAACTGTTTAGATTTATTTACGTTATAATATTTTTTTTCTAAACCTATCTATAACTTTCTTAAATTGAATTATTTATAAATTATAAATTGAAAGAATGTTAGAGGAAAAAAAGAGAAAAAAAAAAAAGAAAAGAAAAGAAGAAAGAATAGAGTGACAGAGGGATACGATGTGAATGAGTAACGTTAGATACACTGGATTGATTTAACGGATGATATCATCTATTATAATTCTTTTTAGTTATTAAACTTTTTTAATACACAAGTACAAAAGAAAAAAAAAAACTAATTTGTAAATTAAAAATCTTAAACTTTACCCAACAATACGATTGGCTATAAAAATAAATGTTTGCTTGATATGCTGAGTTAGTTTATGGTCATCCATCATAATTTTTATTTAAAATTTAAATAAAAAAATAAGAATATCACGTAAGAACTAGAATGTTCAATGTAAGAATTTGTCATTTTAGATAGTATCATTTAAAAAATAAAAAGGAAGGAAATTTCAGCAGTGTTTAAATACAACGGGACATCCAAACGGGCCAAAATCATTATTGACTTATTGTGAAATGCTAAATAATGATTCATTCAGCTGGTCAAAAGATAGGTTGAGAAGACATAAATATTTGTAGACTAATTCTGATAAAGTCAAATTGAGGAAACACCATCATTCTCATTAATTGCAATTTTCTCTATAATATAATAGTTGATTGGATTACAATGTGGATAGTGCTATCAATGCAGAAAGAAATTATAGCAAGTTCCATTCTTTGAACCTTATCATGCTGTTTCCTGTTATATGCTCCTTTGGATGTCATTCATATTCCCCTCGGAGAGGGAATTCTCAACCTATCATCTACTTTTTCTTGCATCTATCTTCCTTGAGTGAGAGCAATTCTAATAACAATATTTTAAAGATATTGCTACAATTATATACCTATTTATCTGTTGGATATTGGAATGAGTTGGACCCGGACCCATATTTATTGAGACATCCACAAGATGATAGTGAAGAGTTATGATAAAAATAAGACTCTTATTAAGATAAATGTTAGATTAAATTTTGAATTCAAATATAATATATCCTATATGGGGTTACTTTTTCCTAAATTTTCCGGTTCTCGATTCTTTAAGATTCTCTCTGAGGTAACTAACCTCAGGACTTAGATTTTCATATGTAACTATTCCATAAATTATGAGATTTCTGTAATACTGATGTAGAACAGATTGTAAAAGAATTTAATTCTTAGTACAGAATTACGTGCAACGTTAGAATTGTCAAAATTGCGTGAAATTCGGTGGGTGACTTGGAATCGATGTACTAATCAATACTTCTTGTTATGCCAGGACATATACCATTTTTTGGGCAAATTCATTCGTTTTGGCTTTCAAAAGGGCGTTTTTATTATTTTTGGTAATAATGTGCTGTTTAATTTCCTACAGCTGCAGTTGTCGTTTGGAGTTGTCCTTTTATCAGATTGCTGCTTAAGTTTAGGGTTTTTGATTTATGCTTTTAATTAGAATATTTATATTTTTGAAATTTTTAGTACTCTTTTCCTTATTTTAGTTATTTATTTCCTAAAGTTATAGTTCTAGTCAAATTAGGAGTTATAGTCCTAGACGAATTAGGTTTGCAGCATATATAAAGGCTATTCCTTTTCATTCAATAAAAAATTTCTTTCTGAGATCTTATTCTATGAGCTCGTGGATTCGAGTGTGTGTTTTTTTTCGTGGATTCGAGCGATTCTCCAAGAAACAGGCGGTATCCTACTTCTTCAATAAGCTTCCGCTACGTCAGATACTTTATTTATAATCGAGATGCTCGTAACACAAACAAGTTCCTTTTTCACAAGTCGGTTTCCAAGAGATAACTCGGATTCATACTTAATTGTTAAATGTTATTTTTCTATCAATCCCAATTATAGTTTATATGGAATCAACCAATGTTCTAAGAGAGATTAATTCTCTCCATGAAATGTATTTCATGATCCATAGCATAATAGATTCATGTAATATCATCTCATTACGCGAATTTGTGAGAATAATAATTGACTCCAAATTAAATAAGAGAAAACACTTCTTATCAAATTATGCATTTTTTTTAATAATCCATTACGATATAATGCATATTTATTTTATTTTTAATCTTTCAGAAAACAAAAAAAAAAAATCTATGATTGCATAAGGGTAAATTGTAATTGAGATATAAAACCGGATAGGAAAAAGTTTTATCCCTGGCAAGTTTGGAGTCTTAAGTATCTCTTTCATTTAATAGAAACAGACTTGTTGAATATGAACCCACCAATTTTCATATGATTTTAAAGTGTTCGAGCAATTAATGTTAAGAAGACGTAAAGAAGCCCAAATATGATTAAAGTTTGTGGATGGAGGGACCTTACAAAGATTGAAACCCGCGGAGTTTTAGTGGAATCACAGCTTGTTTTTTTCGATGTATGATATCCATTTGGTGGGATTTGAATGACAAGACTAATCTAATTCTTGTTCTGCTCCAACTAATAGTTTATCTCATCTTTGATACGGTGAAATAAATATTTCAAGCATTTCAGGAATGTTTATTTTAATATTTTCATTCGTTATTTTTGTTTGGTATAATTGAAAGTGCATATTTCATAAAATTAATATTTTATTAAAAATTTAAGAAAGAATATTATTTATTAAACTAAAATAACCATCAAAATATATTTAAAAATAATACTAAGAAATATATAAAATAACTTCTTCAATCTGAAAAAATCATATCATTTTATAAAATGGAATTTTCTTTTTTAGAACATCTAAATAAATAAACAATGTTAATTTTTTTTATTGAATAATTTATTTTATCAACTATTTAGTATTTTTAAAATATATATTAAAGGTTATTTTAATCTAATCATTAATATTTTAAACGGTATTAAGATTGAAGTTAACAATTAAAATTTTTTTGTATTAAAAGTTTTTTTTTTTTTAATCTTTTAGATTAAAAAAATGTATTATTGACTTTTTGAATTAAAAATTTTATTTTAGTTACTTTTTAATATTTTTTCATAAAAATTATTCTAAATTTTTATTTGACTAGATAAATAATTCTTAATTCATTTCATATAATTTTTATTTTATATGTTATTTTATTTTGTAAAATGACTACTCAATTCTCGCATTCTTGACGTTGACATGAGCCAGCGGTAGACGAAGAAATAGTCCCTCAGAAATTGTTGGACAGAAAAAACCAGACAACAATTATTATGAAACGCTTCAGTTTGGTTAAAAAGATAGTTTCAGAAGACAATTTCATGAACAAAATCATTCTCTTTACTGCAATTTTCTTTTACAAAGTATTTGATGTGATTACAACGTTAACGTTGATGTTGATGTTGATGTCAATACTAAAGCCAAGACCACACATCCTTCTTTATAGCAAATCCTGTTGTTGGGTCAAGTTTAAGATTTTTAACCTTGCGACTTAGTATTCATCTTCCCAATTTCATGTTTGGTTCTCTTTTTCCACCGTGCTTTTGGGCGATTTGTGGCCCAAATGCCACTTATATGATTTCAGCTCCGCCCGCGCTTTTGAACTGCAGTAGTAGACTACTTTTCATAGACAGCAACCCTAGTCCCTTTTCAGAGCATAGAAATTGGCCATGTTTTTCAACAATATTATGGTAATACCATCGACGCAATTTACCAGATTCTCCCATCCATACCCATCACATCTGATGCTGCACTTTTTGACTCGCAACACGTAAGGGCTCCGTGACCTGTAGAACACTCAGAAAGATGATCAGAGGACCACCGGATTGGCTCCGGCGGTAGCCGCTCCGATGCTTAAGTGAGTAAGGGAATTGAAAGACTGTATTGAAAGTCAAAGAATGAGCATGAATGTGATAGCGTACCTCTAGGGTTTAATATATAGGCCGAAGCTTTCCTAAGTTGATTAGGATTCGACGCCATGAATATAGGGATATGATCATCGGAGATTGCAGTTACCTTGTGGGCATTGAGTCGTAGATGGAGATAATCATAAATGGTAGTTTCCGTATTGGAGACTGCTTCCTTATCCTCTGCCCGGAATCCGCTAAGGCGGAGATAATCATAAATGGTAGTTTCCGTATTGGAGACTGTTTCCCTATTCTCTGCTCGGAATCCGCTAAGGCGGTGACGAGATCTGAAGCTCTGGTCTGGACCTTGTGATCAGTTCTGGATATATTTGTTTGGTCACTTCCGACCTTATGTGATGATCTGGATGTCATAGGCTGAGCGAGAATCATGCTAGCTGAACATAAATCGGACTGTGGTCATACGTGTCAAGTGTTGATTGGCCTGTCTTTTTATGGTATATCAACATCCTAGGCCATGTCTAATTATATTTATAAATTGAAATTTTAATTTGATCTTTCCATTAAAAACATTAAACAAATGTATTTGAATAATTAGTCATCTTAATAATTAGTTCTTTAATTGTTATAAATATAATACGTTACTAAACACACAATTTAATATACTGGGGCAAGAAAAACATTTCATGCTTATTCAACACTTATTAACAATTCATCCAAATATTATAATATTATTTAAGTACTTATAAAATATAATTATTCAAAAATTCAACCGTTTGATACCGTACTTTTTTACAACTACTTAACTAAAAAATTGTTTAACTCAAATCGCACTTTTCACCCACTCATTGAAACAAGCACTTAAATAGGTGAAAGATTGTTTGGAGACAAGAAAATTAAAATATTTGACTAAAATTAAAATATCTTTCATTAATTCATTGAAATTAAAACTATTAACTTTGTAAAAAAAATTGATTTTTTTTTTTGAATTTGGAAGATTTAAAAAACAAATTTGGATTGAATTTATAAAATAACTGAAAGATTATGTTTACCTTTTTGTGACATTGGATTGGACGAAGATGCGTTAGGAAGTCCATATTTTGCTTAATAAAGGCAACGAGCAATAGGAGAATTGTGAGTTATTTTTTTTTTTTGTTTTTTTCATAAATCGGTAAAGAGGTATTTTATGTCAGTTTATGCGCACCAAATTAAATTCTCCTCTTCGTGACAGTCAGGTCCACCTTTTAAACTCTAACTGTCAATAATCGATTTTATCTTTAACATCTTTATCGCTTAGCTACACCTCCGGGTGATAGAGTTGTGAGTAATTAACAACTTATGTTACCCTAAATTCAAATGAAAAAATAATTTCTATGCGTCATCTCTACTATTAGCAATTAAATGGGAGATAAATTATACTACCCTTCTTCTGAGATAATATGAAATTACATATACTTATTTTGTTATTTGAGAAATTATATAGATATCCCTTCTACTTTAATATCGATAACATAAGTCTCTCCTATGTGAGTCAATTATTAGTTGACCAAAAGATTTATGTTGATGCCCTATAACTTTTTTTTTCAAATACTAACTTTTTCCTTATCTTCCCAACACATCTTCATTCTCTTTACAGACATGAAAATTTTTAAGATGAAAGTCTTATTTAAATGATAGAAGTATCTATCCTTGGGCAAAATAGTATTCAATACCAAATCTATATATTCATTCCACCAAATCCCTTCACTTTGGGCTATGAACCACACCAAAATATACTCTGTTTGTTTATATTTTCAAAAACAGTTTTTTAATTTTAAAATGCGGAATACGCATTTCAAAATAGATTTTTTTTTTATTTTTTTAAAATTTAGATTATCATATCTAAATGTATTTTCACAATTTTTAAAAAATTAATTACAAAATTTTGAAATATATTTTAGAAAGTTTTTCAAAAAATTGTATCTGAATCACTATCCCAATTTTAAACTTTTCAATTTCATTCCCTTTCTCTCCTCACTCTAATCATGACTCCGATTCTCTCTTTTTTCTGTGTCTAAATCACTATGTAATGAATTTCTCTCTCTACTCTCACCTTTTTTTTTTCCTCTATCAAAACCACACTTCTTTCTCTCACATAGCATCATCAACTAACCACAACTTCACTTTTATTCACCATATATACATATATAAGTATAAATAGGCACGCGCATGTATATATGCCAATATTTTTCATATTATAAATGTTTCTGATGCTGCACTTTTCGACTCGCAATAAGTGTGGACTCCGCGACCTGTAGAACACTTAGAAAGACGATCAGAGGTCCACCGGATTGGCTCCGACGGTAGCCACTCCGATGCTTAAGTAAGTAAAAAGGAATTGAAAGACTGTATTGAAAGCCAAAGAATGAGCATAAAAATAAAGCGTACCTTTAGGGTTTAATTTTTAGGTCGTGGCCTTCCTAAGTTGATTAGGATTCGATGCCATGAATATAGGGATTTGATCATCGGAGATTGCAGTTACCTTGTGGAGCATTGAGTCGTAGATGGAGATAATCATAGATAGTAGTTTCCGTGTTGAAGACTGTTTCCCTATTCCCTGCTTGGCGTTCGTTAAGGAAGCCATAAGGTCGGAGCCATATGAAATATTGAATAAATTTTGCCCAGAACATAAAGTCTGGGAGATCTGTGTATGAGAATGCCTTGAAGGCTTCGCCTGCACTGTATGACCGAGATTATCAGCTCTGAATGATATATATATGAAGATGCTCTGAAGGCTAGTCACTGCTCTGTATGATCGAGATTATTGAGGATGCCCTGAAGGCTGTTCACTACTCTGTATGATTGAGATTATGAGCTCCACATGTACACGTGTCTCAAGGTGATTGGTGTGTCTGTTTGTGGTATATCAGCTACTCCCCCCCTGAGCCCTAGTTAGAAGCTGGGGCTTAACTAAGGTTATGGGTCTTGCGAAGAGTCATACGTTTTGTTCCTCCGTTTCTTGAGACGTCGGTTTAATGCGTCATTTATTACGCAGCCGATACTTGAGAATTCATCATTATCTTCAACCGTTGTGTCGGCTCGCCTTAGAAGGCTCATATTTCGAATGTGTATATAAAGAGAGGGAAAGGTCTTTCATACCTTTCTTCTGAATTTGCTTCTACAGTACCAGACCGCCATTTGACATATTTTGAAGTTTGAAGGATATCCGGCGTTCACAGTCCTTTCTTGATCTCAGGTTCGACTTTTAGTCCCCTTCTACATTCCTTCTTATTTATTTCATTTCTTTCTCTTGGTCGCCATGTCTAGTTGTGAGTCGCACTCTGGTTCGGGCAGTCCTTCGGAGGTCGTTCCTCAACTTCAGTTAGTAAATATTAATGAAAATAGACCGGCAAGACCCCCCTCCAATCCGGGGGTTAGGATTGTTGATGCATTCGATGAGCCCCCAAAAAGGGCTGGAGAGACTTCTGGTTGATCCGGTTACAGAGAGGAGGGTGAGAGTGTAATTACCGAAACCATGCTGAAGAAGTTATGGGCGAAGTTCAAACTTCCCACAAATGTTACTTTCAGGGTCCCCGATTCTCAGGATCGCCCAAGCGACGTCAGAGAGGGAGAAATATGTGCCTATCTGGCCTGGTTTGAAATGGGTCTTACTTTTCCCCTTCTTGATATAATAAAACAATTCTTTTGTTGGTTTAACCTTTGCCCCACAGACCTGAACCTTAACAGTTGGAGACATCTGTTGAGCTTCATCGTGTTAGGGCATATGAATAATGTCGAGGTGTCCCTCGATTTGATCCGTAGCAATATGGATCTAAAACTTCAAAAGGCGGAGGGCCTTTATTATATGTCTTTTGATAGCAGGTTCAGGCCCCTTACTTCTATGCCCTCCTCCAACAAGACCTGGAAGAAGTGGTACTTTTTCATTAAAAGAGGATGGGAATTCAAGAACTTTGAAGGTCAACCCTCCGCATTCCCTCGAATCACTGGGCCAAGGGGTGAGGCTCAACTTTTCCGTGGCTGTATTGATTTCGTTTTGTTTGCCGATTGTTGAACTGATCAATTTCTGTGCTTATTCTGCAGTCAAGGGTGCGTGGAAGAGACCAGACTTCTCCTCCGCGATTCAAAAGCAATATAAGAAGCTCTTGAAGCCCAGCATTCGATACCATTCTTCTATTGTTAACCCGAATAGATTGATGGCTGCCATGGGGAGTGTTGAGGAGATTGCTGGCAATGTGATGGCTCAGTGGGAGACTGGGCCATCGCCGTCCTTGGCGGCGGGGGAGGCTTCCTCTCCAGCTGTTCCTCCCGCTCAAAAGAAGCGGAGGTTAGTTTTGTCCTCTCTTGAGCCTGCGGAGGGGGAGGAAGAGGCTCTTGTCCCTATCTCAGTGGTCCCCCCAGTCCCGTCTCGTCGAGCGGGTAAGGGGGCATCGTCATCGGTGGCTCCTGATGCTGCCGATCAGGAGGCCAAGAGGATTCTGAGGGACTTCTGGGCTAAAGGCTCAGTTAAACTCAAGCCTCAGAAGTCAGGGAAGCTTCTTGCTGATTTGACCGCTCTTCAGGTTAAGGTGAGTTCGTCAGGCCCTTATTTTTCTTTCCCTTTTCTTCAAGCGTTTAGGCTGGTATTGAACTGTTCACTTTGTATTATGCAGACCCTGCACACCCTTTCTGCTTTGGTGGAGGTTTCTCCGTCTGCCGAGGAGTTTGACCGACTCAGGGCCGATCTGGACGATCTGGGGCTTCAGATTGGTACTGCTCGGTCGGAGGCTCACGACTCCGTAGAAAAGCTGAAGGAGTGTCAGAACTCCTTGATCGTGATGGAGTCAGAGAGGGACCTTGCCGTTGAGCGGGCAAAGAGGTTGCAGGCGGAGATGAACGGCATGCGGCATCAGCACCATAAACAGCTTGAAGATGCCGTGGAGCAAGCATTGATGGATAATGAGGAGGAAATGAAGTCGAAGCTAGAAGGAATGACCCATCGTTTGATTACGTTTGGGTTCAACAACTTCCGTTCCCGGCTCCTTGCCAAGTTTCCAGACCTTGATGTCTCCTCAATTGTGCCGCCTGGATCTGAACCTTCAGAGGTTGTTATCCAGGGTGAAGTGGCTGATGTCCTCCCTGTCGATCCCATGGAAGTGGTCGTACCGACTGAGATGGTTGATGCTGCCCCTGCCGATCCTTCTCCGGTTGTTGATTCTGTTCCTGCTGATCAGGCTTAGGATGTATATTTTTTTTAACTTCCAATGTACTGGAAATATACATTCGTGAATGGAACAGTATTTTGCTTGATACTTGTCTCTTTAGTTATATTGCTCTGTAGTACTTTAACTTGTGGTTGATGGTGGTAATTGTTGCAAATAGCGCTGCTCTGGAATTTAGTGTATACCAGATCGGATTTTACCCTGTAGATAATTGTATTTCGAGCTGCTTTTCATGCCCTAGGTCAGTAATTGAAGATTTCCTTTGCAAACATTTCAAAGCTGACTGTTCTGAACTCGGAGACTTGTAGTAATAAGTGAATATTTCGTGATTGTAGTTGGGTTGACCAGAACTTCAGCCTTCAGATCTGCTAAGAAAAGGGTCAAGGTACATTAAAGTTGATGGACCTTTGTTGTATACGTGGCCCATCAAGCGTTAATGACCTGGAGAAACTGTCACGTCAACATATACGTGGATAAGACTAAAAAGTTTATATATTGCGTGTGTGGCTTTGCCTTTTGCTTCACCCGAGAAGGTGGTTTTAATGCCTCATTTATTGCTCCACCGTCGTTTGGGATTTCGAAGCGAACTCTTCGCTCAACCGTTGCGACGGTTCATCTGGGTGGCTCTTGGGCTTCGAAGGCCTATATATATGGAAGAGGAGCGTACGGTTGCGCCCTATCTTTTTACTTTGCTCCGTTGTTGGAAAGGCTTTTAGATGTTCTTCAAAAAACTGTCGTTTACTCGGAGATGATTGACGGTCTTCAGTCTAAGTTGGGAATGATTAAACTGTGGCCGAGAGTTAACCTTCCCTTCGATTCAGTCTCCAAGGAAGGATTAGAGGAGGTTGAGATCTTCTTGTCCATCTTGACATCTGGTCGAGATTCCTCCGATGGGAGGTGGTCCCCCCCTGATTCAACCGAGGCTTGGAGCGTCGGTGATGAAGACGAAGGCAATATGCTTCCCTCCCTCTGTATTCTGATAGGCATCCTTGCTCAAATCTGCCGGGGTGTGACAACTGCTCTGAGGGAGATGAACGTGGGCTGTTTCCTCCTCTTTGTGACTTGGCAGAGACCCTTGCTTCAATCGGCTGGGGCGTCGTGCCTATCACAAAGGTGGAGAATGAAAAGTCTCCTGAGGCCCAAAGCCCTCATCATCCGTTGGTACCGAGATCATTGATAGTGATGATGAAATGGCCTGGGCGTTCTTTGATGCAGACTGGGGTTCAGGGTTTCTTCCTTTCAAATGGAACCGGCGGTGGCGGTAATGGAAGGTTGGATCCTGTGCCCTTATATCATTCGAGGAAGAAAGCCATGATGCTGCAAATAGAAATGACATAGTAGCTTCCTGTAATAGTTTATGTAATGGTCTCTGTATTGTAGCCTCTGTTTTATTTCCAATCTCTGTACTGATGTAAATCTTCTGAATCATCAATAAAATTGAGTCTCTTTTTCTCAGATCTGATGTTCTTTGTATTCGAATGTACTCTTCTATAGTTAGAATACCTTCTCGTGCATTTCTGATACATGAATGTTCTAAGAATAGATCAAAGAAACTCAGAAGAATGCTTGAATTAAAGTACTTCACTCCTGATCGGTACCATAGTACTTATTGCTTGTTTGACAGATAAGCCAAATAATATAAATATCGGATCTGAGGTGTTCCGATCTAGGAAACTTTAGTTTGTAGATGCCTGAAACTTTTGTCTTTGGGTGAACTGGATCATAGAATCTGCTAATTGAGGGCGGACCAGGCTCGGAAGGCCTGTGCATTAGGGTGGTCCAGGCTCTGGAGGCCTGCGTATAAAAAATGGACCAAGTATTTAAGATCTGCATATTACGGACCAGGCTCTGGAGGCCTGTGCATTAATAGATGGACCAAGTGCTAAGACTTGTACATTTATGGACCAGGCTCTGAAGGCCTGTGCATTAATAGATGGACCAAGTATGAAGACTTGTAGATTTATGGACCAGGCTCTGGAGGCCTGTGCATTAGTAGATGGACCAAGTACGAAGACTTGTACATTTATGGACCAGGCTCTGGAGGCCTATGCATTAATAGATGGACCAAGTACGAAGACTTGTACGTTTATGGACCAGGCTCTGGAGGCCTGTGCATTAGTAGATGGACCAAGTACGAAGACTTGTACATTTATAAACCAGGCTCTAGAGGCCTGTGCATTAATAGATGGACCAAGTGTAAAAACTCGTACATTATGGACCAGGCTTTGGAGGCCCGTGCATTTATAGATGGACCGAGTGTAAAAACTCGTACATTATGGACCAGGCTCTGGAGGCCCGTGCATTTATAGATGGACCAAGTGTAAAAACTCGTACATTATGGACCAGGCTCTAGAGGCTCATGCATTTATAGATGGACCTAGTGTAAAAACTCGTACATTATGGACCAGGCTCTAGAGGCCCGTGCATTTATAGATGGACCGAGTGTAAAAACTCGTACATTATGGACCAGGCTCTGGAGGACCATGCATTTATAGATGGACCGAGTGTAAAAACTCGTACATTATGGACCAGGCTCTAGAGGCCCTTGCATTTATAGATGAATATTCTATGGAAGTAAAAGAAGCATCTCTATTGATAATACTTTCGTAAGTGTTCCACGTTCCATGGCCTAGGAACAGGCTTCCCAGTCATGTATTCTAGCCAGTAGGTAGTAGGTCGAACAACCTTCGTTACTTTGTAGGGGCCTTCCCAGTTTGGTGACAACTTTCCCATAGTGGGATCCTTAGTGTTTTGAAAGACTCTTCTTAAGACATAGTCTCTGACTTGAAAGCTGACTGTCTTAAGTCCTACCTTGGATTTGTCGACCATTTTCTGTTGATAGGCTTCTATCTTGATGCTGGCTTGATCCCTTCTTTCTTCGAGCAAATCCAAGTTTTCCATCAGTTGTTGATCATTGGATTCTTACTCAAATGCTTCTGTTCTCAAGGTTGGCATGCCGATCTCAACCGGAATTACTGCTTCTGTCCCATAGGCTAGTGAGAAGGGAGTCTCAGAGGTGGGAGTTCTTCTGGTCGTTCTGTAGGCCCAAAGGACTCCGGGGAGTTCTTCTGCCCACTTTCCTTTGGCCTGCTCCAACCTTTTCTTTAACCCGTTAAGGATTGTTCGGTTGGTGACCTCCGCTTGCCCATTTGCTTGTGGATGGCCTGGAGAGGCGAAGTGCTGCCTAATGTTGAGATTTTTGCAAAATGCCTTGAAGCTTTTACCAGTGAATTGTGTCCCATTGTCGGAGATAATTACACGTGGTATGCCGAACCTGCATACAATGTTCTTCCAAGTGAAGCTCTCAACTTCCTTTTCTGTGATATGTGTCAGAGGTTCGGCTTCGGCCCATTTAGAGAAGTAGTCGATGGCCACCAAGAGATATTTCCTGTTTGGAGGTGCCCTTGGTAATGAACCCACAATGTCCATCCCCCATTGAGCAAAGGGCCAAGGACTAGGAATCGGGATAAGCTCATGATGAGGCTGATGTTGGTACGGGGCAAATCTCTGGCATTTGTCGCACTTCCGAACATATTCCTTAGCTTGTTTCAACATGCCAGGCCAGTAATAGCCCTGCGACAGAGCTCGGTGGGCTATAGTTCTGCCCCCATTATGATTCCAGCAAATTCCTTCGTGTATTTCAGCCAGAACATATTGTGACTCGTCTGGAGCTAAGCATTTTAACAAAGGTTGAGAATACGACCTTCTGTAAAGCTTGTTGTTTAGGATCAGGTACCGAGCCGCTCTGATTTGGATTTTCCTGGCTCTGTTTTTGTCCTCTGGGAGGAGCCCGGATCTTAGATACTGAAGGATTGGAGTCATCCAGTTCTGAGGTTGTTCATCAATTTGAGCAATTTGGGCTTCCTCAATGCTTGATCCTGGCTGAAAGGAGGTTTTAATTATGGAGTTTGCTTCAGACTTGAGGCGGGAGGCCATGTTAGCCAGAGCATTTGCTCTGCAATTCTGGCTTCTCTCAATTTTTTGGATAGTAAATGTCTAGAAGGAATGCTTCAAATGGTTCACCAGTTCGGAGTACCGGAGCATCCTATCATTTTTAATGGCAAATTCTCCCAAGACCTGGCTCACTACCAGTTGGGAATCGGAGAAGACATCGAGGTTCTGAGCCTCGCATTCCATGGCAAGCTTCATGCCTAAGATTAGGCTTCATATTCGGCTTTGTTATTAGAAGCTTTGAATTCCAAGCTGACTGCTTTTTCTGACGTGAGCCCATCAGGGGACTGCAGTACCAGGCCTACCCTTGAACCTTGATCGGTTGACGATCCATCAATGTATAGCAGCCAGGTTCCCGAAGTTTCGGTGAGTTGCGCTTTGTTCTGAAGTGCCGGGGTGAATTCTGCCACGAAATCAGCTAAAGCCTACCCTTTGATGGAGTTTCGGGGTACATATGACATGTCAAACTCCCCTAGCTCCACAGACCACTTCACCAATCTTCCCGATACCTCAGGTTTCCTCAGTATTGACTTTAGAGGGTAGGCAGTTGGGATCTCGATTGGATGGGCTTGGAAATATGGTCGAAGCTTCCGAGCTGATATGACCAAGGCATAGGCCAGTTTCTCTACTTCTGGGTATCTTTTTTCCGTGTCAAGTAGTGCCCTACTGATGTAGAAAATAGGCCTCTGTACTCCTCTGTCCTGTATGATCAATGCGGAGCTGACCGCGTTTTCGGAAACTGTAAGGTATAGGAGTAGTTTTTCTCCTTGTACTGGTTTTGATAGGAGTTCTGGAGAGGCTAGATACTCTTTTAGCTCTTGAAAGGATTCGTCGCATTGCTCCGTCCACTGCAAAGCTTTGCTGCCCTTCAGAGCTTTGAAGAAAGGTAGGCAGCGGTCAGTGGACTTGGAGATAAATCTGCTCAGTGCCGCAACTCTGCCATTCAATGCCTGAATTTCCTTCCTGATTTTTGGTGACTTTAGCCCAATCAGGGCTTGGATCTGAGTGGGGTCTGCTTCTATACCCCTCTGAGAGACAATGTATCCCAAGAATTTTCCCTTCGTAACTCCGAAGGTACATTTCGAGGGGTTGAGCTTCATCTTGTGCTGTCTGAGGATATCGAAGGTCTAGGCTAAGTGCTGGAGGTGGCTGCCTTTCTGAAAACTCTTTACCAGCATGTCGTCGATGTATACCTCCATGGTGCTACCGAGCAGTGGGCTGAACATCTTGTTCACCAACCGTTGATAAGTGGCTCCAGCATTCTTCAAACCGAAAGGCATCACTCTGTAGCAGTAGAGCCCTCTTTCGGTTATGAAGGCAGTCTTCTCTTGATCTGGAGGGTACATCTGGATTTGGTTGTATCCAGAGTAGGCATCCATGAAACTCATAAGCTCATGCCCCGCAGTGGCATCAACCAGTTGGTCTATTCTTGGCAGTGGAAAGCTGTCCTTGGGGCACGCCTTGTTGAGGTCTGTATAATCAACGCAGACTCTCCACTTGTCGTTTTTCTTCTTGACAAGCACGGTGTTGGCTAGCCATTCGGGATAGAACACTTTCCGTATCATCCTGGCGTCTAGCAGCCTTTGGACTTCTTCATTTATAATCCGATGCCGCTCAGGGGCAATCGGCCTTCTCTTCTGTCTGACTGGCGGGTGATCCGCATCCACCATCAGTTTGTGAGTTATAAGATCGGGATCTATTCCCTCCATATCTTTGGTTTCCCAAGCAAAGATAGAGAGGCTGTCTTTCAAGAACCTGACTATCTTTGCCTGTTCGGTGTGTGTTAGGTCTGGGCCGATGTACAAATAACGCCCCTCTGCTTCTGAACTGACCAATACTTTAATGGGCTCGCCAACAGGTTTGGCTCGGCTGTCACGTCCCCTTGGGCTCAGGGGTTCTTCAATGCTGGATGGGCAATCTTCCACCTCGGGAGAGTGAGTGAGAACCGGATTTGTACAATCCCGAGTGTACTGTAATTGCTATTTAGGAGCTCTCTCCTTGAGGGCAATAGCGTGGCACTCTCGGGAGGTTGGCTGGCACCCTCTGACCGAGTGGAAGCTCTGGTTGTGTACATACTTCAAGCACTGATGGAGGGTCGAAGTGACTGCTCCTATCTGATGCAACCAGGGTCTCCCGATTATGATGTTGTAGAGAGACTTCATGTTTAACACCATGTACTCCGAGATGGTGGTCTTCTGCCCTTCACCTTCTCCTACGGTGGTAGGTAGGTCGACTCTCCCCAAAGGGGTACTAAGGTTGCCATCAAAAGCTGCCATCATAGCAGTGGTGGGCTTGACGTTGTCATGGTATATCCCCATCTGTTTAAGTGGCTCATAGAACAGTATGTTGACGGAGCTGCCAGTATTGACTAGGACTCTCCTGGTCTCGAAGTTGGCGATTCTGAGGGTGATGACAAGGGCATCACTGTGAGGGCAATGTACCCCTGCTAGATCTTGCTCAGTGAATTGAATCTCCGGTGCTGGCTTGAGCCTCTTTTCTACGTTGGAGATCTGTAATACGTTCGGGGCAGCTCTGGCCTCCCGAGCATATCTCTTTCTTGCCCTGTTGGACATTCCTGTGATAGGGGAGTCAGCATGGAGGACGTAGATAACATGGTTGTTCTGCCTCTGAGGCTCGTTTTGTCCTTCCCTCTGCTCCTGCCTTTGCTCGGGCCTTTGATCTGGCCGTTGTTGAGGCTTGTCGTCTTGGGGGTTCTACCTTCCGTCCGGCTTAATGAACTCTCGAAGACGCCCCTTCTTTATGAGCTGCTCTATCTCATACCGGAGGGTCCTGCATGTGTTAGTTGTATGTCCATGATCTTTATGGAAATTACAATACTTACTTTGGTCTTGCAGGCTGGGATCTCCTTTGATTGGTTCTGGCCACCTCAGGTTTTCCCGATCTCAGATCTGCCGGAGTACCTGGTTCGGTGTGGTGTTTAAAGGAGTGAAGTTGGTGAACTCCCTTGGTCCGGAGTTGTACACAGCTCTGGGTGCTGTTCTCTTCTCTGGGCTCTTGGCCCTCTTTTTGTTGGAGTCTCTTCTGTGATCCTTCTTCTTGTGGTCCTCCTTCTTCGGATTGTCCCTCTGGGTCGGATCTTTGCCCTTCTGGGATGTGCAGTTGGCTTCTTCTAGGTTGATGTACTTTTTGGCCCGATCCATTAATGCCGCCATATCTGCTGGAGGGCTCTTCGTTAAGGAATCTTTGAATCCTCCTTAGGCAAGCCCAGCAATCAGGGCTGCTACAAGAAATTTCAGGCTGCAGTCAGTGATCTCCGTGAGTTCGGTATTGAAGCGTGTGATGTAGGCTCTGAGGGATTCCTCCCTAGTCTGTTTGACGTTTAACAGGAACTCTGGACCCCTTCTGAGCCTCCTGTTGGTCATAAACCTGTCCAAGAACTGTCTATCGAGCTCGTAGAAGTTGGTAACTGAGTTTGGAGGGAGGTTGTAGAACCACTTCAGAGCAGTTCCCTTCAAACTGGTGATGAAGGTGCAGCACATGAAAGCATCAGAGGCTCCGTGAAGGGCCATCGTATGCTGATAGTGCGAGAGATGATCTCCTGGATCTCCAGATCCATCGTATAGGGTGAACTTGGGCACCATGAACTTTCTACGCCTCTCTTCTGACATGATGGCGTGAGTGAACGGGGTGGCTAGTCTTCCGAGCAGCCTTGCCAGTTCGTCTTGCTCTGGAGGGTTCTGAGGTCCTCTTATGACGATTGTCCTGGTCCATAGACTCGACAATCTCCTCTACCCTTCGTGGATCTCTGAGTCTGACATCTTGCGAACCCTGCCTGACAACCTCGGCTTCAGGGTAGTAGGGTTGAGTACTCCCTTCGGACGGAGGAGGAATCCGAACTGGAGGGATTGGTGCTAGCATGATGAGGCTCCTGTGGTGCCCGATGTGCTCCCGAGGCCCTTGGAGTTGGGGCTCGAGTAGTGCTCCGGTAGTGGATGTCAGGAACGAAGGCGGATGGTCCCCAGCCAGGGACTGTTGATGACTGTGGATCTCGGCCAGCGCAAGCAACGCCCGAAGGGTGCCCACGCTGATTAGTTGGAGCCTGCTCACGAAGTTCTTCATTCTCCGTGGCAACAGGAGGTTGCGTACCTACGACGAAATTGACCGACGGGCTAGAAGAACCCGCTGCTTGGTTTTACGTGAGTGTTGTCAGCGTTCTAGTGATGGCAAGTAACTGCTCCTGCACCAGTTCATTGTGTCGTTTTATTACTTCGATCTCTTGTCGCATAGGATTGGCCGCTGGCCCCTTTGTACGAGGAGCAGGCGGCTGTCGTTGAGCGTTTTGCGAATTCTGAGTATTCTGTCGTGGTCTGGTGCCATGGTTTTCCGGTGAGGAAAGTGATGGATTTATGAATAGAGCACTTGGAGATTAGTCGTTCCCACAGACGGCGCCAAACTGATGCTGCACTTTTCGACTCGCAATAAGTGTGGACTCCGCAACCTGTAGAACACTCAGAAAGACGATCAGAGGTCCACCGGATTGGCTCCGGCAGTAGCCGCTCTGATGCTTAAGTAAGTAAAAAAGAATTGAAAGATTGTATTGAAAGCCAAAGAATGAGCATAAAAATAAAGCGTACCTTTAGGGTTTAATTTATAGGTCGTGGCCTTCCTAAGTTGATTAGGATTCGATGCCATGAATATAGGGATTTGATCATCGGAGATTGCAGTTACCTTATGGAGCATTGAGTCGTAGATGGAGATAATTATAGATAGTAGTTTCCGTGTTGAAGACTGTTTCCCTATTCCCTACTTGGCGTTCGTTAAGGAAGCCATAAGGTCGGAGCCATATGAAATGTTGAATAAATTTTGCCCAAAACATAAGGTTTGGGAGATCTGTGTATGAGAATACCTTGAAGGCTTCGCCTGCACTGTATGACCGAGACTATCAGCTCTGAATGATATATATATGAAGATGCTCTGAAGGCTAGTCACTGCTCTGTATGATCAAGATTATTGAGGATGCCCTGAAGGCTGTTCACTGCTCTGTATGATCGAGATTATGAGCTCCGCATGTACACGTGTCTCAAAGTGATTGGTGTGTCTATTTGTGGTATATCAATTTCATTTCACTCTCTGCGTACATGTCTCATTTGACTCTTTCCTGTCTCAAATATACACACAAGATCATAAATCTAGAAATTTACGAAATGGCATCAAATGATCTCCAAACAATAACACTTGCAAATTGAACCCAAGAGTTATATTTTTTTGAGATTGCAGAGGCAAAGCCTACTGGGGCAGTTGAACAGAACAATAAGCCGTTGTTTCAAGCCACAACAAGAACAGAATAATGGGAGTGAGGAGTCATTTGTAGTGACACCAATTGAACAATTCAAATTCCAAAGTAAACAATATTTCGTAGTGACAGAGAACCATTTCAAAACCAGCATGCTAATCTCCCATGTTCAATACAAATTCTAAGGGTCAATTGCGATATTAATGAGTTTCTTTGATTTTAAACACTCAGTTTGTCAATTGATTACAATGAAAGCCACCATAATTGTGGAAAAATTACATTGATTTCATCTTCAATCGTTGCCAACCTACTTGTGGTAATCATTGACTCATCGAGATTCAAAGGGTATCGTGACTATTGATGCAAAAATCTAACTAACGGTTGAGATGAGTTGTCTCCCCTGCAAGAGAAGTTATAAGAGAAGTCTTAGCCATTAGTGTGATGCTGGCCAAAAACTCTTCGACGATCAAGTCAGTCAAAGGTGATAACTAATAATGGGAGTGGATTTACTTGAGAGATGATTGTTGCATACCTTTTATTTAGGTTTTCACACCTATCAATAATTGAGAGTTCTGACAAATAACAAAACTACATTGACCAATCCTCTCCAAGAACGGTGCTCTAGGCATATATCATTTGCATGTTGTTGAAGAATGTTGCATCTAATGCGTGTAGTCTCCAGCTATGCAGATAGGTTAGGCTTTAGTTGGATTGGAATCCCAGTAGGCCAAACTATAAAGTCGGATCCCCGATAAGGAACTTAGCTAGTCGTCCAAGGTTAGATGAGTTGAGCTCCCATATTATACCAGAATGACTTAATGTTTAGGGAACTTCACTTCTCATATTGAGATGACGACTTGTGTAAGTGGTGGTATGACTTGAGGTGTCGATGATTGTATGACCCGAGGTGTGTAATGTAACACCTTGACCCAATTAAACGAAATAATTAATGATAATAGCGATTATCATAAGTTAATTTGCTTAATAACTATGGACAACGCTAATTACAACTAATGACTCATAAATACGAAGTAAAGGTATAAGTAATGAAAATAATAAATTCTAAATTAGAGACGACTAATTTGATAATGTAATTTAATGCCAAGAGTCATGATTTGATCGAAGTCACGACTAGTGTTGATCGAGGATTAACACACAAGTGAATGTAAAAAATTAGTACATGAAGTGCACTTGAGCAAGATTAGCATAACACACGATGGGAGCACGTTTAATCAAAATTATTCCGATAATTATGATGGACTATTAAAATAGTTAAAATACATTTAAATACATCAAGGCGAGATAATGAAGGCTATAAAAATTTGATAAGATCTTGATTTACGAAATCGACACATGAAGAGAATAAATAAGTGATACAAGTACATGAGAGAAATAAAATTAATTGAGAGTTTTTTGATAAAAATAATATGTTTTTGGCATAAACCAAACACGATGGGACGTGTTAAAAATAAAATTAATGACATGAAGAGGAAGTATGCAAGAATAAAAACCACGGCGAGAATGCTAAGAGACTTTATGGCAATTGAAACGCAATTTTAAAAAATTCAAGAAACACACCCAAAATGCCAAACAAGGCATGAAGAGAATAAATAAGTGATACAAGTACATGAGAGAGAAATAAAATTAATTGAGAGTTTTTTGATAAAAATAATATGTTTTTGGCATAAACCAAACACGATGGGACGTGTTAAAAATAAAATTAATGACATAAAGAAGAAGCAGGCAAGACTAAAAAACACAGCGAGAATGCTAAGAAACTTTACGGCAATTGAAATGCAATTTCAAAAAATTCAAGAAACACACCCAAAATGCCAAACAAAGCATAAGAAGAGAAAAATAGAGAAAATAAATCCAAAAGTGTTGGTCAAAAGACTTGAACCCAAGACCAATATAGGAAGGGAGAAACTTATACAAAAAATAATAGCCAACTTGGCTACAACACTTTTGAGCTATATATCTCATAAGATATATATAACCCCTATTAAGCCCCAAGTTTACATGCTTAAAATTGAGGTGTCAACATCTCATTGGGCCCTCATAGCAACCAATCAATTTTCATGCAAAAGGCTAATTATATATATATATATATATATGTGTGTGTGTGTGTATGTGTGTGTGTGTGTGACATATGCATATATGGATGTTACGTTTGTGTAAGAAGAAAAGAAAACAGACCATAATGGTCTGGATAGAGAGAGAGAGAGAGAGAGAGAGAGAGAGAGAGAAAGAGAGGGGAAGAAGCTAGAGGAGAAGAAAAAAAAGGCCATGCAACCCCTACATGTTGCATATAAGGTCTGGAGCAAGAAAAGGGAAGGCCACTAAAGCTCAGATTAGCCATGCAAGCCTAGACACAGAGAGAGAAAAAGGAGATGGCCATTTGAGGTGAGTTTTTCTCACTAAAAATTGCTTACAAAAAGGCTGTTTTAGTAGTTTAAAATTATATGTGTATATTTTTAATTGGAAAAGAATGAAAAATGAGAAGAAATGGGACAAATTGGGCTAAGAAAACCCTAAGAACCCTAAGACCCGAATTTGTAAAAAAACTAAAATGGTTAAGAAATCAAGGAGAAAAATCAAGTTGCAGGTACGGTTAGGTTTAGTGAGTGATCAAGTTTTTGATCAATTCATGGGGCTTAAGGAACGGGAAAATATTCCTTGTAGTTCTAGAAACATGTAGGTAGAATTTGGGGCTAAAAGAGTAGTTAAAAAGCCACTGAAATAGAAAATGAATACCTCGCCGAAAAATCGGGGGTCACCGAAGTAGCGACTGTAACCCCCTATTTCGTGATTATAGACCCTCCAAATCAAGAAATGAAGTGTAAAAATGGAATCCTTATGAAATTTGGATTCGAATCACGTTGAAAAATGGTCAGAATTCAATCAGTGACGGTCGCCGACGCCAGAGAAGGCCACCTAAACCCTCGTCGAAGTAATGGGGAAGAAGAACAGTACCGAGTCAGATCTCGGGTCGGATTTAGGTTGGGCCCCGATCGAATTAATAAATGGTTTAAAACACTTAAATCAAAACTACGTCATTTTGGCTTAAAAGGATTAAAAAATTTAAGAAAAGGTAGGGCTAACATCATGATGATGTCAGCATGATGCATTGAACCGGATGAACTGGTTGGTTCAACACTGTTTGGGGCCGGTTCACTTAAAATCCAACTAAACCAATTGATTTTATTTAAATAGTTTTCAGAAATTATGTTTTGGCTCCCACTAGTTACTGAAATTATATTTGGACCCCCAGAACCTTCTGTTAATTAGGAAATGACCCCAACAGGTTTGATTAATTATGAAGTGGCCCAAAAAGTAATTAAATATTAATTTTAAATCTCTTTAATTATATGAGAAATTACCAAAATATCCTTAGGCCAAAAATAGGACAATTAAAATAAGAGAATAGTACAACCCAATATTTTTGGGCATTCTGGACTCAACGACGTAGTCCGATTTGTGAAATTAAATCTCGAAAAATACAAACGGGCAAATTGAAATAATTCAAAATACGTCCTAATGATAAGTTAAGTGATCAATTGGACTCCGATGACTGTAAAAATACGTACCTTACCATTTTAGGGCATTCCAGACCCAATGATAAGATTCGTTTTGTAAAACAAAATCCCAAAAAAATAGACACGTGAAATGTCAAAATTACCATTTTATCCTTGGTAATCCAAAGGACAGTTAAATGTCAGAGGTGACATATTTTGACTTTTTTTTGCATCCCGGACTCAACGGTGGAGTCCATTTTAACAAACAAAGTGCCGAAAAATGTGACACGCGAAAGTGTAAAATTATAAAAATGCCCTAGGCTTAATGTAAGTCATATAAATGCGAATTAAGATCCGAAAAGGCCTAAATTAATTATATTCAATATTCTCAAGTCGATGGTGATGTCCTTTGAGGAAAATAAGACTCGGTAACAAACTAAAAAATAACGAATACATCCTTATGACATAATGAAGTTACTAAAAGCATAAAAATGAAATTAATAATTTCACATAAATAATATAAGGACCGAATAGACTCAAAATGGAGTCTGAATACGAAAATCGTGTACGAAAAACTATGGGACATTAAAAAGTATAAATTACCATAATGCTCTTGAAGGGCCAAATAAGCTATAAACTACCTTAATGCCCTTGAAGGGACAAATAAGTTATAAGGCATCAAGGAACCCTAAATGAGAAAATTAAAGACCCTTAATGGAATAGACTAAGTTCAAAAGAACTTCAGACACTAAATAACAATGTTTGGGATTAGAACAAATATTAATTCATTATTGTAAAGATTCAAAAATTTGGAATAATTTTTTTTTTTTTAACGCTATGTGAATGTCCTTAATTCCTAATTAATTTAAATTTTGAAAAAAAATATATATAATAAAATAAAATAAAATAAATAAAAATAAAATGTTGTATATATATACATGTGGTAGGAAAATGAATAAAAGAAAAGAGAAATGAAGGAAGGGGCGGTGCAAGTCTCGGGTGAGGGAGAACGGCAAAACAGGGGAGAAGGAAAGGGAGAAGAAAAGAGAGAAAGAAAAAGGAAGGGAAGAAGAAGAAGCGACGATGGTCGCGAGGGGGATCGAGGCAAGGGGGCGACGGAGTGCGATGGGTTTTGGATTTCCTAGGGCGATTGGGGCTATGTGTTGCGGATTGGAGGGACGCGAAGCAGCAGCGATGGGTTGGGGCGGATCTGTCGAGGAGTCATCGCTGAGTTGATCTCTCAACTCTATACCGAATATCACAAGGAGGGAAGCAGTAGTTGGCGAAACCCCTTGTTCCGATCAAGACAGACGGGTTTCGCGATGGTCGATTGGGGATGATGGCACGGTTGTATTGGCATGGATGGAGTTGCGGTAGGTGGTATATATATATATATATAGGCGTGTAGATGTGTGCATGTTGGTGCTGTGGGAGAGAAATTGTAGAGAGAACGGTGCCTGTTGTAGTCTAGGTTTGCGTGTGGATGGTGCGATTTTGTGAGGGGCACTATGGGGGTTGCGGTGACAGCAGGTGAATAGGTTTTTGTCTCCATTTCTTTCCTTTGATTTGGTTGCTATTGTGTGTAAATTTGTTGGGGAGATCATTGGGGTTTGATGAGCAGTTGTAATATTGAGGTTACAGTTTGAGATGGGTTCCTCTGTTCTGCCGCTTTTGGTTGAGAACGGGGGCTGCTCATGGAGATTGCTTTAAATAATTGGTGGAGTGATTCTCTCTTGTTCAATTCGATGCGGTGAAATGAGAACATGATGTTGTTGATGATGGATAGGAATTCAAGAGGGGCTGTGTGATGCTCTTGAACCGAAGTGATTCCAGGGGCTGGTTGGGTGTGTCCAGAAGTGGAGTTCTCAATGGGTTGTTGCAATGTGGAGTCTTTGAACTTTGCTTTGTGTTTACAGCGATCATTGTGTCTTTGCTACCTTTGGGTGTTATATGTTGAGCAAGGAATGATTTTTTAATTGGGTTTAACCACCAGTGGTGGATGTTGCGGCTGTTGGGTGGTGATTGAATTTGTGGATGTATTGATGGCAGTGTAAGGAAGGTTACGACAGCTTGGATTGGGGAATAAAATCGATGTTTTGAAATTATGAATGTCTTGGTTGATGTGTGTGTGTGGCTGTTTGGGTTTGAAGTAGAGCAGGAGATTGAGTAGGTTAGATGTTACGGTTGTAGCTCGGAATCGTGAATGGCTACGGCTAGGGGAGTTGTGGTACGGGGTGGTGTTTATGTGTACGTATGTATGTAGGGATTGAACTTGTGGAATGGTTCAGGTGTAGATCGAAAATTGAGAATCAAATTGGAGTTATGTCAGGGGCAAAATCACGTTGGGTCAGGAGGTGCTGTTTTTGTATAGCTTGTTGGTTTGTGATTGCTGTGATGAATTGAAAGGTTTAAGTGTGAGTGATGCTTGGTGTTGGATGGTTTGAGCCCCGAATTTCAAATAGTTGGTGAATGTGAGTACTACAGGAGTGCTGCTACACCTGTTGTTCAAGATGGACTGAGTTTAGTGAGAAATTTAAATACTAGTCTTGTTGATGTAAATTTGGAGTGGATTTGTTGATCAGATTTTGCGGCTGGTGTTCATGGGTTGAATGAATGGCTTGGAAAGGACGGATTGTGATTAGAATTGGATGGATGATTGAGGGGACTGATTCACATGAGGAAGTTATTGGAATTGCAACCTGGTTGGAAAAGTTACAGTTGGAAGATGGCTCACTCAATTTCAAGCAGAGAAGTTATTGTCCGTTCATCTAGAGGGTTGACTGAGTCTGGAACTTTATTCAAAAACTTAATGGCCATCTTTCGCGATGTTGTTATCTGTTATGATGGCACGGTGAGGAATGTATATAGTAATTCGATTATCCAATTTGAGTATGGGGTCAAGGCTGAAGAAGCTGATGAAACTAGATTGAAAATGGTTGGTCGACTCGATCAACCTGCCGATGTGTTTTCTTCGACTCCTGAACCGTGGACTAAAGATTAACCTCAAACTCTCTAAACAGCTACAGTAGGAGGACTGAGTCATTCATCAGTTGATTGGACTACGTAGTGGACACAGCTTAGTAGGGTTGTGACCAACCCTATCAGGTATGGTGTTTTGCTAATGTTAGAAATGAAGTTAAGTTAGGAATATTCTGTGAATAATTGGAATGACTTATGTGTTTATTTGGAATGTATTTGCTTGATACCTTGGAGTTGGTTGTTCACATGCTTATGTGTTACTTGCGTTCTTTTAGAGTTTAGTAATGGGAAGACACATGAACTATGATGTATGAATGCATGAGATATACAATTACATGAAATGAGTTGATGCTTTGATTATTATTGATACTCCAAATGTGATATTTCATTAAAAGCATGCCTTATTGAGATTATGTCATTGTGTGCCGCATTCGAAGCATATTGGCATAGGGTGAATTCCTTGGACACATGGCGTGAGTTGAGCACGTGGTGCTATGCATTATGAGGGTGTAGATCCTGTGGTGAAAAACCCAAAATTGGCCATTGCATTGGTTCTTGATCCATCGGGGGGCGGCCCGTAAAGGGAATTGGTACTCCGGACCATCGGGGGGCGGCCCGTAAAGGGAATTGGTACTCCGGACCATCGGGGGAAGGCCCGTAAAGGAGACATGGGTGTGGCATCGAGTGCATGGGTGCGTCATGCATATTTTCATTGCATTGTGTTTGAGAAGCATTTAGAGATAAATGTACACTTTGCACATGTCACGTCTTAGCTTTATTTCTTGCATTAGCATCACATTATACCAACAGTTGAGCTGACCCATTCGTGGGACATACATTACAGATGAGGATGCCCAGCTACCTGAGACCCAGTGATACCTCGATAGGATGGAGCACTTGGTGTATTTTGGCCCACGGGACTTATGTTTTGTGATGTAAGGGCTTAAGCCCGAATGACCCATGAACAATGTAGTTGTGAGATGTATTTTATGTTTCTATATGTATTGATGGGAAATGATGCATGTCTAGTCAATTCCGTTGAGATTACTCCTTACTTTATTTCCTTTTTGTCTTGTAGAAAATTTGTATATTGTGGAAAGAAAAAAAAATGGAGATGATATTGGTATAGTGTAATGAATTGGGAGTCGATGATTCTTAAGTTTAAGTGTAGCTGTATATATGATGGATTGTATAATTAGACGATGCACATTTAAATTCTGTGAGATTTGTGGCCATCGAGTGAGGATGGATTGTGATGTGTTTGTATATATATGATGCATTGTGATTATCAGGAGGAAAAAGGCTCGGAAAACAAAAGAGGTTCTGCCAAAATTTTAAGAAAATTAAAGAACTCTATTTAATTTGTCGTAAATTCGTAAATCTATTTAATTATCTTTTATTTTATTTACTTTCTATTTGCAGTCGCACCTCGGGTTTCGGTCAAAAATTCGGGGCGTGATAATTATGCAATGTATTTTTGATCCGTGATTATAGGATCACCCAAATGATAAAAAATGGAAAGAAAGCTATAGGATAGCTATTATGGTACCCGCATGGAAATGCAATGCTAAGAACCCAATGTAAGTAAACCCGAACTCTAATGTGTGGTATTTTCTTAGCCATGTCACAATTATATTTTCTCGATACTACCAATTTGTGCTCTTCTACATACCTAACATTTATTGATTTCACAATTTGACACTTGTTCTTCCTTATGGATATGTTAAGATTTCATTTGCCAATATCTTAATGTGATTGCTTGCGCATTTCTATACCTTTGATTTGGATATTAGAAACTACTATGCTCCTCACTGCTGAGGATTTGATATTCCACGTATATGTACATTCCCTGTGAAATTTCGCTGATCATGATATTATTATGAGTGCCAGGAGTTGTGTTCTATTACAATGTCCATCTGATTCCATAGATGCTGATTTGGACCTACGAGTCGGTGATTGGGAATGATACTCAACACTTAATCCATAGAGGACATGATATATAATAAGAGCTCTAGTGTTATTCAAGAATCTGAATGAGGGGCGAACCTGAATGAGTGCTTTTGGGGCTAGTCGGGCCCTATTTGTTGATGCATCTATTCTGTTAGTATTTCATATCTTTTTTGAATCATAATCTGATAATGCACTATTTGGTTGTTGATACGCTTTGCAATTTCATCATCCCAATTTCATGTTTGCTTCTCTTTTTCCACCGTGCTTTTGGGCGATTTGTGGCCCAAACGCCACTTATGTGATTTCAGCTCCATCCGCGCTTTTGAACTGCAGTAGTAGACAACTTTTCATAGAGAGCACTAGTCCTTTTTTAGATCATAGAAATTAACCATGTTTTTCAACAATATTATGGTAATACCATCGAGGCAATTTACCATATTCTCCCATCCATACCCATCACATCCTAGGCCATGTTTAAACTGGTTTGGAACTTCAAAATATTTCTAATTTTATTTATAAATTGAAATTTTAATTTGATCTTTCCATTAAAAACATTAAACAAATGTATTTGAATAATTAGTCATCTTAATAATTAGTTATTTAATTGTTATAAATATAAGGGGCAAGAAAAACAATTCATCCAAATATTATAATATCATTTAAGTACTTATAAAATATAATTATTCAAAAATTCAACCGTTTAATACCGTACTTTTTTTATAGCTACTTAACTAAAAAATTGTTTAATTCAAATCGCACTTTTCACCCACTCATTGAAACGAGCACTTAAATAGGTGAAAAATTGTTTGGAATAAATTCGATAAGAAAATTAAAATATTCGAGTAAACTTAAAATATTTTTCATAAATTCATTGAAATTATTAGTAACTTGTAAATAAAAATTGATTTTTTTTAAGAATTTGGAAGATTTTATTTAAAAAACAAATTTGGATTGAATTTATAAAATAACTGAAAAATTATGTTTTCTTTTTTGTGACATATTAGGATTGGACGAAGATGCGTTAGGGAGTCCATATTTTGTTTAATAAAGGCAACAAGGAATAGGAGAATTGTGAGTTATTATTATTTTTTTTTTTTTTTTTTTTCATAAATCAGTAAAGAGGTATTCTATGTCAGTTTATGCACACCAGATTAACTTTTTCTGTTCGTGACAGTCAAGTCCACCTTTTAAGTTCTAACTGTCAATGATCGATTTTATCTTTAACATCTTTATCGCTTAGCCACACCTCTGGGTCATAGAATTGTGAGTAATTAACAACTTATGTTACCCTAAATTCAAATGAAAAAATAATTTCTATTGTCATCTCTACTATTAGAAATTAATTAGGAGATAAATTATACTACCCTTCTTCTGAGATAATACGAAATTACATGTACTTATTTTGTTATTTGATAAATTATATAAATATCTATTCTACTTTAATATCAATAACATAAATCTCTCTTATGTGAGTCAATTATTAGTTGACCAAAAGATTTATGTTGTTGCCCTCTAATTTTTTTTCAAATACTAACTTTTTCCTTATCTTTCCAACACATCTTCATTCTCTTTACAGACATGAAATTTTTTTAAGATGAAAGTCTTATTCAATTGACATAAGTATCTATCCTTAGGCAAAATAGTATTCAATACCAAGTCTATATATTCATTCCACCAAATCCCTTCACCTTGGGCTATGAACCACACCAAAATATAAAATTTTCAATTTCATTCCCTCTCTCCTCACTCTAATCATGACTCTGATTCTCTCTTTTTTCTCTGTCTAAATCACTATGTAATTAATTTCTCTCTCTACTCTCACCTTTTTTTTTCCTCTATCAAAACCACACTTCTTTGTCTCACATAGCATCATTAACTAACCACAACTTCATCACTTTTATTCACCATATATACATAAATAAGTATAAATAGGCACGCGCATGTATATATGCCAATATTTTTCATAATATAAATGTTTCATTTCACTCTCTGCGTACACGTCTCATTTGACTCTTTCCTATCTCATATATACACACACAATATCATAAATCTAGCAATTTACGAAATGACATCAAATGGTCTCCAAACAATAACACTTGCAAATTGAACCCAAGAGTTATATTTTTTGAGATTGCAGAGGCAAAGCCTACTGGGGCAATTGAACAGAACAATAAGCCGTTGTTTCAAGCCACAACAAGAACAAAATAATGGGAGTGAGGAGTCATTTGTAGTGACAACAATTGAACAATTCAAATTCCAAACTAAACAATAATTCGTAGTGACAGAGAACCATTTCAAAACCAGCATGCTAATCTCCCATGTTCAATACAAATTCTAAGGGTCAATTGCGATATTAATGAGTTTCTTTGATTTTAAACACTCGGTTTGTCAATTGATTACAATGAAAGCCACCATAATTGTGGAAAATTACATTGATTTCATCTTCAATCGTTGCCAACCTACTTGTGGTAATCATTGACTCATCTAAATTTTAAATTAGAGACGACTAATTTGAGAATGCAATTTAATGCCAAGAGTCATGATTTGATCGAAGTCACGACTAGTGTTGATCGAGGATTAACACACAAGTGAATGTGAAAAATTAGTATACGAAGTGCACTTGAGCAAGATTAGCATAACACATGATGGGAGCGCGTTTAATCAAAATTATTATGATAATTATGGACTATTAGAATAGTTAAAATACATTTAAATACATTAAGGAGAGACAATGAAGGCATATAAAAACTTGATAAGATCTCGATTTACGAAATCGACATATGAAGAGAATAAATAAGTAATATAAGTACATGAGAGAGAAATAAAATTAATTGAGAGTTTCCCGATACAAATAATATATTTTTGGCATAAACCAAACACGATGGGACGTGTTAAAAATAAAAACTTGATAAGATCTCGATTTACGAAATTGACATATGAAAAGAATAAATAAGTGATACAAGTACATGAGAGAGAAATAAAATTAATTGAGAGTTTTTCGATAAAAATAATATGTTTTTGGCATAAACCAAACACGATGGGACATGTTAAAAATAAAATTAATGACAAGAAGAGGAAGCATGCAAGAATCAAAAACACGGTGAGAATGCCCAGAGACGTTACAGCAATTGTAAACACAATTTCAAAAACTTCAAGAAACACACCCAAAATGCCAAACAAAGCATAAGAAGAGAAAAAGAGAGAAAATATGGCCAAAAGTGTTGGTCAAAAGACTTGAACCCAAGACCAAAATAGGAGGGAGAAACTTATACAAAAAATAATAGCTAACTTAGCTACAACACTTTTGAGCTATATATTTCATAAGATATATATAACCCCTATTCAGCCCCAAGTCTGCATGCTCAAAATTGAGGTGTCAACACCTCATTGGGCCCTCATAGCAACCAATCAATTTTCATGCAAAAGGCTGATTAAATATATATGTGTGTGTGTGTGTGTGTGTGTGTGTGACATATGCATATATGTATGTTATGTGTGTGTAAGAAGAAAAGAAAACAGACCATAATGGTCTGGCTAGAGAGATAGAAGGAGAAGCTAGAGGAGAAGAAGAAAAAGGCCATGCAACCCCTGCATGTTGCATACAAGGTCTGGAGCAAGAAAAGGGAAGGCCACTGAAGCTCAGATTAGCCATGCAAGCCTAGACACAGGGAGAGAAAAAGGAGATGGCCATTTGAGGTGAGTTTCTTTCACTAAAAATTGCTTACAAAAGGGCTGTTTTAGTAGTTTAAAATTATCTGTGTATATTTATAATTGGAAAAGAATGAAAAAGGAGAAGAAAGGGGACAAATTGAGCTAAGAAAGCCCTACGAACCCTAAGATCCGAATTTGTAAAAAATAAGTTTTTGATCTAACTTGACTAAAGCTTGAAACTAATTACAAGGCTCAAAAGAGCATGAAATGTGGATCATTCTGCAACTTAAATCAACTAAAATGGTTAAGAGACCAAGGAGAAAAATCAAGTTGCAAGTACGGTCGGGTTTAGTAAGTGATCAAGTTTTTGATCAATTCATGGGGCTTAAGGAAAGGGAAAATATTCCCTGTAGTTCCAGAAACATGTAGGTAGAATTTAGGGCAAAAAGAGTGGTTAAAAAGCCACAAAATAAAAAATGAATACCTCGCCAAAAAATCAGGAGGTCACCGGATTTCCGACTGTAACCCCCTATTTCGGGATCATAGATCCCCCAAATCAAGAAATGAAGTGTAAAAATGGAATCCTCATAAAATTTGGATTCGAATCACGTTGAATAGTGGTTAGAACCTAAACCCTTGCCAGAGTAATAAGGAAGAAGAACAATAACGGGTCGGGTCTCAGGTCGGATTCGGGTTGGGCCCCAATCGAATTAATAAATGGTTTAAAACACTTAAATCAAAACTACGTCGTTTTGGCTTAAAAGGATTAAAAAAAAAAAGGTAGGGCTGACATCATGATGATGTCAACATGATGCATTGAACCAGATGAACCGGTTGGTTCAACACTATTTGGGGCCGGTTCACTTAAAATCCAACTAAACCAATTGATTTTATTTAAATAGTTTTCAAAAATTATGTTTTGGCCCCCACTAGTTACTAAAATTATAATTGGACCCCCAGAACCTTCGGTTAATTAGGAAATGACCCCAACAGGTTTGATTAATTATGAAGTGGCCCAAAAATTAATTAAATATTAATTTTAAATCTCTTTAATTATATGAGAAATTACCAAAATGTCCTTAGGCCAAAATAGGCCAATTAAAATAAGAGAATAGTGCAACCCAATATTTTTGGGCATTCTGGACTCAACGACGGAGTCTGATTTGTGAAATTAAATCCCAAAAAATACGAACGGGCAAATTGAAATAATTCAAAGCACGTTCTAATGATTAGTTAAGTGATCAATTGAACTTCGATGACTACGAAAGTACGTACCTTAACATTTTAGGGCATTTTGGACCCAATGACAGAATCCATTTTGTGAAACAAAATCCCAAAAAATAGACACGTGAAATGTCAAAATTACCATTTTACCCTTGGTAATCCAAAGGCCAATTAAATGTCAGAGGTGACATATTCTAACTTTTTTTACATCCCGGACTCAACAGTGGAGTCCATCTTAACAAACAAAGTACCGAAAAATGTGACATGCGAAAGTGTAAAATTACAAAAATACCCCTAGGCTTAATGTAAGTCACATAAATGCGAATTAGGCCTAAATTAATTATATTCAATATTCCCAAGTTGATGGTGATGTCCTTTTGAGGAAATAAGACTCGGTAACAAACTAAAAAAATGATGAATACGTCCTTATGACATAATAAAGTTACCAAAAGCATAAAAATAAAATTAATAAGTCCACATAATTAATATAAGGATCGAATAGACTTAAAATCGTAAATCGTGTACGAAAAATATGGGACATTAAAAAGTATAAATTACCATAATGCCTTTGAAGGGCCAAATAAGCTATAAATTACCTTAATGCCTTTGAAGGGACAAATAAGTTATAAGGCATCAGGGAACCCTAAATGGGAAAATTGAAGACACTTAATTGAATAGACTAAGTTCAAAATAAGTTAAAACACTAAATAAAAATGTTTAGGATTAGAATGAATACTAATTTATTATGCAATGTATTTTTGATCCATGATTATAGGATCATCCAAATGATGAAAAATGGAAAGAAAGCTATGTGATAGCTATTATGGTACTCGCATGGGAAAGCAATGCTAAGAACCTAATGTAAGTAAACCCGAACTCTAATATGTGGTATTTTCTTAGCCATGTCACACTTATATTTTCTCGATACTGTCAATTTGTACTCTTGTACATACCTAACATTTATTGATTTCACAATTTGACACTTGTACTTCCTTATGGATATGTTGAGATTTCATTTGCCAATATCTTAATGTAATTGCTTGCGCATTTCTATACCTTTGATTTGGATATTAGAAACTACTATGCTTCTCACTGCTGAGAATTTGGTATTCCACATTTATGTACATTCCTTGTAGAATTTCACTGATCATGATATTATTATGAGTGCCAAGAGTTGTGTTCTATTACAATGTCCATCTGATTCCATAAATGCTGATTTGGACCTATGAGTTGGTGATTGGGAATGATACTCAACACTTAATCTATGGAGGACGTGATATATAATAAGACCTTTAGTGTTATTTAGGAACCTGAATGAGGGGCGAACCTGAATGAGTGCTTTTGGGGGTAGTCGAGGCCCTATTTGTTGATGTATTTATTCTATTAGTATTTCATCTCTTTTTTGAATCATAATCTGATAATGCACTATTTGGTTGTTGATACGCTTTGCAAGGCTATCATTGGATTCGATTTGGCATCTTGTGATATTTGGCAGCTGATTATTGTATGTGCTAAATCCTGATTATTGTATGTGCTAAATCCTTTTTGTTGACTAGCTAAACTATTTACATCGCCTTTTTTAAACTACTTTGGGATATGCCTTTTGGACCCATGGGTCATCTTTTTTTTTTTTTATCTATTTTCCTTTGTGACTGGCTATTGTTATATATCATTTCGCTTGTCAGTTGGTTGTATTATGTTACCTAAACTAACCTTGTCTCATGGCGGAGCGAGAGAATTTACTTACTGAGCTAAGTTAGCTCACTCCATATTTATAACAAATTTTTGAAGTAACAACATATGGGGGGAAATGCAATCATGGCAACTAGTAGAGCTAGTAATGTACTTGCGAGCAATAGTGATGATGTAGAACTCAAAGTCATAACATGAATAGGTATTCTGTAAGATTAATGTAAATGTTAGTTATTGTGATATGGTGACACTAGAGATGATGTTAGACTTAAATGGTGATTCATGATGATCACAATTGTACTTGGAATATTCTGATTGATGGTTGTTAGAGTTCGATTTATTATCAGATAAGTTACATATGTGTAGCTTCCGTATTTAATAAAAGAAGAAAATTTTTTATCACTCTTGTGCAATTCATATGATTTTGTACGACCTATCCGAGTGGTAGGGTCGTAACATTTAACATCCTGACCTAATTATTATTGGGTAATTAAGACTAATGATAATCATTAACAAAGACTAAGCCTAAGTGAATGTCAGACAAATTGCTTGAAGCAATTTGACCATGAAATTAGAGACCCAAGGGAATATGTGTGCCATAATTATGTGAATTAAGTAACAAGAACACGTTTATGTCAATCTTAATAAGTGTTAATCAAGAATTAACACATAAGACAACTTTGAGTAAACTAGGGCACAAGTGGACATAGTTTAAGACTATGGTCCCTCAATCAAATTATATATGTACATGCTAAAAATTAGAGTTAATTAGTCTTAACTCCCTGAAAAAGATGCTATATTATTATAAGTTCCACACATGTTTCCAATCCAAAGTAAAGGACTCAATTATTTCTTATTTTGAGTTTAGGTCCATTATGATGACATGGCCCTTGTAATTTTTTTTTATTAATGACAATAATACCACAATTACACATATACCTCCGAAACAAAAAAAAAAAAAATCTCAAATCGTGGAACCCTCTCACGATCCCCTTCTCTATAACCCTCTCTTTAAATAAGTCTCTCTCCCTTACGAATCTGCTCTCTCTATACAATGTATTTCTCCCTCGCCCATCGTTGTTGACGAAAAAACAATTCCATCAATGAGAGCATCAAAGAATTTTTTAACGCACTCATAAAGGCGAGCTCCTGAATGATGGAGATGAAATGAGCAATGTTGTTGCCTCCACTCACCATCACTAGTGTGTTGTGCCTACAGACCAAGTGAATTATTAATACACCATTGTTACATTAAAGAGTTGATATATATATATATATATGTGTGTGTGTGTGTGTGTGTGTGTGTGCTATTTCCAACAGTTTAGGGCTAGCAAGGAATCATATATAGATGTCAATTAGAAAATCTTTTTGGTTTGTGTCACGTTGAATAGGAATCCAAACTTTACGCAAATGAGAAAACCTCACAAGGTGCTGCATATTCCAGGAGTCCTACTAACCATTTTCCTTTTGTCTTTTTCTCTTCTAGTTTTCCATCAATTCTAATAGTTCAAATAAGGTATTTCTATTTTCTAGTGTTTACTTAATTACATTAAAGCCCTAAAACTAAACACTAGCCATCGACGTGATTTGTGAATGGCTGATGTCTCCGGCATTCACTCATTTTTCTCAATTTTTTATGAAATTATAAATTTTTATATTTTAAGAGTGTAAAATTTTTCACTTTTACAGCTAGGGAGTTTTTAATTACCCTTACTTTGAATACTGATCTTTTGTGATAATTTTTCACAACTTGAAAGTCGGTTTTGAGCATCCAAACCTGTGGCCAAAGAATTTTCTTAATTTTTATAAAGTTTTGAATTTTTTTTACAGTTTTAGAAAAGTGTAAAATTTTACACTTTTGGTTGGGACTAAGTTTTTCACTGCATAAGTGTAAATTTTACACTTTCGCTAACAAAATTTTACACTTTTGAAATTATTTTTTTCTTTATATTTTCATATTCAATATGAATCTTGTTTGATAGATCTCGGTGTTTAGAATACAAATATATAATTTTAATTAAAATGGATTTATAAATTTCAAGTTATTGAATTTTAAAGTTTTAGAAAACTTTTTGAAAAAGTAGCTCCCATTTACACGCCTGTGCTTTTGAATTGATGAACTATTAGGAATGTAATGGGCTATTAAATTTGAGCTTATATTTGAAAATAATTTTTGTAATTTACATGGATTTCTAACATAATGACCCTGAAAATTATTAGACATCACAATAATATATGAAGACTTAACTAATAATGAGTGGTCAAAATGGTGCAAGATCCATGTGGTGCACTAACACAACACCACACCTCACCTTAGCATATACAATATTGTATTTATGATACAAGAGGATGGTGGAAGAATCTACCACATTCTCACTTAAAAATTAGATTATTAGGGCTAGGAATTAAATGAAAATTTAAGAGATAAAGGATAATAGGAAACAAGGTCTTGTTATAGAACATTGGCCATAGGAAGATTTTCAAGACACTTGTCAAATCGGTCCCATCCCATTGAGCTCTCTCTCATATATATACCCAACACAGCAATACAATGCTATATATTGAATTTGAATTCAGCTCTAGCCCACCAAAATGGTAGAGAGAGAGAGAGAGGGAGGGAGAGAAAGAAGAAGCTCTGTATGTAACATGCAAGAGCCAAGACTGAACATGGATGAAGTCTAGTGGCTGATAAAGCTTAGAGAAGGGACGTGCAAGGACTAGAGAGATAGAAACAGAGAGAAATAGAGAACAACTATAGAAATGATAAGTTTCCCTCACTAGAAATTTTCTTAAGACTACACTCAGCTTCGTTGAATGCTATTTACATGCATGTAATTAAAATTGTTAATGGGTGAAATGCTGAAGAAATGATAACAAATGAGCTCTGGAAACCTAGGAAACGTGAGACCCAAACCTAGAGTAAACTGGGTTTTGAACCAATATGGACTAAGCTTGGAGATGAACACGTGGCTCGAAAGAGCAACTAAAATGCAATATATAGCAACTTGAACCATTCAAATGGTCAAGAGACCAATGAGAAAATTGAAATCACAATCAATGTTGTATAAGAGTTGATTGATGGGTTTGAACTTGATTTTATTTGTTTTATGAATGGAAAAATGTTCCTCCAGGTTCCAGGAAGAAAATGGAACAAAAACGGAGTAGAAATCACAGTAGAAACACATCGAAATAGAACTGAAAAAATCTTGCCGAAAAATCGAGGCTAGCCGGAGAACCCCCTATGACTCCATGTTTGATTACCAAAAGCTAGTCCAAATCCAAATATGACACCAGAAATGGATTCTTGGGGAGAAAACGGTTTGAAAATAGATGGAGTCGTCATCAGAAAACAATTATCACCGGCGACCATCGCCAACAAGTATTTTGTGTTGATCGAGTTAGTCAACGGGTGGGTCGGGTCATTAAAAATGAATCTAAGGTTTAAGTCACACATTGTCATTTTGATGATGCAATGATGATGCACTGCTGACGCAATGAACCGGTTTAGACTGGTCAGTTCTTATGATCTCAACCACGATTCATTTAGAATATGACGAGACCGGTCGGCTAATAGAGGAATTTGACTGGTTCAATGATTAATTCACAAAACTAGTGGGTTTTAGTCCTAAATGGTTAAACCATAAATTTTATTATTTATGGATTGACCCATAATTATATGGAAATTATGAATAAGCCTAGAAAAATAATTATTAATTATTTTAAAGCCCTAAAAGCTTGGGTAATTTACTATTTTAACCCTGGGCCTAAAAATAGAGTAACAAAGGCCAATTGAAATGCAAGAAGAGTCATTCCCAACGTTTTTTGAACATTCTGAACTTAATAGCAGAGTCCGATTGGAAAAATTGGACCCTCGAAGTATCTGAACGGACAAACTGGATTAATTTCAATTAAGTCCTAAAAAATTAATTAAGCTACCTAATGAACTCTAATGACCGCTAGGGTACCCACCTTAAGGTTTTTCGACATTCTAAACTCGACGATGGAGTCCGTTTTGTCATACGAGATATCCAAAGTATAGATACATAAAATAAAATAAAAAAACTTATTTTGAGGATTAAAACACAATAAAGTTGTTCAAAATGTGAATAAACTACAACTCACCTCTGACTTCCAACTTGAATTTTCTCACATTTCTTAACCTTTTGCTTCATTTTTGTTCCAAACTTATTCATTTTTCATTTTATTTCTATTCCAATTATCAAACTAAGGTTTTAGCGAGATCTTTCATAGACCTATTGTTGGGTTCATAACCACCGCGAGAGCGATTTTAAAAAATTATTTTTGATATTTTTTTTACATGAACTGTATAATCTTGAAAAGAGGGGTTAGGATCACCTTGTTATTGACTTTTTTAGTTGTTGAAGAAGACAAATTGAAGAGATTGATCATATTTTCCTTCTCTTATTCCTCTAGGTCTTCTCTTCTTTTCCCTCTATGAAAATCGTACACTAAAAAGGAGAGTGGGTCTCTCACATAGGAAAAGAAATAATAATAACTTGTGTATGTGGCTATCCCCTCATATAATATATTTATAGGGATTTTCAAAATAGTGCAAGAGTAGGAATTTATAGTTCTACCAAATTGGCTCTAATTAGTCATTAATTATCTAATTAACTCTAATTAATTAACGACTAAGTAATTCTAACTAATTCTTTTAAATAATTAGAATGATACTCTAATCTAATAAAATAGAGAAAAACTCAAATTCACTAAACATATGTAGTGGGCCTCCTCTACTTGGATATCAATAATTATGGTTTGTACTTATACACTGTCAAACTAATTCATAATTCTTTTTAGAACCTAATTCACCAATTATTAATCACTATTAATAGGTCATCATGTTAATAACCAATTTATCGAGAAGACCAGATCCTGATTTTAGAGATTAATTAATTGAAGTAGTACAAAAGTGATATCATTCTTTCTGATTTAGAAAGTGTAGATTACATCTTGAGAATATATGTTCTCACATCCTGAATAGTGAAGATACTGAAGTGTTGAACTAAAAGACATCACTTATTGATAACTCAAAGTCAACACCATTAAGAATTTAAGTCCACTATTCTCTTAAGATTAAAAGTTTACTGCGAATAGTGAATTTATGAATCGCTTCACAGATGACAACTTTATATAACGTGTTTTTACTAGTGATCCAATTCATTTTATTCTAAATACACGAATACATGAACCCAAAGTCCACTACTCTAGTGGTTGAGATAAATCAGCTTATCCCATGTAGGTTAATTGTATTAAAATCTTACAGATAAGATGTTCAGTGTTATCAATAATTATGAACAATTCTAGAATTGGTTGATCATAAGTTCGTTTCTCTTGCATATAAATCTCATTTATATACATAAACTATTTCTAATAAAACTTCAAGGACTAACCATCTTATGGTGAAAAATAACAATATGCACAAGTATATTAATATGAAATCCAATAATAATAAATCAAAATTTATTAAATAATAGCAAAATTTCTTAGATATGAGAGCATACATCCTAACGAAGTCTCACTTGCGCTCACATCCATATCCCATTACATTTGACACCCATCCTATTTACATGAAGCTCAAAAGATTTATAAGGTAGAGCCTTAGTAAAAGGATCAACAAGGTTGTCTGGAGATGCAATCTTGGTGACAACAATGTCGCTGTGTAGAACAATCTTCTCTAATAAGATGATACTTACGCTTTATGTGTTTCCCATCCTTGTAGTTCCTTAGCTCCTTAAATTGAGCTACAACCCCATTATTATCACAATAAAGGACTATATGTGATTATACTTATGGTACCACTTCTAATTCCAGAAAGAATTTCTTGAGCAAAACTACTATAGCTACTTCTAAAGTGGCTATATATTCTACTTTAGTGGTTGAGTGAATAAAACATTATTGCTTGACACTACTCTAACCAATAGCTCTGCTAGCAAGAGTAAACACATATCTTGAAGTTGACTTTCTAGAGTCTTAATCTAATATAAAGGCAGAATCCATATATCTAACTAGAATGAGATCACCATTTCCGTATATCAACATATAATCATTTTTCCTTCTCAAGTACTTGAGTATATGTTAAACGACGATCCAATGGCTTGGTCCAAGATTAGATTGATTTTTGTTAACCGTGCTTATTACAAAACAGATATCTAGTCTGATACAAAGCATACCATACATAAGGCTTCCTACAACCAAAGCATAAGGAGTTTCCTTCACATATTTCTCTTCCTCAAATGTCTTAGGATACTAATTCTTAGATAGAGGTATTCCATGTCTAAAAGGAAACAAATCTTTCTTGGAATCTTGCATTGCAAGCTTGATCCCATGGATATAGCTAGCTTTTCCCAAGTCCTTCATCTTAAACTAATTCAATAACCAAATCATTCTTAATGAGTAAGATGCCCACATATAGAACTTGGAAAAGCACCACAATTCCTCTAGACTTCTTATACACACAAGGTTCATCCAAATTTTGATCAAAACCAAAAACTTAATTGCCTGATCAAATCATATATGACTACTTAAGAGAGAATTTCATCATTTAATTTATTCTGCCTTTTCTTGGATTAAATATAAACAAGGAAATACTCCCATTTGAATTTGAGAAAATGGTTAGAAAAATAAATTTCAAAGGTATTGCCCAGATATATATCCTAGAGGGGGTGAAAAGGGTATTTTGCAAATATTGACAACTTTTACAAACTTTAAATATGAATGCAAATTATATACAAAGCATATAAAGAGAAGAGAGAGGAAAAGAGAGAACAAACACAATGATTTTTACAAGGTTTGGAAAACTTCCTAAGTCCTCACTTCAGTTTTTTCACTATCTTGATTTCCTTCACATGTAGAGGTCAAACCATTACAACAAGAGCTCGCCCAACAAAATATTTCATTTTGCTTCACAAGGGTAGCATCTACCTATAAATCTCATCGTAATGAAAAGTTACAAAGTTGTTACCATCAAATACTCTCTTGAAGAGTTGATTAGTGCAATAAATTCTCACTTTCTAAAGATTGGTCAAGTGTAAGCCCCAAATATTTAAGATGAGTAGAATTTTTAGATATAGGTTTTGCAATAAATGATATCTAAAGTCAAGAACAAAGATATAGAAATTGAATTATATAAGTTATTAGCAATAAATGTTTTAATGAACATCTAATTATAGGCATTTGACAGATAAGTCCGTTAGATTGAAAATAGAGCTCCCCTTCTTAATTTGCTTAAAATTTTAAATTTCTGATTGCCAGATCGATAGAGTCAGTCGACTAAAAGAAGATTCAGTTGACTAATCAGCTCAACTAATCTGTCTAAAGGGTTGAGATCACTTTCTCAAGAACAATCAGTCGACTAGACCTTGAAGTCAGTCAACTGATTCTTTAGTACACTACTGTTGCCTTTAGGATTTAGTCGACTAGATCAACAGGTTGGTTGGATGGTTTTGATAGTAAGTTCAGGTTGTGTATAAAAATAGTCATTCAGTCTACTAGTTCTTGGAATTGGTCAATTAGTTTTGGCAATTTAAGCTTATTTGCCAATTTTCACCAGTATCACTTTTTCAAAATAGTTTGGTCTTTCAAAACTCAAGGTATATCAATGTGTTATTTTGAAAAATCATTTTATGATTAGTTCTAGTTGATTATTTAAATATTTAGAATTTACGTTTAATGATCAATCTAAGCTTAATTCACTCAAAATTAAAAAAAATAAAGTCTTCTCTTAACTTGTTTTGGTATCTTGGGCTTGAGTGTGTCTTGCTTAGACAATCATGAGGACATTTTAGTTGATTGAATTTTGGCCTTGAAACTTGTGCTTTGAATGGAGTTCTTTGATTGATAAACTTTGCCATTTCTTGGTCATCCATCTTATTTGACTTAGATGACTTATTTGTATTATCACTTGATAAAACATTAGTTCCCCGTGAACAATACCTTGTTATCATCAAAATTATGTTATGTAACATTTTCTCTTTCCATTAGTCAAACAATAGTTGACCTAACAAATTCATATGCATTAGCAAGGAAAAAAATCTTGTATAGCATGAAAAGCCCCATGTATCAGTCATCTTTGGCCCATGTATTTCCAACACCTCTCATGTGTTAACGTGAGTTGTCAATCCCTTCATAAGGGTCAACCCTTATTCTAGCCATAGATTTAGTCCAGCCAAAAATAGATAGGTTTTTCTTGTTATATATACATATTCTTCTGTGAAAAAATATATGAGTGACAGAAATATTCTTCCATGATTTGTGTCATCATATCAGGGCAACTTCTGATCCTACCTTACTTGTAGTCGGATATTGACGTCAGATTAATCTCCGTTTTTTTTGCACTGGCGATGTCTGTGTCCGATCGTCGGCAACAGTTCTTTCTCTGCCCCTAATGTACTAAACCAACCGTGAAGAGCATCGACTCCACGAATGGCACCGATCGTTTATCTGAAACATGATTTCCTGAAACATGTTTTTTCTATAACTGCTCGGTCTTCGCTGGAGTTCAGACCCTCTAATTGGATCTTGCAATGTTCTTTGCACGATACGACCCAAAGGCGTCTTGTCCAGATCGCGTCCTTCTCACCAAATCGCAGAATCACAAACTCAACCAAGTTTTTCCCTCTGCCCTTGATATATGAAACACGCTACGTAGAGCTTGTCGAAGTTCAAATCCTCTAATCAGATCTCCCGAAGGTGCCTCGTCCATAATCAACTACTATCTGCGCCTCTGATCCATTACAAGCCTCCCATCCGTCATTACCCTCCCAAAAAGCATCAACTTTGGGTCTATAAAGTTAGCACCAAACTCATAGTGAGCAGTGGGAATCTTAATGGTTTCAGAAGACTGAGAAGGAATTTCAGTTGGTCACATGAACATACTAGAACTGACTGATTTTCTCTAGTTCGATCACGGTCAACTTGGAACACACACACTATGACTGACTGACTTTCTTTGGTTTGATCACAGTCGGCTTGGAAGCCATCGCGCCATAGCAGTTGGTAGGACGAGAATGGCCATTGCGTTCACTTTTGGCCCGATTTGAATCAGGACAGAGTTTGAAGAAGAAGAATTGACTTTCTTTTTTTTCTTCTTTGACAACAGCTATAGAGAGCTAAAAGCTTTACTGGCTTCGGAGTATAACACCGAAGGAGAGGAGAAGAAAAAACACTCCATTGATTATATCACACGGGTTATACTCCGCAAGTGTGGTAGTGATTCCTAAATATTGTCTTCTAAATCCAAGTGGAAGTGATTCCTGACTATTATCTCCTGCACCTATGGCCGATCTCGATCAAACCAATGAACCCCAACCAACACCCACTCTCACTGAGTTGACCACCAGAATGATCGAAGTCTTGACCAAAGCTTCAGGGCCCGACCTAGATAATTAACACTACCACTGCTCCGATTGGCATTAAGTTGGACGACACCAACTATGCTTTTTGGTCCCAAGTTGTTGAGATGTACATCTTTGGCAATGACAAGTTGGGATACATAAATGATGACATCCACCAACCTCCTCAAATAGATCCATCCTTTCGCAACTGGCACACGGACAACGCCATTGTCAAGGGACGGTTGATCAATTCCATGGACCCATCGCTGATTAGTAACTTCATTAGATTTTTGACCGCGAAACTAGTTTGAGATTCCATTGCTACTACCTACTTTGACGGAAATGATACCTCTCAGGTCTATGACCTCCGACGGCGTGTGACTCGTCTGAAACAAGTGGGTGGCCCTCTTGAAAAATATTTTAATGACCTCCAAGGACTATGGTGTGAGATTGATTTTCGCCGTCCAAACCCAATGGAATGCATTGTTGATATTCAGCACTACAACAACATGCCTCAAGAAGACTGAGTGTATGTCTTCTTAGATGGCCTCGATGATTGGCTTGATAAAATCTGTAGCGATATATTATAGATGCACCCGTTTCCTACAATTGAACAAGCGTACGCTTATGTTCATCGGGAAGCTGTTCGACAAGTAGTTATGATCACCAGTGACTCCACAGATACTCCGGGAGCAGTTTTAGGAAATCCCATCCTTTACCAGATCTCTTTCTCTCTGGGCAATGGGAAATCTGGCATCTCCTCCAAGTCATGAACCTCTTCTGATGGAACCAAGTGTTCACATTGTGGTAATCAAAAGCATACCGGCGAAAATTGCTTCAAACTATACGGGTATCCCGACTGGTGGAATGAACTTCAAGCCCGCAAACGCCACTGATGCTACGGGCTCTGATAAGAGAACTAGTCAGGCTACAGTGGCTACGGCAGAACCACATCTCTCTCTCTCACCTTATGTCGCAACCTCCCAGGATGATTTATCAATTCCGAATCTAGGTAAATATAGAACTGCCCTCTATAGATCTTCTCGAGCTGGTGATAGCAGTTCTTGGATACTTGACTCTGGAGCAACCGACCACATGACCTATAATGCCACTAGATTTCTCACAAACTTCCCGACCATGGCCCACCTGCATTGCTAATGCCAATAGAGTTCTTTCTCCAGCTGGCACTGTAAAATTGTCACCTACTTTATCATTAACTCATACTCTGTTTGTTCCATCTTTTTCCTATAAGCTACTATCTATTAGTCAAGTTACCATCGCTTTGAACTATGTTGTACTTATGTACTCTACCTTTTGTTTGCTTCAGGATATTCTTACTAAGGAGATCATTGGGCGTGGTACTAAGGGGGGGCTATATTACGTAGAGGGTTTCAATATGGGCCATGCATATCACATGCATCATCCGATTGATAACAAAGAGCGCTGGATTTGGCTTTGGCATCATCGGTTAGGACATCCATCCTTTGGTTATATGAAACATTTGTTTCCTGCTTTGTTCTCAAATTTGCTGACAATTGACTTCAAATGTGAAACTTGCATTCTTGCTAAAAGTTATAGAGCTACTTACCCTTTGAGTATGAATAAAATAATGTTCCTTTTGCCTTAACTCACTCTGATGTATGGGGTCCTTCCCCCGTTTCTATAATATCTGGTATTCGCTGGTTTTGTGATATTTGTGGATGACTGCACTCGTATGACTTGGCTCTATTTGTTGAAACATAAAGATGAAGTACTAAGTGTGTTCCAATCTTTCCATACTATGGTTCAAACCCAATTCTCAGTTAAGATTCAGATTCTTCTATCAGATAATGGTGGTGAATATGTGAACCAACAGTTTCATGCTTATTTTCAAAGTCATGGACTTATTCATGAAACCTCCTACCCACAGACTCCTCAGTAGAATTGTGTGGCTGAGAGAAAAAATTGCCATATTCTTGAAACTGCTCGAGCTCTATTACTTGGAGCTCATGTGCCCAACAAACATTAGGTTGATGTCATTGCCATAGCTGTGCATCGACTCAATCGGATGCCCTCCAAAATCTTGCAGTTTACAACTCCACTACAGACTCTTTCGACTTATGTTTCCTTACCTATAATGTTAATGCTTCCGCCCCAGATTTTTGGTTGTCGCTTTTGTCCACCTTCATAAGAACCAGTGCACGAAACTTGATCCTTGTGCCATCCATTGTCTTTTCTTGGGATACACCTTCCATAAAAAAGGATATCGATGCTATGATCTGGCCACTAAACGCACCTACGTGACTATGGATGTCATTTTTCTAGAGTTTGAGACATTCTTCTCTCACTCTTTACCCAATTCTCCTCATCAGTGGGAGATCCGTGATGAAGAGCCAATTTGGTTAAGATTTGATGACACCAATATCCTAATCAATAAGAAGGAACTCAATATAGGACTAGGTGTGTCTTCAGAAGTTGATACAGCTCCTAGAGGAGTATCTACACCACCTGAAGCTGAAATAGAAACCCCTCACTCCTCAGTACCTGACAACTCCTAAGAATATTCCTAAGGTAAACTCGCATATACTTCCAAACTCTAATGATATGAATATCCATGTTGGCTATACTTTACCTTTCAGGCATAATCGTGGCAAACCACCAAATAAATATTCTCCAGATATTGAAAAACGAAGCTTAAAGTATCCACTTGCTAAACTATGTGTCCACAAAAGGCTTTTTGAACCACTCAAGACATTCATACATGAACTTTCCTCGTGCTATGTTCCTACCGATATTCATGAATCCTTAACAGATCCTAAGTAGGACTCAGGCCGTGAAGGTAGAAATGGAAGCACTGTTGAAAAATAAAACATGGACTCTTATTTCCTTACTCAAAGGAAAGAAGACGGTGGGGTGTAAATAGGGTGTTCTCTATCAAACACAAAGCAGATGGTTCAATCGACCGATACAAAGCAAGGTTAGTAGCGAAGGGCTACACGCAAACATACGGCATAGACTATCAAGAGACCTTTCAATAGCCAAATTGAATATGGATAGAGTATTGTTATCCCTAGTAGCGAATCTCAATTGGTCACTGCACTAGTTTGATGTAAAGAATGCCTTCTTCCATGGTGATCTTAAGGAGGAAGTCTACATGGATGTTCCACCAGGCTATACAAAAAATTTCGAGGCTAAGGTGGTGTGTAAATTACAACGAGCACTGCATGGATTAAAACAATCACCTAGAGCATGGTTCGAGTGACTCAAATTGGCAATGAAGAAATATGGCTACCAACATAGCAACTCAGAACATACATTATTCTTAAAGCATCAACTGGGCAAGGTCACAGCCTTAGTAATCTATTTAGATGACATGATTATTATAGGTGATGATTCAAAAGAAATATCAAGACTCTAAAAGCACTTGGAGACTGAATTCGAAACGAAGAATCTGGGAAGACTTAAACATTTTTTGGGAATTGAGGTTGCTAGATCAAAGCAAGGTATATTTCTTTCTCAAAGAAAATATACCCTAGACTTACTATTCAGAGGTGGGACTACTAAAGTGTAAACCTTGCAAATACACCAATTGTCCAAAACCACAAACTTGGAGAATACCCAGACCGAGTGCCAACAAATAATGAGAGATACCAAAGATTAGTTGGGAAGCTCATTTACCTCTTACATACTCACCCAGATATTGCTTATGCTGTGAATATAGTAAGTCAATTCATGCATTGTTTGAGTGAGGATCACTTGGATGCGGTGATTAGAATTCTTCGATACTTAAAGTTATCTCTGGGAAAAGGGCTCATGTTCTCAAAAAGTGATCATCTTAGAGTTGAGGGGTATACAGATGCAAATTGGGCAAGAAATATATTAGATAGAAAATCCACCTCAGGGTACTTCACGTTTGTTGGCAGGAACCTTATTACGTGGAGAAGTAAAAAACAAAATGTGGTGGCTTTGTCAAGTGCTGAAGCTGAATTCCAAGGGATGGCTAAGGGTCTTTGTGAGCTTCTCTGGCTTAAAAGACTGTTAACAGAAATTGGCTTTGCCCCAAGTTGTGAGATGGACCTATTCTGTGACAACAAGGCTGCCATTGATATTTCGCACAATCCTGTCCAACATGATCAAACCAAACATGTGGAGGTGGATTGACATTTCATCAAACAGAATCTTGAGAGCAAGATAATTCGATTTCTTTTTATTAAGTCCGAGGACCAGTTGGCAAATGTTCTTACAAAAGTTGTATGCAGCAAGGACTTCTACAACTCACTCGACAAGTTGGGCATCAGAGACTTGTATGCACCAACTTGAGGGGGAGTGTTGGTGTGAGTTATCAATCCCTTCAGTATAAGGGTCAGCCCTTATTCTAGCCATAGATTAGTCCAGCCAAAAATAGATAGGTTTTTCTTGTTATATATACATATTCTTCTGTGAAAAGATATACGAGTGACAGAAATATTCTTCCATGATTTTTTTCATCATGCTCTACTAAATGCTAAATCCATATTTCGATGAGGCATGATGCAGCCATAGCCAAGGGACCCAACTTTTGACAATAACAAAATTTCCATGTGGAAAAACATGAAAACCCACGTGGTTTAGGTTTAGGTGCTAAACCCAACTTTTGACAATAGCATCCATATTTCGATTATACAAAGTTTGGTGCTGAAAAAAAAAAAGGAAAGATAAAGGGGAAAAACATGAAATTTTTGACCAAACCCATATGGTTTGGGTTTTATTTAATTTGACCCACACAGGTTTTCGCTTATTTACTAAACTCATTTAGTTTTTAAAATTGCATATTTAAGATGCGATTTTAAAGCTAATTTTTTTTTATCGAAATTGAATCTTCAAGATACGAGTTTGAAATTGCATCTTGACAAGAATTTGAGAGTCATCCCAAATTCTTGTTAGTTTGCGTAAGTCATCCAAAATCGTTATTGGTTTAAAATCGCATATTTAAGATGTGATTTCAAACTCGCATCGTAAAGATACGATTTCTTTGAAAAATTGACATTGAAATCATATCTTGAAGATGAGATTTCAAAAACTACATGAATTTGATAAATAAATTAAAAATTACACGTGTCGAGTTAAGTAAAAAAAATTCACGGATTTAGTAAAAAATTCAGAAAAACACACTACTTTTAACCATCACTCAATAATAAATGATTATTACACTCTCTACTCAACAATGATCGTGGCTGCATTTGAACGAATATGTCTTTGTCGTGGTAATTCGACGCACCAATCAAAACACACCAGACCCTACTGTATTTACTATTTAGTGATTGTTGACTTTGGGCTTGGCTTGAAATGTGAAATTATATATATATATATATATATATATATTTCTATGATGAATCATGCATCCATGGTGGTGTTTTGGCACGGAGTTAGGTGGTGGAAGAATTAAGCTTGGTTTTGCAGTGTACTTTTCTTATGTAGCAAAACCACTTGTTCTATGAAATTCTTAAGAATGTTAATACCGGTGCATGAATGTTTACACAGTTCTTGATTGATTCCACCAGATGGAAGCATGAATTCTTAGGTTATGTTTAGTACACAGAAATGGAATGGTTGTTCCATGAAATAAAATAGAAAATGGAATGGAATAAGAATTACTCATCTAGGCCAAAGAAATGCTTGAAATATCTTTTAATCGAATGTTCATTCCATGGAATAGGTATTCCTAATCGTACCAAACAAGAATAAGGAATGAAAAAATTAGAATGGAACGTTCCACCTTACCAAACATGACGTTATAGTGATAGTCGTGTGGGTTAGTTACCCATTGTAATTCATTGGCAGGAGGAGGTGGTGGTTGGAGATGATTTCAGGATGGGAGCAGTGGTGATGTTAATGTTAGGAAATTTGAGTTACAATGGTTGTGAAATTTCCCTCTAATATTGTGTTGAAAATTCATTCCAAAATTGTTAAGTTAGATTAAGTCTTGTTGTAACTATAATGTTAATTAATCACTTCCTAAAGATTTGACCATTCTAGACAGAATTACAGATTTGTACTTCTGAAGATGAACTCCATGAAACATCGTGAAACTTTCAATTCTACTACAAAAAAAAGTATAAGCACGCATAGATATCATAAATTCATATTAGACACATGTTTAAGATATTTGTGCATTTAATCTTTCAGTGTTATGAGTCTCATTGGGACTTATGTTTTAAATTGAACATAGGTAAAACGTTTTTAGTTTTAACTATAGGTTTAAAAGTAACTTAAAATATGTGTTAATATGTCCCTAAGACACTTGGAATTTATAAAAACACGCTATAGGTCAAAACTTAATCTGTAAAGATCTAAAAAATCAGAATAAATGTTTCATTTTTGTCGGTAAGACACTATGCATGCACTATTTGCCCGTAGGGCACTACACAGGCATCATTTGGGCATAGTCATGTTTAGGAGCATAATTTGAGTATTCCATATAAGAGAAACATGCTTATAATGTTAAAACACACCTCCTGTGAAAATTTGAGACTAATTGGAGACAATATCAAAAATTAGACCAAAAGGGCATCCCGGTGGACCCGGCCAAACCCGACCACAGGCGAAAATAAATTTTTTAGATAATTTTCATTTAAAATAATTTTAAGAACTTTTTCTAAATCAAAATGTCGAATTGAGACGTTTCGGGACGGGTTGTAGTGTAACAGGGGTCCCTGGATTCATTAAGGGCAAAAGAGTCATTTTGCCCCCTTTGCCCCTTTACTATAAATACAGCCCCCTTAATGTAAAAATGTCATTTTTTGGTCTGAGATACAGAAGCAAGTCGTGCATGAGAGAAAGGTGAAGAGAAAACCAAGGTTTTCCAATCTTCAAGCTTCCAAACCACACTTCTAGGCTTGGATTTTCACAAGACTTCCTTCTAGGAAGTTGTTCCCCATGTCAAGGGCTACATTTTCACTAATTGGTTTGGCTGAAAAGCAGTCACAGCTCCCTAGGGTTGAGAAAAACCCTTTTAGGTATGATATTTTGCTATGTAAAGAATAGGATTAAGTTTAGGAGTGTTTTATATGTTGATTGATTGATTTATATGTTTACTTGATGTTAGAAAGTCACTTAGGATGTAGTTGCTTTGAAAAACCTAGAGTTGGTAATTTGTATACTTATGTGTTCTTTGTATTCCTTGGGAATTTGGTAAAGTGATAAACATGAACTATGACTATATGTATAATTCATTGTATCCTAGCTTATGTTCATGTAGACAAATCTTGTAGTTGGAAAGTTATGATTTATTCAATGTGTTGGTACTTTATGTATTTTGTAATCTTTGAGAATTTGTTACAATGATGAAGATGTAATTTGAATATGTGTTTAAATTATTACATGATGGCTTATATTCATGTGGATAGGTTTTATGTTTTGGAAAATATGGTTGGTTAATGCATTGATGCTTGATGTGATTATGTGTTCTTTGAAAATTGGTAAAGTAGTGAACATGTAGCATGAGTATGTGTTTAAATTGATTGTATATAGTACATTTTCATGTGGAAGAAATCTTGGGGTTTGAAAGTCATGGTTCACTTTATGTATGATGCATGATTTAAGGTGTATGTCATGTATTTGATAGCATGCCTGATTGGAATTGCATAAAAAAATCAAGGCATGTTGGCATAGTATGAATCCTTGAAAACATGGCGTAAGTTGAGCACTTTGGTGCTATGCATTATGAAGGTGCAGATCCTGTGATGAAAAATCTAAAATTGGTCATTGATACTCGCATGGCAACGAGGTCCAAACTGTGAAGCGAGACATACATTGGTACTTGCATGCCAACGGGAAAGAACCACGAAGCGAGACATTGGTGTGGCATAGAGTTTGCATCAGGTGTGTCACGCATATTGCCATTGCATTGTATTGATGAATTGGAATGCATGTAGATTATAAATGTACACTTGCACATGCCATGCCTTAAATCTTGTTCTTTGCATTAGCATTATGTCATACTAGCAGTTGAGTTGACCCCTCGTGTGATATCAGATTTCAGATGAGGCTCTGGGTACTTGAGACTTGTTGAAGTCATGAAGAAAGGAAGGAAAATGGACCATGAAGAAGATTTGGCCCTTGAGGGGTTAATTTTGAGTTGTATAAGGGCATAAGCCCTTAAACCATGTGTTTTTATTTGTACACACCTTATATATTATGAAAACAATGGGCAAGGCCCTATATATTATAATGAGCATGAGATAGTAATGTTGTGAAATTTAAGTACATGTGTATATATAATGGATTGTATATTTAAATGATATATGTTTAATTTCTATGAAATTGTGGCTATCAAATGAGGATGGAATGTATAAATCCTTAGTTACATGGATTGTATTGTGAATATTAGGCGGGAAAAAGGCATAGAAAACAAAGGAAGTTATGTTAAAATTTTGTGAAATTAAAAGGGTTGTTAGGTGTGTAAAACACCCTATATATAGGTGGGAAAAGTGCCAAAAGGGAGGGTTAAAAACCTTGAGGAAGTAGGTTAAAACTTGGAAAAAACTAATTGCAGCACTTTAAAGAAAAAAATTAGAAAATGGAAAAATCAGCTGGCAGCTAGCTACAATGTTTCTACAGGAAACAGGCCATGACAGCCCCCGGCCACAGCCCACACGCCTAGCCCAGCCTGCCGCGCGCGCGCCTGTGTGCCATGCCACTACCTTGCGCGCCCACAGGCCATGGGCGTGGCCTGCCTGCTGCTGCCCCTGCGCGGACAGCCCCTTGACACCTCCTAACAATTGTTCTTGGCCACCTTTTTTAGCTATATTTGGCCACCTTTTTTAGCCATGCTTAGGGCACCCTCTTAGGGCCATATTTAGCCATCCTTTTGGGCTATTTTTGGTCACCCTTTATGGGCCATGTTTGGCCACTTCCATAGACTACCTTAGGTAGAATTTTTGGCCTATTCTTGGCCTATATTCTAGGACATTTGAGGCCCATTTGGGGCATTATTCTAAGACAATTTTAGAGATATTTTGGGGCTATTTTGGGAGCCATTTTTTGAACATGACTTAAACTATTTTGAACATTAATTGGGAGGGATATTTGATAGACATTAAAAGACCATTTTGGTTAAGTCAATAGCAAGTTTTCATTTCAAATCTTGGGGAAACATGGGGAAATAAGCGTGCAATTAACTAAATCCATCTTAATGGCCTTTTATTTATTTTTCTTATTTCATTTCACTTACTCCCCGGGTTTGTGAAAAATTCAGGGTGTGACATAATCAAGCTTAAAAAATAGTAGCTTGTGCAGTCTGAATGAGGCAAAGTATGCAACCAAACAGTAGACTGTCTGAAAAGAAAGTATTTCCTATCCAAACATGTGTCAAAAGATCGGAGATTTTGATTAGTTCTTCTATTCCGAATTGTATTATGTTTATGGTTACCAATAAATATCCTTTGTGCAAGTTTCTCAATACACATTAAGAGTTACAATTTTTGTATTATTGAGAACTTAGACAATTTATGAATCCTTGTGTTTGATTCTATATTCTAGAGTTTGGATTTCACATAATTTCTATTTCACAAAAGTGATTGTAAAAGTTTTGCATCTAAGATGGCACCTTAGGAACACTTTTTACCACCACACTGGTATATGTGGATTTGATGGTTGTTAAACTGTGAATTAAGTGGTTGTTGTGAAGATGACAACTTGAAGACGCAATCAGAGGACAGATGAGAATTATAAAAATAACTACATAGATGATTGACTAATGATGTAAATATACAACGTAGTGTAACAAGTTAGTAGTCAGTGGTATGATGTTCTTTGTAGCTAATTAGTTTCATAGTGATAGTTCAGTTACAATGTTATTGATTTTATTCCCCAAAAGGATTATCCACGTATGATCTATATCTTTCCCATGTGGATGTACTCTTATTTATTTTGTGCCTATTATTATTGTAATTATATTTAACACTTGGCTATAATACGATAAGAATTTGACATTTAAATATTTAAAACATTTAGTTAAGTCACTTAAGTTCGCGATTACATGTTTAATTAATTAGGTTAAGTAATTACAGAATTAATATGGAACCATCTAAATTACTCTATGGAATAGTTAATTAATTAAATTAATTAAAACCCAAAATTGATGAACACATTGTCACTTCATTGTACCAGACCATTGAAGAATTTTCCAACAAATAGACGATAATAATGAGGTTTAGTACTGGGCACTAGCAAAGGGGGCAAGTGTGGGTGTAATTGTCATTTTAATATAATTTGTTAGGTTTGATAACAGTTGATTGACCAGGGGAAATACATAAACCTCAAGAGAGGTTAAGATAATTACAGAGCCAACTGAGTGTTATATTATTATTACTGTTAGTTTTAGGATTTTAGACCAACCCATATGTGAATAAGATCTGTCCACTAGCTACCAAATAGGACCTTGACCCATTTAAGTGACTGATTAGGATAAGTTTCTATTATTCAAATACTGTCTCTATCATGTGTTGATAGAGATCCGTATTTTGAATCCTAAACAAATCCTCTCTCTCTCTCTCTCTCTCTCTCTCTCTCTCTCTATATATATATATATATATATATATATATCTAAAATAAATACGCAAATATGTAATTTGCGTAATGTGATTGTAAAATATAGTATACTATCTCTCTCTAATCTTTGCTCTCTAATAGGTTTGGACGTAAAGATTGAAGGAGTAACTTTAATAGCCAACCCTACGTAACTTGCAAAATTTTAAGATATACATGGAAGCCAAAATTCAACATTTGACTCGTAATAACAAGTGATATACAATTTACGAGTTTCTTCCAAAATTAGGTATGACTCAACCCGTGTACGTACTATGTACATTGAGTATTTACAATTACCCTTTTTATTTTTATGCTTAACTACGCCTTCTGGAACTTTGAAAAACTTGGGAACTTACTTCAGAGTTTGAGGGTTTAAAATTAAGGGAAGGAGTAAAAACTCAAAATAAACCGTGTACATTGGGTATGATCCGATATTGCCTTGGACAAACCTCTATTCTATACTCGATCACACCAACTTTCTAAGCCATAGACTTCCATCCCTAACCTCGCAGCTTCTTACCAATGTGAAATCCCCAAACAAATGTACAGTTGCAAGTGTAGTTATGAGATGGGAGTCCGCAAATTATGGACGACATGGCCTTGTAAAGTTAACGACTATCGGGCAAACTTGTATGACCAACCAACCCACCCAAGGATTCATTCATTTTTTCCAGTTTTTAGTCTTCCTTGAAGACTTCAAAGAACCTGGGAAAAAAGGACATCGTTCCCCCACCCTACAACCTCTATAGCTCAAATAAGGTCAAAGTTTATAACCACAACTTAACAGAAAAATCAACATGTTAAATAGAATAGAAATAGAAAGAAATTGCTGAATGGGTCACCAGAAAATTAAAATCACTGAATTACACAGAAATAACTACAACACTACCCTAAAATGCATATATGATCAGAAATTCAGGCCGATTGCATATAATTTATTATCAGGGTGTGATGCACAGTAAACATGCTTAGTTTGTTATGAATGTTCTGCTTGATATGAAAGTAAAAGGTATTTACACACAAGCAATGGTGTGTAAAGATTCCATGCTTACTTCCTCGTCCTAATCTTTTAACTTCCTCCATTGCAATAGTGGACCCCATTGCTGTGTATCCCCCCCTTGCTCTTCTTCATCTTTAACTGATTTAAGCCCCATATGCGAATTGTACGGTCATCACTGGCTGATGCCAACATGTGAGGGTTTGCCGGATTCCAGCTAACACAGTTAACAGCTCCAGAATGACCCGATAATGCCTCTATCAGCTCCCCTGAGCTTCTTTGCCAAATGTACACCTAAAAATGTAGTAAAAAATTATTAAATCAATCTTCCCAAGATGACAGTTGTATTCATGAACTTTATAATACCCAAATGGAAGCCATAAATGGTTGCCATTTTGAATCAAATAGAAACATCACTTCTTTAAACTAACTTCAAAATTCTCACCTATTCTCCAACTGGAATCAGCAATGCTTACCTACCTCTTTGGCTGAAATTTTGTAATATATGCACATATCAAGCTCTAAGTGAATAATCCAGATCAATGTGTCATTTGCATTGCATCAGCTATATAAACAATTTCCCCAAGGGCTATGAAATATGGTGAATGCAGCTTAAGTTCATATATCCCTCAATATTTTAACTGATATAAATGCTGCAGAGAAAAAAGCTCGTGTATCAAGGGCCCATGCCATGGCACTTTGGGGAAGCTATTTTCTGGAATTGTGTTTGGAATTATTGCATGATCAAAATTCCAAGCAGGAAAATGGCTTCAATGTTTGAGATTTTGATCCCCCTGGTGTGATACTCAATATCAAGGATCAAAGTTTCGTTTCTTTTCCATTGAAACAGGCGAAACGTTCTCAGAGAACCGAACCGAAACGAAACACTAGTAGAATATCGAAATTCACATGTTTCCATGAAACATACCGAAACTAATGGAAACATATCGAATTAGAAGAAATATTTCTTTTATATCAATAATAATTCTAGAAGTTAGTAAAAAATAATATCCATTTATTTTTCAAGGATTAAGACTCAAAATTACAAGAAGATATATTTCTATTATTTTTCCTAAAATAATAGAAAAGTCGTAGAGGAAATAAAGTGTAGAGAAACAACTATTTTACTACTAAGTTATTAATTATAATAGGTTTAAATCGCTATTTGTTTTACTTTTTATTTTATATGTAACTTATGTCAACTTATCTAATTCGTGGATATTACATAGTATATATCTATTATGTCATTTATCTTGAATTAGTATCATTTATCATGAATATGATGTATATGCCTTAAACATGCACAAATATTCAATAAATAGGCTTATTTGTATAAATAAATAAATTTTAAATTATGTTTCCACATGTTTTCAATTTTTTCTCCGTTTCCATTATGTTTCCGAAACATTTCCGTTTCTAGACAGACCGAAACTATACATCGAAACGATATTTTGATCCTTGCTAAATATGTCCATCCAACAGAAAGTTAGGAGGTAACAATCTGTTTAGAAGCTACTAAGGTGAGGCCCACCACCAAAAAAAAAAAAAAAACACTCACAAGAAAAGGCAGCCCAAGAGTGGCAGACTCAAAAGCGTCGCTAAACATTTTCCAAAAATTCTGTCCCTGGCCTCAGAATATATATACATATTAATCATAACAAGAAGTTGACGTCTCTCAAATTTTTGTTGTGCATACTTTTGCATGACACATTCTTTTTATTCCTCTAACATTTTTTATCTTGCTAAATGTTTTTAGATCTATATATGGTGGGTCTCAAATTTACATATACCTTTACTCTTTTACACTAATTACTAAAAGGGTACAATAAATAAAAACAAGCTAAAGTATCAAAAGAAAAGACAAAAGAACAAATAATAACTATAGATACAAACACAAACACAATATATATATATATATATATACACACTATATAATTAGCCCTATGTAAATAAAATTTTCACAAATACACCCTTATGCCTATCAGCATATTTCTCTCAAATTCCATCTATTCAATTTCTCTTTCTATTTATTATTTTTATTTTAATTTTTTTAGGGGCCAGGGTGAAGATTTTTAATCATAATCAAATTCTTGTTTTAGTGATGACTAAAACAAGATGAAGTGGATTTATGTTAAAACTAAAAGTTCTGCTATGGAAATTAATGATCCATGTAAAATAAATCACATAAAACTGGAAGTTGCTCTGATAAAAAAAAAAAAATACTTTCACATGTAATAGTTTCAGAAATTACTAATCTTCTTCCATGGGATCAAAATCTTTTATTTACAAGTATCTCAATGTTATTCTTAAAGCATGATAGATGTACTAAATTTTGTTTCTTTATTTGATAATATAATAACTGAACTCTTCATAACATTCAATCTTCAAGTGTTATATTTTACAAAAGTTATTATGAACAACAGTCTGAGCTTGTGGAATGTACATTTACAGACAATCCATAAGTTAATTATGAGAATTGACATTACATAGACATGCTTGCTCAAAAGTTTTTAAGAAAATTATATAATTGATATCCCTATAATATTTATCAAAAAAAAGGGAAAATAAAAAAGGTGAAACTTCAACTAGTAACTAAGAACGGCATAACAATTGATGTGAAAATAATTGAAGTGTTTGACAGATCGATCCATATTCCATATATTTATATGATCGAGTAACTGGAACGCACCTATGTGGCAGCATTTGTACTAGAGCCATCAAACATCAATGGAAATCATTTCTTTGTGTTACACCAAATAAGTCACAAAAAAAGAAGGAAAAAAAAAGTTCTTGCACAAATGATTTGTGAACCATGTAAATCATTTCAACATGGAAAAGAACTACAGGTTTACTTAACTTAGGCAGGGAGAGCCTTCCACTGAGGTGAATTTATATCAATCTACAAAGAAGTTGGAAGAAAATATCTATACACATACCTGAGAGTCCTCACTGCCACTAGCCACAAATGCTTGCTCAAGTCCACCAAAACAACATCTAACAACGAACCGAGAACGTTTGTGACCTTTGTACTTGGCAATGAGCTTTATATCATCCTCTATGTTCCAAAGATGGATTTCTTGGTTCAGAAGACTAACCAGCAAGAACTTATCATCCCCGGATAACAAGAATGAAGTTATTGTTTGATCCTCCTCGATAAATTTCTCAGTTTTCGTTTCCCAATTAAATAATAGTATTGCAGATTCTCTACAAATAGTAATGATTCGCTTGCCATCACTTGTCACTTCTAAATCCGAGATCCTAAGAGTTCGCTGCCCCTTCCAACACTCCAGCTCTTTCCCATCCAAATCCCACATGCAGATGCTTTTGTCGGTAATGCCAGATAATATCCATTTCCCATCGGGAGACCATGCACAGGATAACAAACCTAGACCATCTTTCTCATAAACATGGAGGCATTCACCAGAAGAAACATCCCAGAGTCTGACAGCCTCCTCCACTCCACAGGTGAGGAGCTGATGGTCATCAGGACTCCAACAAACATGGGAGACAGGTTTCTGGTGACAGGACAATCTATGCTTCAAGGACACACTACCATTCACATTAACCTGTAAAAAAAGATTTACATTAGGGATGAAGAGGCAATGGAGAGTAATTTATAGGAGAAAAGTTATGACACACAAATCTCATAACACAGTACTCGAAACTCAGAATCCAACAAGAACTCCTTAAACTCAACCTCTGCCAGGCATTCCCAACTATCCAATTGGTCGCGCCCTTGGATTTCAACAATTTCTTTTTTCCCTTTTGACAAGTCTCTTTGGTAGAATCAACTGAACACTCCATAACTTCTGAGACACTTTCGATTAATTTACCAACATTGCAGTCTCCGTTCTTTAGTGGAAGTTTATTTTTAATAACAACAGTAATCGAAATAATAATAATAATTGCACTAAGAAAACATGTTTCCTTCTATTTTTATTTAGAAATTTTTAAGGAGTTCTTTTACCTCTACCATCAAAGCTTTAAATTAACCAATCAGAATGATGTGACCTACTTAAAAAGTTAGTTAAAGTAGACTCGTTATAAGCGGGACTCCAATCTTTAGTTTGACAGCCATGTGCACAGCAAGATAATTTTAAAAATTTAAACTTCTGAGCTGGCATTTTAAAGCTTCACAAATTTTCAACATACTTTTAGAGCTCATTCCATTAAACCTAGAGAGTAATTGAGGTCTCACAAAAGTGCACTAAGTTATTAAACATGTACTTTAATCAATGTAATAAAACAAATAAAAATACTTTCACATGCCTTGATTTACAGAAACATGGGACAGCATGGTTCATAGTAATTAGGAGCCCAGAAATGTATGATTTAAATTACATAATAGTTATGGTTTGACTTTGTGTAAGACGATCAAGAATCCATGACATCAAAGACAACTGGCATTAACACTATTCGAAGATTTTGATTAAAGGATTTAAAAAAAAAAATAAGTTGAAATTTAGTTGAAAAAAATGTTCTCAAGCATATACAAACTACTGGAGGGATGAAGAAACAACAATAAAATGCCAGCCGATGCTGTGAATATATGCGAAGAAGAAGACAATGCCAATGACAAAGCAGCAGCAGCAGCTGAAGCATAGGAAAAAAATAATAACTACAAAACAATGCTTCCAGGTACTCATATATGATCCTAGAAACAGAAACACAAGTAAACCTCATTAAATAAAGAAATGCCAAAGAGTTACAGAGGAACATGGAGCCAACCAGTACATGTTTGATTATTTCATATTCAATGGTTAAAGAACTCAATGTACCTCCCATATAATTGCTGATTGATCACGGGATGATGAGGCTAAGTATTTCCCGTTATGTGAAAAGCGCAAAACCCAGACTTCATCAGAGTGTTCTTTCAATACCTGTGCTAGAAGGAATAACAGACAAATTAAAAATTCACCCCATGGTAACAAAGAAACCAAATTTACAATAAATACTGTAGATTAATTCAATAGACTGTATAGTTTATTCAACATATAAATATTTTCAGAAAAAAAAAAAGTAAAGAAAAGGAGAAAAAAAAAAAACTAACAGCTGTTTAAGCTTAAGACAAACATATAAATAGATTGTTGATAATATGTTTCGGAAAAATATAAAAATAAGATCAAATTAACGATTATTTTAAAATATACGATAAATAACATACAAACGTTGTATTTTTAATCCTAAATTTCAGGCCAATATTCATATTATCTCAGATACACCGGCATGAGCATTTTTGTACTCAATTTTCTATGCCGAATTCCTCCTTGTACATATAAAATACCATATTTTTCCCTTTCCATCCGTTACTAAGGATGCTCCAACTACCAACAAGCTCCAGCTTAGTTCAAGTCCCCTTAAGGGGCAAAGTGTGTGTGTGTGATTTATCTATCAAAAAATACTAAGGATGCTCCAACTACTAGAATGTGGGTGAGAGATGTCAGGAAAGATATTCAACAAAAGTGAATATTAAACGAAAGATGGACTTTACCAGCAGGGATTAAGATGAAGGATTCCAAGACAATGTCAAGAAGGGAGAGACCAGAGACAGTCTACAGAGAAAAAGAGGAGAAGAGAGGTGTGAGGGGCAGAGAGATTCTTGATTGACTACTGGTCTGTTTTTTTTTTTGATAAGTAAGAGATGTATATTATATAAATGAGCCCAAGAAGGGCTACAAGGGCAAAAGCCCCAAAAGATTACATATGGCTAAGAGAACCCAAAAAATCTACAAAAGAAGAGACATTTACAGGAAAAGCCTCTTTGGTCCCAAAAAAAAAATAAGCGCAAAAAAGCATCTTTAAGGAAAGGAATAGAGAGTTCCCGGTCTTCGAAAACCCTATTGTTCCTTTCATTCCATACACACCACATGAGGCAAATTGGGGCCAGTCTCCAAATCCTCTTGATCTCTAAAGGCAGTCTGCATCCTTCCCAAGCCAGTAAGAGGTCTTTGACTGAGCCTGGCATAACCCAGGAAAAACCAAACAACTCTATAATAAGGTTCCAGCAACTCCAGGGAACATGGCAATGGATGAGGACGTGATCTACCCTCTCCTCATTATTCTTGCAAAAATAGCATCGGCTCGCCAGAAGAAAGCCCCTTTTCTTCAAGTTCTCCGTAGTTAAGATGGCCTTCCAGGAGGCTTCCCAAGCGAAGAAAGAAGCTTTTGGAGGGGCTTTAGAGTGCCAAGTGATCTTCCAAGGGAAAAGAGGATAATCCAAATTAACCATGCTCTTGTAGAACGACCTGACTGAGAAAGACTTCTTGTCCGGCCTCCAAATTCTCCTATCCTCCCTATTCTCCATGGCCCGAAAAGTGTTGAGGAGATAAAGGAGAGAGCCCGCCTCTTCAAGCTCTCAATCAAAGAGATCTCTTCTGAAACGGGGGGTCCATATAAGCTCATTCCCTACTCTCTCCATGCACTCACTCACCCAGGCCTCCTTGTTGTAAGCTAAACTGTAAAGCGTTGGGAATTTCACCCTCAAAGACTCGACCCCAGCCCAGGCATCATCCCAGAACTTTACCCTCTCACCATTCCCAACATCAAAGGAACATCTTTCCTTGAAAATCCTCCAATTACCTCTAATGCTGCCCCAAAGACCACATCCCTTCGGGCCACTAACATTGCCCGAGCACCAACCCCCAACATTACGCCCATACTTGGAAACAATGATTTCTTTCCATAGCTCCCCATCACATTCGCCAAATTTCCATAACCATTTCCCCAGAAGAGCTGTGTTAAAAAGGCTCAAATCCTTCACCCCTAGCCCACCCACAGACTCTGGCTTCTTAATTTTGTCCCAAGCAACCAGGTGAATCTTCCTACACTCGCTATTGTGGCCCCATAAGAAATCCCTTTGGATCTTTTCCAATCTGTTGCTGACTGTCTTAGGCATAGAGAAGAGGGACATGAAGTAGGTAGGGAGATTTGACAAAGTGCTCTTGAGAAGAGTGAGCCTTCCTCCCTTAGAGAGAAGTTGGCCTTTCCATCCTGACAGCTTACTAAAGAACCTGTCAACCACAGGATCCCAAACCCCAATAGATCTCGAGGGAGCGCCCAACGGGAGACCCAAGTAAACCAAAGGGAGACAATCCACTCTACAGCCTAGAGTGCTGGCTAAAATATCCATCTCCTGGATCGGCCCTACCGGGGTGATGCTGCTTTTGGCGAGATTGATCCGCAACCCTGACACAGCTTCAAAACACACAAGGATACATCTGATAAAACGAAGCTGGCGTACTGAAGGGTCACAAAAGATGATGGTATCGTCAGCGAACAACAAATGGGAAATAACGACCCCTCCAGGCCCTCTGCCCCCCACATGAAAGCCTTTGATGAGACCCACATCCAAGGCTCGGCTCATGAAATAACTCAGAGCTTCCATAGCAATCACAAAGAGGAAAGGAGAAAGAGGATCCCCCTGCCTTCAATCCTCGGGAGGAGCTGAAAAAACCTACCGGAGAGCTGTTAACAAGGACCGAAAAAGAGACTGTGGAAATACACGCTTGAATCCACTTGCGCCACTTACCCCCAAAGCCCATCTTGGCCATCATTCTCTGCAAGAAATCCCAATTAACGTGGTCGAAAGCCTTCTCCATATCAAGTTTGCACACGAGCCCATTCCTTTTTTGTTTCATCCTAGAATCAATACACTCGTTAGCTATGAGAGCCGCGTCCTATAATTTGACGGCCTTCCACAAAAGCATTTTGACTTGGAGAGATAATGCTACCCATAATCTTCTTCATTCTAGAGGAAAGAACCTTTGCAATCAGCTTGTATACACTGCTAACTAGACTTATCGGGCGAAAATCCTTTATACAATTGGCACCGTCCTTCTTAGGGATAAGGGCAATGAAAGAAGCATTGAGACTTCGCTCAAAGTCCCCCTCCCTATGAAAACTCCGAAAAAACCGCCATCACATCCAATTTCAACACATCCCAACATTTTTGAAAGAAAGCCATAGTGAACACATCGGGGCCTGGGGCTTTATCCCCATTGCACGCCGCTAAAGCGTTCTCCACTTCCTCCTCCGAGAAGGGGGACTCTAGATTGGAAGCTTCGTCCCCGTTCAGGCTTTTCAAAATCATATCATCCACTCCGGGTCTCCAGCTACTCGGCTCTGTGTAAAGGTTAGAGAAGAAATCAACAATGCCCCTTTTGATAGGCTCCTCCTCATGAAGAACTTGATTATTAATAGCAATAGATGAGATTTTATTCCTCCTGAAGTCGGCAGAAGCCATTCTGTGAAAGAATTTAGTGTTACGGTCGCCTTCCTTGAGCCAAATAGCACGGGATTTTTGTCTCCAAGAGACTTCCTCCATCTTGAGAATTTGCCCAATTTGGCCCTTCAGGCCATCTCTCTCGCACCTTCTTTCAACGGTGAGGGGGGTCCACTGATCTTCCGCATCCAACTCCGACAGACTATGCAACAAGGACTTCTTCGTAACTTGGAGAGAGCCGAATACTTCACAATTCCACTTTTTAAGGTCATCCTTGAGGAGTTTAAGCTTTCTAGCAATGCAAAAGCTTGGGGTCCCCGTCACTACATAAGAATCCCACCAGTGTCTCACCAAGTCCACAAAGCCTTCGTGTTCAAGCCACATGTTCTCAAATCTAAAGGGGCTTCTTCCAGCACTAAAACCCCCACAGTAAAGCATGACCGGGTGATGGTCGGAACAAGGCCTTGGCAAGCACTTTTGGGAGATACCCGAGAAGTCATCTTCCCAATTGTGCGCCACCAGAAATCTATCCAGCCTGGACATAGCAGAGTGGTGACCACCACGAGACCAAGTGAAACGCCCTCCCTCCAAGTGCAGGTCCATCAAACTTTGAGAGTTTATGAACTCATTAAAGTCTCTCATAGCCGAGGTAAAACTTCCCCTCCCCAACCTCTCAGTCGGGCTCCTCACAACATTAAAATCCCCCCCTATACACCAAGGGATATGCCAAGAAGAAAGAGCCAACTGAAGCTCACCCCAAAACAACCTCCTACCACCATCAGTTAAAGGACCGTAGACGCCGCAAAAACCCCACATCAGAGAAGATGAAACCAGCTTGAACTTGCACCACACAGAGAACACATCAACTTTATGCTCCTCACACTGGACCACTCGGGAGTCCCAAGCCACTAGAATCCCTCCAGCAGCTCCTTGGGCATTTAGAGCAACCCATTGAACCCATCTAGAGCTCCAAATGGAGCGGATATCCCTCCACAGCATACTTTCCATCTTAGTCTCCTGAATACAAATGACATCTGGCCTCCATTCTTGAATCAAACCTTTGACAACTGCTCGCTTATCTGGGTCATTTAACCCTCTCACATTCCAAGTTAAAATTTTTAAATTCATGGAATAGAAATTGTTAAAGTTTCTCCCTGCCTTCCACTAAGGCCACCATTGATTTACTGCCATCATAATTAACCGAACATGATAGTTCTTTCATAACCCGTTGCATTCTTTTTGCTGATTTTTCCTTACTGTCTTTCTCCACAGGACAAGGTTTAGACAGAGAATTACGCAGTATTATTTCCTTGAAGAGGTCCATCAAGCGGTCCTCGAAGCCTACACAGGGAACTCCCAACAATTTGCTCACCTTCCCCATTTTTCGGGTCACCCAACCTTCTGTTGCATTCTGCTGAGTACAGAGTAACTCAGCTGAGCAGGCTTCCTGTTCCTGAATAACACTGTGGGGACAATCTTCCGGGAGGACCATAGCTAGCAGGTTGTAGTCCTCCAAATGCTCAGCAGTGTTTTGCTGACTTAGCGCCATAGCTTCAGCCCTCTGATCGAATGAGGCTAGCTGCAATTCCTGGACTGCAATTGCATCCACTTCTGCAGCCAAAGAACATTCAGCAAACCAATGGCTATGCCTGACCTCTTTGTAATGGCTATTTTCCAAGTGTTGAAGGAATTCCCGTTCATCAATCATGCTGCTATTGTCTGAAGCAGACCCCTCAGAGATGATGTCGTCAGTCGCTGCCGCTGCCTGCTTCCCTTTTCCTCCATTTCTCTCTTTCTTCCCAGTAACAGAGCCACCACGATCGTCCTTCGTAGCCGCTGCAGTGGTCTCTGCTGTATTACCATGCGCTATATAACGATGAAAGGAGCCAGCAGCTTTGGCGATGCGCCCCGACCTGGGCTGAGCCACAGCAGCCTGATCCTGGGCCAGCCCAATCCCCCCTTGAAGACTTCTATTCGTTTGGGCCCGTGCGTCCAAGCTCTCCTTATCCAAACCAGTTTTGGAAGCCCTATTCATAGAACGGTGGCCCTGTCTTCTACTCGTGATGCTTTTGTTTTGATAATAGCCCCGTCCAGCCGGCCCAACACGGAGCGCAGATGGATCCACGAAGCGCTCATAGCCCCACCGTCTCCTCTGTTCTGGAGACTTCTTCCTAGCTCCCCCCAACCATTCGTTCTTCCTTGAAGATTTGAAATTTGAATTGGATGGTCGCTAACGTTGCAGGTCGAGAGCCACCCGATGGTCTCCACGTGTCCCTATCCTGACAGGCAAATTTTTGGATCTCAACCGCACCCCTGGCGCATGAAGACCCTCTTCTTCCTCTTCGCCTCCGTCGCTTCTTCCCTCCTCTGCAACTTCCGGCCATCGAGTATTGTACTCAGAGCTTGCCGGACCAGCTTCCGACCACATCGGAATGGAGAACGACCATTTTCCACACCTGATTTTGAACGACACAGGAACACTCTCCTTCCGACCTCGAACCAAAATTCTGGCCCACCTCAAGTGACGGCGCTTAACCAGTATCATCGTCCATTTTTATAAAATGGCCGCAACGATTCCCCAGAGATCGAAAAATTTCTGAGCTCCACAAGAATGCTGGAAGGCCCATTACCCGGATCCAGAACAATCCATTGTCACCCATCCCCGAACAACAGCCCGTTGGAGACCAAGGTTTTAGAGTCAGTGGCAAACCTTCAAATATCCATGACCGACGTTGAAGGATTCTTCTAGCCTCTGTTTCCGATGGCAGTTCGAACAGGAACCACGCTCCATTCAGATCTAATACATTCAAGCCAGCTTGGATCCCCCAATTTCTTAGAGCCCATCTCTGAACGTTCATTTTGTCTGGGACTGGAGTGTTCATGTCGCCGAACCGTCCGATCAAACAACGTCGGAGGTATTGAAGTCGGCTACCGCATGATTCCAAATGGATCTCAAAATCTTCTGGAGCGCCTGCTGGTTTCGAAACCACCGCAAGAGGCTCCGAGGGCCAATCATCAATGCGACAAACATCCAGGTAGGATCCTTGACGTAGCTTCGGAATTCTTGCCTTGGTTAGGCCTAGCTTCCGGAAGGCCTGAGCATAGATTAGCCAGCCCCCTACCATAACGTCTTCCGGCAGTATTAAGAAACGAATCCCTCGCGACGATCTTCCATTCGCATAAAATTTCCTCTGTGATTTGCCCCTTTCCACAGATACAAGCTTCGATTTTTCCCATGCACTCCCATAGGAAACACCAATCTTCTTTTTCCTGTTGAGAGAGTTTCCAAGATGTTGGAGATCCATTCCAGCTCCCATCTGAGTACCCATAGCCTCCTAACAACACCTGGCCCTCTTTCTATGATTTGGAACAGCTCCCCTGGACCATCGCCTTCCTCCAGAACTTCGAAAGATTTGTCTGCTATTTGGGCAAACATGATCCTTAAGCAGCTACATTATCGTCCCAATCAATCATTCTGTTGGAGACGCGTGTCGCGTCGGAGTCTCTGTGACGAATAGTGGAAAACGATTGAAGCCGGAGACGAAATCGTAGACGACCGTCGACGGCAAGCTTGGCGAATGTTTTAAAGGCAAGATTGTGTGTTGCCCCAAAGGGTGGGGTTAGATACTACTGGTCTGTTAAATACAGTATAGGGCATTATTAATAGTAGTCAAAGCAGTTGATGCGAACAACAATCACCATGGTGATGTCATTGACCTTAAATGTCAAAAATATATCCTCTTTATAAGGACCAAAGTATGCCGCGAGGACTTAGTTCGATGCACACTTCACTGAACTCAACTGTAGCCTCCAAACAAGATAAAACTCATAATCCCATTAAAGGGAACTTGCCATGACATGAGAGCCACACCATAGCCATACAACAAGCTCCAGGAGCCTCCTAGAGTCCGCCCTAGCCTTAAAATGAGGTGAAAACCATGGGCATCAGATATGAGCCAAAGTGTATATAAGCATAGCCTTAGTTTTTTTTTTTTTTTTTCGTTTGAAATAGTATATAGTTCATTAGTTCTATAATTACATTATTAAATAGTATGGTTAGTATTAATTTTCAGTAATATTTTGTTGCTTTTTATATGTTTTATTTTATAATTGTTTGTTATTAATATTGATTGAACTATTATTATTCAAAAATGCAAAATATTGTTTTTAAAATGGCACGTGACAAGGGAAAGGGGAAGGTGAAGCTACTACCCCTATTCGTAATAGTGACATCTGGGTGCCTACTCTGTTCCATATATCAAGCACAAGATGACATGTACAAATGAAGCAATGACTGGAACGCACCTATGTGGAAGAATTTTTACTAGAGAAAATAACTCAATTGAAGCAACACTTGGCGCATGCAAGAGAACAAATTGCACCATGCCTTAATATTTCTAGATAAATAAGAGAAAAGATGATGAAATATATTTTAGGTTACAAGGACAAAAACAAAGAAAAAATAAGCGGAAAAACAAATTAGCCAATCTTAAAAAGATTATTATGAATTCGAGGGTGTAATTCTTTCTTCTAGTCATCAAGACTTCGATCCAAAATGACAATGGCAAGGTAGGATACTTGAGAAGAACTTCATCAGAAGAGTGACAAATTTAGAGCATGCTGGGGGTTGGTATGATGTTGTAGGTAGTAGTGGAGGGGGCCACAGGGGCAGGGGGCGGTGGCAGCAGGCCTATGGGTATGGGCCGTCAATTTGCCAATGCTCGAGACTACTAGTAGTGGTCGCAAATGCGTTGATTCAAACACCCTAGAGGCTAGGTTAGCTGAAGGGATCTTGTACTTCATCAAAGTAAAAGTGCCAAATAGTCTAAAATCTCTTCAAAAAAGATAAAGATTTTGAGAAAGAAGTAAGAAATTGAAATCAGTCAATTTGTGTTTTGTTTTTTTTTTTGCAAGTAAATTTCAATAGCAAGCACCAAAGAGGTGCACCCGAGCACAAAAGCAAAAATAGAACCTAGGGTCAATACACATAGATTGCAAGAGGGACAAAAAACTATCTAAAGCCACAGGTTGATCTCCCGATAACCCAAAAAAATAGATTTCAAAACCAAAGTTTTTACAACCCAAAGAGGAGATTCAACTCCTTCAAAAAACCCTATTATTTCTTTACCTCAAAATGCTCCACCAAATACAAAGATGAGTCATATGCCAAGCTTTCCTAATCCTCAATGAGCAAAACCTCCCATCCAAGAAGAAAGAACATCCAAAGCCAAGCAAGGCATAACCCATAGAATTCCAAATAACCTAATCAAAAAACTCCAAATAGTCAATGTGAACTGACAATGGATAAGAAGATGATTCACCGTCTCCTCCAGGCACTTCCAAATTGCCTTCCAAGGAAAATGACGACCCCTCTCCCCTTGCAAAAGGAGGTACTATGAATTTATAGAAAAATCATCCCCACTATGTACCGAAAAAAAATTATCATCCCCCCGATTGATGGAGGGCAATCCTGTACAGAAAAGAATAGAACTCTACCATTTCTACTATTTCTCAATCAAGAAACATCGTGATGAAACTAACATCACAAACCAAAGAAACCTCAAAGCGCTTGAGATAATCACTCTCCAACTGCTCTTCTATTTGCTGCCACTCTAAACAAAAGTGGAAAAACTATGGATAGGATACCACAATCACTCCACACATCAGCCCAAAATTATCACCCACTTTTCGTCTAATATGTATAGAAAATTCACTCCACCCTTTTCTTATACTTTTCCTCAAACAAGACCCATTAGAAGATATAACCTCTTTGGAACACCAATATCCATCTTCCACAACATATCTTTTAGCCACCACCCTCCTCCACAAACTCTCTCTATCTGACCAAACTTCGATAACCATTTTCCCAGCAAAGCTTCATTGAAAAGACAAAATTTTCTAATCCCCAAATCTCCCTCTTTTAAAAGGTCTACAAATAGAATCTCAATCAACAAAAGGATACATAAATTCTTCTCCCCTTCCACCCCATAAGAAATCCCTCTGCAACTTTGTCCAACTTTTTTGCCACCAACACAGGAATAGAAAATAACAACATAGAATATGTAGGAAGGCTCAATAAAGTGCTCTTCAAAAGGGTTAGGCGCCCCCCTTTTGAAAGATATTGCTTTTTCCATCCAGCTAACCGCTTGTCAAACCTTTCTCATCTCATCTACATAGATACTTACTTCTCGTTAGTTTGAACAAGTATTGGATATTGCAATTGAGGTGGGAAAAAAAGAGTGGCACCTCTGACTCCTTATAATAAGCTAATTTAAGAAAAAAATGGATTGACTTTCATAAACCTATTTGGGAGGAGAGATGATTTTCTTAGTATATAGTAATTGGGCTATAATATTCCACAAGCTTGTAGATGCTAAGATGTTAATCCAAGAAATGTAGATTACTACTTTAACCTTATGGAAAAGGTTGCTGACAAGAATTTAATGTAGAAAAAGCCAAACTTTTATTGGACTGCATATCCAGCACATTACATTAGAAAGAAAAAGTGCAGAGAACGTGTTGTTCGATGCAAAGAAAATCAGCAACCTTCATTTAAAATCTTGTTTATTTCACAAGCTTCATTCCATTTAATTCTGCCACACCCCTCTGGACCAAAAGAAGTGTTTGACCAATTGACTTTGATAAAATATCAATTTTTCCGTTTTAATTATAAAAAAATCAAATTTTCACATTTTTCTCTTTCTTCTTTTTGGATCTAATCTTTATGTATCTTCTCTCTCCTGCCAACGATAGGTTTCACTTATCTCTTTCACAAATTTGGATATCTACAAAAACGGTATGTATATAAATATACATATAGTTTATATATTACCGTATATATAAATAAAAAATAATAATTGAACACAAAATCTACAAATCTATATATAAATTTGGGTTTCTACACAAATCTATATATAAAAACAAATTTGAGTTTATAAATATACACAAACAACACAAATCACAAATCAAAGAATTAGATACAAATATGGGTTTACATCTATCGAGTTTTCCGATGAATTAGAATTATGCTCAAAAAATGGATTTATATTTGTGAATAGGATTTATGCCCATACAAACACAAATATATACACACATACATACACACATAATGATCATTTCAATTTTGTAGCAATCTATTTTGGATGTAAAATCCAATTATTCACATCAATACACCAAATGATTTTCAACTCAAGAAGATTCAAGAAATCACATAATTTGAAGTGGTTGTTGTAGTATTGGTAAGATACAAAATAAAAAAAATTTCGTGTTTATTCACATAAATTCACGCTTTTTCTCTTTTTGTCTCACTCACTACATCTTTTCTTGTAGGTGTTTGACGGCGAGTCAGATTCCGGAAGATCCCAATTTCAATAGGGAAATTCATTATAGCCTTTCTTCCGCTAAGTTTAAACGTTGCTCGGTCGTAAGCCTTCATGGCTTCCATGGTGGTGTCGAACATCGTAAGACAAATCCTAGACCCTTTCCTATTTGGGTCTCTAATCTCCACCGCAAACTCCCCCCCCCCCCCCCCCAACGAGCATTGCCTTCAACCCTTGTAATGTCTCTCATCACCGCACGAGCATTGCCTTAAACCCTTGTAATGTCTCTCGTCACCGAAAATTGACACTTTCCTTCCAATCACCATCGCGGGCGGGGGTGGGGGTGGGGGTGGCAATTAAGTATTTCCTCCACTATCTGACAACTCAAGCTTCTTCACCAGAGGAATAGAAATGTTAAACAATGGCTAGTGTTCATTAAAGTTGGACAGTTTGGACAACTTCATATTTAATAATTTGTGGTTTTGTTTGGAATTCAAAGTGATCAAATTGAATGGACATAGAAATTAAAGTCTAGAAAGTGGTTTTTTGTGATTATGTTGCTTTGTTCCTGTTAGAATAATTAGCATGTTAGTCTCTGTATTAGCTCATCATTAAGGGTAGTAGTCTTTTCAGTATCTTTGTTTAGCCTTATTATAAAGGGCTCTTTTCTTTTCTATGTATTGTAAGTTTCCAGACTTGAATATACTTCCATTAAGATATTTTTCTCGTCTCTTTTACTTTCTAATTTTCTTATTAAAGTTAACATGGTATCAGAGCATAGTTGAGATTCAAAGTTGATTATGAACATTGTATCAGCCATGACAGACTCAATGAAGCATAGTGGTGACGCTGATGTCAGCGTCCATACAACTAACATCAGCATGACATCATTAGATGGGGGCGAGATTTACATGGTTTGGATTGGAATTTCATGGGGAGTATTCTGGTATTTTTTTTGTAATTTTTTGAGATCGTTTGCTATGTTTTTTGAATTTTCGAATATTTTCAAGAAAAATTGACTAATTTTTGCAATCTGTGATTTCTGAGCAATTTTTTTAGTTTTGATGCATCAAATCCCTTCTAAGTGGTCTGTTTTGGGGTTCTTTTGGTTTGATTGAGTTACCCTATTGTTGTTTGGCTTGATTTTGGACAACATTTGTGAGATTAGAGCCTTGGTTGTGTTGGTTTGTGCAATTAAATGATACGTTGTGGGTTGTTTTGGGTTTGATTGAGTCATCCATCGCTATTTGATTTGATCTTGGTCAAGTTTGTGTGAGATTTAAGTGTTGACTGTGTTGGGTGGTGCAAACAACTTGGGTTTTGGTCCGAATCTATAAGTCTTGTTGTTTTGACTTGTGGTTGTCTTCTAATTGCATTGGGAGTTATTTGATGCTCTCTTTTGTGATCTATTTAGTGCATTGGGCTTATGTGACTTGTGAAAATGGCAAGTGGAAATTCAGATTCTCTTCAAGCTATTAGTGTAAAGTTGACAGGAGATAATTATGCCTATTGGGGATATGGAATGAGAAATTTTTTATTGGGAAAGAATATGTGGAGCTACATTACTGGAGTTGTGAAAATCCCAATTGATTCTAAGGTAGACAAATTATGCTAAGTTGTTAAACAATTGGAATGTTAATAATGCAAAAATTATTACGTGGATTAATAACTCTATTGATCAGGAGTACATTTGGCTAAGTTTAACACAGGCAAAGAAATTTGGGATTATTTGTCCAAATTATTTGTTCAATCTAATTTTGCTAAGAGATATTAATTGGAACATGTGATTCGGGCTGCTCACCAAGGTGACAAGAGTATTAGGAATTCTACTCAATTATGACTAGATTTTGGGATCAGTTAGCTCTCACTGAGCCTGCAGGTAAGCACTCATGAGTTGTATCGACATATAGAGAAGAGCAGCGGTTGGTTCAATTTTTTATGGCTCTTAGGGATGATTTTAAGGGTCTTTGTGGTTCTATTCTCCATTGCAGTGCCACTTCCCTCTATTGACTATGTGGTTAATGAGCTTTTAGCTGAAGAGGTTTGACTTAAAGACTCTACCAGAAAAGGGTCTTCCTTTACCTACATAGGCCATACTTGCAGTTCCACCTAGATGGCAGCCTAGTTCACAGACCAAGCAACGCATCCGAGTTGGTCATGATGAGTGTAGTTTCTGTCGTGAAAAGGGACACTAGAAGGCACAATGCCCTACGTTAGTGAATAAGCAAATTCGTGAGTCACAACAACAGATTTTTTAGAGGCAAGGATCGTCATACTGCAGCAATTGCACCACCAGTGGATGAGTCCTCTACATCATCAGCTCCCACACTATCCTTGATAGCTGAGCAGTTGCAGAAGCTCATTTCCACTCATTAGCCTAATGCTCTTTTAGTTTCTCCCTCTACAAGTTCCTTTCCTTCTGGATCTTCAAGTATATCTCAGACCACTTGGGTTTTTAACTTAGGTGCTACACATCATATGACTAGTGATCCATCTTTGTTCACTTCTACCTTTTCTCCTTGTCTTTGTCCTTGCCGCCAATGGCACTCCTATGCCGTTGGCTAGTATTGGTTCTATTGTTTCTTCGCACTTATCACTTTCTGACGTCTATTATATTCCTCAACTTACTGTGAATTTAATTTCTATTAGTCAACTTTTTTATTCTGGTTATAAAGTTCATTTTTCTTTTTCTGGCTGTGTTGTGCAAAATCCTTGTTCCAAGAAGCTGATTGGGACAGGTCGTAGAATGGGAGGACTGTATGTGTTAGAAGCATTGCATGTTCTGGACATGGCTGCTTCGTTAGTTGATTTGTCTTCTTTTCATTTGAGTTCTAAGTCATCAAACTTTTATTTGTGGCATTCTCGTATTGGCCACATTTCTAGTTCTCGTTTGCAGTTTTTAGTTTCGGCTGGTAGCTTAGGCAATTTGCATTGTCACGATATTTCTGATTGTAGTGGATGTAAACTGGCTAAGTTTATTGCCTTACCTTTTAATAAAAGTTCTACTGTTTCCTTTGCTCCTTTTGATCTTATTCATTCTAATGTTTGGGATCCTACCCCTATCCCTACTAAAGGAGGGTCCCGATATTATATTTCCCTTATTGATGACTATACTCGTTATTGTTGGATTTATCTTATGAAACGTCGATTTAAATTCTTTTTTATTTTCACTACTTTTCGTGCAATGATACATACTCAATATTCTGCTATTGTTAAATGCTTTAGGTGTGATCTAGGAGGAGAATATTCTTCTAATGCTCTTTTAGACATGTTATGGTCTGATGGTACTATCCAACAGTCCTCTTGTGCAAACACTCCTGAGCAGAATGGTGTGGCTGAGAGCAAGCATCACCACATCATGCAAACTACACGATCTCTTTTGTTGTCTACTAATGTTCCCACTACCTTTTGGGGAGGCTCTTCTTACTATTGTTCATTTAATCAATCGTATTCCTTCCATTGTTACTTCTAGTGTTTCTCTTTTTGAACGTTTGTGTGGTAAGTCTCCTGACTACTTCTCTTTGCATGTGTTTGGTTCTACTTATTTTGTTCTTCTTTCTCAAAATTTCCATACTAAACTTTCTTCTCGCTCAGCAATGTGTGTTTTTCTTGGTTATGGTGATGGACAGAAAGGGTATCGATGCTATGATCTTATTGCTAAGAAACTCTGTCTCTCGCCATGTGATTTTTATGGAGCATATCCCTTTTTTCTCTATTCTTTCTAGTTCCCACACATTACCCAAATTTGATCTCATTTATTTGGATCCCTTTCCTGATGATATTTCTCCTGAATCTTATGTTAAATATGTGAGTGTGTTTGATGTTCCTTTTTCTTCTAATTTTGCGATTGTTCGTCCTCCTATTCTTCACACTTATGCTCGCAGGAACACAACTATTTCTTCTATAGATTCAACTCCACTGCCATCATCGCTTGTTTCTCAGTTAGATTCTGACAACGTGGATCCTGCTTCTTCTCGCTATCCTAAGCGTCTTCGTAAGTGTCCTGATCGGTTTGGTTTCTCTCACTCTTGTTATTCTACTAATTTTTGTTCTTTTCTTACTTCTGTTGATGCTCTTTCTGAACCTACCTCCTATAAGGAGGCTATTGTTGATCCTCTTTGGCAACAGGCTATGAATGATGAGCTTTCTGCTTTACATAAGATAGGTACCTAGGAGTTGGTCTCCTTGCCTTCCGATAAATGTGTAGTTGGTTGTAAGTGGTGTACAAGATCAAAACCTGGTCTGATGGTTCTATTGAGCGGTACAAGGCTCAATTGGTGGCCAAGGGATATGTGTAAGAGTACGGCATTGACTATGAAGAGACTTTTGCTTCCTATTGCCCAGATGACCACCACTAGTACAGTTATAGTCGTAGCAGCAGTTCACCACTAGCATCTTTCCCAAATGGATGTCAATAATGCCTTTCTAAATGGGGACTTGACTGAAGAAGTGTTTATGGTTTCTCTTCCCAGTCTTCCTCATCACTCTGGAGAGGTGTGCAAACTCAACAAAGAATTGTATGGTCTCAAACAAGCTCCTCGGGCTTGGTTTGAGAAGTTCTCTACAATCATTTGTGATCTCGGATTTCATACGAGTGATCACGACTGCTCTTTTCCTTCGTTCAACTTCTTACCGGTCGTATTGTTCTTTTGCTATATGTTGATGACATGATTTTTACTGGTCATGATACTGTTGGGATTTCCTTGTTAAAGTCATAATTGCAACATTATTTTGAAATGAAGGATTTAGGGTCCTCTTCGTTATTTCTTGGGCATTGAAGTAGCCTATTCTCCTAAAGGTTATCTTCTCTCCCAGTCTAAATATGCTTCCGATGTCATTCAGAAAGCCCAACTCATTAGACACTAGGACAGTTAAGATACTTTTGGAACTCAATGTTCGTTATAATTCCTCTGATGGAGTTCTTTGACTGATCCCACTTTATATCGAGCTCTTGTTGATAGTCTGGTCTATCTTACTATTACACACTCTGATATCACTTATGCAATTCATATTGTCAGCCAATTTGTCTCTTCTCCTACTACTGTTCATTGGGCTACTGTTCTTCGCATCTTACGCTATCTTCGCGGCACCTTACACCAGAGTTTGCTCCCATCTTCGTCTTCTCCCTTGGAGCTTCGTGCTTATTCTGATTCTGATTGGGCTGGTAATTCTATGGATCGCAAGTCTACTACTGACTTTTGTGTTTTTCTGGGAAGCCCTCTTATTTCTTGGAAAAGCAAAAAGCAAACGGTTGTTGCTCGTTCTTCTGTTGAGGCAGAGTATTGTGCCATGGCTACAACTACAGTTGAAGTTGTTTGGCTCTGCTGGTTATTGGTTGATCTAGGCGTCTCTCTGCCTACTTCTACGCCTATGCATTGTGATAACAAGAGTGCTATTCCGATAACCCATAACTCTGTCTTCCATGAGTGTACCAAACACATTGAGATTGATTGTCATTTTGTGCACCATCATCTTCTGCTAGGCACTATTTCTCTTCCCTTTCTCCCTTCTACATTGCAGCTGGCTGACTTCTTTACAAAGTCCCACATAGTGTTGCGCTTTCGCTTTCTGCTTGACAAACTCTCGATGCTTTCTACTGCCACCTCATGAGTTTGAGGGAGGGTGTCAAAATAATTAGCATGTTAGTCTGTGTATTAGCTCATCATTAAGGGTAGTATAGTCTTTTCAGTATCTTTTGTTTAGCCCTACTATAAAGGGCTCTTTTCTTTTCTATTGTGTTGTAAGTTTCCAGACTTGAATATACTTCCATTAAGATATTTTCCTCTTGCCTCTTTTACTCTCTAATTTTTTGATTAAAGTTAACAGTTCCAAGTGGTTTTGTTTGTATATACAACTTGAGATGATCACTTTCTAAAAAAAAATCTTATTTTATTATTAATTAGTTAAATTACTTTTTTCACCCTTACACCGATTGGAGGTTTAGCATAATTGAACCTCCAAACAAAGAGTAACTAAATCCTAGGCCAAATCTCCGGGCGGGGGGGGGGGGGGGGGGGGGATTGTTTAGTGAGATTTTTCATTTATTTAAAATGTCTTCAAATTTTACAATTTTTTGATAAACTAAATTTGGAGATAGTATTGACTAAACGACTAGTATTAAAAACTAATACTATTATCTCGAAACTTGATAAAGCAATGAATATATTTTTTATGCAAAATTTTGTACATTAAAAGTGTTATCCAAACATAGTTCATTTCGGTCATCACATGATGCAAGTAAATGATGGGTGTCCATCTTCTTGGCATTTCGGGTCTGTCTTGACTTTTGAGTAGGGATGGCACAATACCCCGCCCCACCCCACACCTAATGGGACAGGTACAGTTGAAGGTTAACCAAGGTGGGGAGGTTTTGGAGAGAACTAATAAATGCACAAATTAGCAACGGCTCTACTGCTCCAATTAGCTGCTAAAATTGCATAAATGTCCTCATATATTCCCATAATACCTCAAATACCCTAACTGTATATATAATCTTAGGGTTACAATTTTATATAATATTTTACCATTTGATGTATAAATTTTTCATTAATAATTAAACTAGGAGGGGCAACGGCGGGATTGGTGTCTATTCCTCTAGATGAGGTAGCAAATTGTCAATATAAACAGGGTTGGGATCAAGTTGGGAGACGGGAGGCCCCGTTGCTATCCCAAGTCTTGAGTGAGTTTGGTTAGGTGGTTGTCTAGATCACTTAATGCAGCTAGGTCAAGTATAGTATCTTGATCGAGTCATGGGACCGCAAGTCAAAAGCTTGGTTTTCTAACGCCACTCTTGGTCTTCATATTTCTTTTGTGACATCGACATTAAAGGCAAATGGCTTACTGTGATGGCCTCCCAACGATAGAGCAACAACAAACCCCAAACACCTACAATAGGGTGTGATTTCGATGATGATTCTAACAATGTGGTCCGATTGTGGCAGCGGCCAATCACAGCAATAAAGCAACAAAGATGAGTGATGTTGGCGACAATTAGAGGCAATGATACTAAAGGTTGTGAGTTGTCAAATCTACAACAACAAATGATAAAGAATGATGACGCGAGGGATCTAGTAAATTGCAAAACAATGAACTAGTGACCTGCAATAACGTTAGCTTGCCAATGATGTAATTGACGCACAAAGGTGATGCTACCACTATGAACTAGTGATAATGAAAAAGTTGGAAGGCAAGGGTTCTAGTGTGAGGGCTTGACGAACAGTGACAATGAAGCAACAATGATGAATGGTGATGGATAACAATAAACAATGACGAATAGGGTAGTATCAAGAATAAACGATGATTGGATCGAAATTGACCTCTAATACCAATCTAAGAAGCATAGATACAAATATGGGACGCGGACATACCATGACACGAACATGCGGACACGACATTTTTGAAAAAAGTAGGACACAGATACATTGAGGACACGTTAAATATATTTATTATATGCCTATATAATAAAATTTTAATATTATTTCAATCAAAATTGGTATAAAAATACACATATCACGTAAATATTATTAATATATTAAAATAAAAAGGCATTAAATAAAAATTTAAGAATTTCATTTAATAATCAACATTTATGATTCAAATTTCAAAATAAATTTGTTAACTACTATATATATTTGTGTGTAAAAAAAATAGTGGAGAAGAGGAGAAAATGAGGGGAAAATTCCAAAAAAGAAAAAATAAAAATCCAAAAACATGTCTGAAACGTGTGTCAACGTGTCTATAACATGTCCAGGACGTGTCCGAAATTCGAAAAAATTAGACACTAATTTTTCGCGTATCCAAACGTGTAACACGGATACGTCAGGCAAAATAGAGTGTCTGTGCTTCATAAATACCAATTGATGAAGGACAAGAAAAAGGAGGTGAGAAAGCAAGAAGAAGGAAGAGGGTGCACAAGAAAACCCAAGAAAGAATATCTAATATTCTATATTTAATTCAATATTCTAAAAAACTGAATATTAAATTATGTGAAGCCCTACATATAAGCAAACTCTAAAATTGAACTTACCAAAATAAAATAAGTTCTTCAAAAAATTACAAGTAAACTAAATCCCAAAATAGATATAAAAGTAATAATATCATTCAGGATAAATAAATAAAAAAATGCAAACCCATGGGGTCCTTCCTATTCTCCATCAAATATCAATTTATATTTTTAACAAAAAAATTTAAGTCCCAAAAGGTTTACATTTCAATATCTTGAAGTTTTTGCTTTGCTTTATAAAGGGTCACTCATTTGGGGCTTTCTCCTTTTCAAACATTGTGATGAAAAATGTGGGGATTATTTAATAACCTGCATGCTATTCATTTTGGTGGTAATTTCATAAATTAATGAGATACAAATTAGAGTTGTCATTGCTCTTTTTTTGTGAATTATTGCTGATGGATTTATAGTTGCATTTTTAATTATTATTATTATTTTAACATATAAAATAAACATATCTTTCTAGCTGTCACAAGATTAAAAAAACAAATACTTGAATGTGACAAACTAGGTCAAAACATGCATATCAATAACCTTTTAAGTTTATTGTTACACCACAAATGAGAAAGCAATGTATGTGTATGAGTGATCGTACATGCTCATAGAGCACCTAATACCAAGGATCACGAAAGTGACATCATGTGCCATAGATGTCATAAATCTATCTTCTCTAGGACCAAAGTCTACCACAGGAACTCAATTCGAAGCACACTTTGGTAAACTAACAAAATCAGCCTTTAAACCACATAATCTCAAGAATCCCATTAAAGGACTGTGGCACAACATGAGAACCACACCATAGCCATGCACTAAGTTCTAAGAGCCTCCTAAGGTATGGCTCTAGCCTTGGGCATTCATCAAGTGGTGGGATGAAAATCACGAGCATAAGTGTATATGAGCTAGAGTAGGGATCCAACATTGGCTCAATCTAAGAAACATAGCACAGATAAAGATTAGCTCAAGTCAGTCAAGAGTAGTACTGCTCAATATCTCAATGCCAACATCAAAGGATGACAGCACAAGGTGCACAAATCAAAGTCGAAAGGAGAGGCTAGTCACTAGAAGAAAGTATCTTGAGATCAACTCTCTAAGAAAAGATATCCTTACAAATGTCCTTTTTCTAGGTCTCGAGCTAAAGCTTAGAGACCAATATGATCACCGTAGAATGGACATGTGTCATCTTCCACTATTTTGTGATGCCACTTGAACAATTGAACATTGGCTTTACGGCTCAATCCCACCACACTTGCAGTTCCGATCCCTCATGACGTGATCATGGAATCACCTCCAATACACGCCAAACTCTCAACACCCCTGAAAACTCAGTATAGAAGTCAAAGAAAGTACCTTGTCCACCATTAACTTTATCCTAGTCCATCTAAAATGCATCGAGTGAAAAAAAAGAAAAGAAAAGAGTCATACGAAGAATAATATATTAGGCATTGCTTCGTCAGAGAATACATCCTCTTTAAAAACCCAAAACTAAGAGTTCAGGTTCCACTCAAGAACATTTAATCCAGTGGAAAGTCTCTTTGCTCATTTTTTCACATCTTTCTCAACTCTAATCTAACTATTGTTCTGATTCAAAACAAAAACTTGAAAACAAAGGCAATGTCCACATTACTATTCATCAACATTGTTCATCACCACTATTCACATTGTTGTTCATTGGCAGTGTTCACACTATTCTTCATCGACACTGTTCATCACAATTGTTCATCATCATTCAACTCTTATCTTTTTTTTTCATATTTTTGCAATCCAATCATGTCGGTTTCAAACAATAGAATTCAAAAAGGGTGTTCTTCTCAACACTCTTTTACTCGGATGTCTTTTCTCCCTCATGTAGCATTGGCAACTCCAACATCTAACCCTAATATCTCTCCTAATACTATTTAGTCAATAATTAATCAACTGCAGTCTATGTTTCGTACATCCACTATGGATCAATCTCATGCCTCTACTATATATACCATTCATTCATGTTTGAGAAGTTCAAATATCTTAGATATATCATCTTCTAATTGGATATTTTATTCAGGTTCTTCTCATCATATGACTTCCAACCTATCTTCTCCCGGTAATTGTCTCTCCATCTTCTCCTATAACTGTTGTTACCACCAATGGTTCTTCAATGCATGTTGTTCCATTGGATCTGTTCTTTCTCATTTGTCCTCTTCTCCTTTGATCCCTAATGTTTTTTGGGTTCCACAATTTTCTATTTTGTTTTTTGTCAATTAGTCAGCTCTCCGATTCAAGACTTGATGTTGTGTTTCCTTCTTTTGGTTGTGTTGTTCAGAATCAGAAGTCTAAAGAAACATATTGGGACTGGTAACTTATACATTTTGGAGAACCTACGTATTCCTGTAGAGTCTAGTTCTTCCATATAGTCTTCTTTTTGTCTGAATAATAGTGAGTTTTATTTATAGAAATGTTAGGTCATTTGTCGAGTGAGCATCTAAAAAGTTTAGTTTCTTCTAGAATTTTGGGCAAGGCAACTCCAAGTGACATCTTTGCTTATAGTGTATGTAAACTTGCCAATATGTTTGTTTTACCTTTTAATAGAAGTTCTTCTTTTTCTACTTTTCTTTTTACTCTTGTTCATACTGATATGTGAGGCCCTTCTCTAATTCCCACCAAAGATGGCTCTATGTATTATGTTTCATTATTGATGACTATAGTCACTATTGTTGGGTATATCATGATGGCAAATAAATCTGATTTCTTTCAAATTTACCGCAACTTCCATTCCATGATTCCAAGTCAGTTTTCAACTAACATAAAAGTTCTTCGTTTTGATTTGAGTGGAAAATATTTGTTGAAAGATTTCATCTATTTTATAAATGCATTTGGGACTATACATCAATCATCTTGCTTAGGTACTCCTAAACAAAATGGTGTTGCTAAGCGTACGCATATATATATTCTTAAATTGCTCATGCTCTTCTCCTTTCTTCCTCTATTTGGTCTATTTTTTGGGGTGAAGTTTTACTTACAACAATTTATCTCTTAAATTGTATGCCCACACCACCCTTATCAAGAGCTTCTCTATATGAGAAGTTGTTTGAAAAATCTCCTAATTACTCTCTTCTACGTGTCTTTGATTCAACCTATTTTTGTTCGTCTCCCTAAGTGTGAACAAAATAAACTCAATGCTCATTTTGTTTTATGTCTTTTTAGGGTATCGCCTCAACTAGAAGGGGTATCAGTGTTATGATCCTATGTCATAAAAAACTTCTCTCGACATGTTTTTCTTGAGCACATTCCATATTTCACCATTCATTCTAAGGTAACCCCTAACTCTTAAGATGAACTCATGCATATTGATCATTTTCCTCATGAATCTTATGATGAGTTTATCTCCTTTCTTGATATTTCTGATCTCCCTTCTTCAGTGGATGCTTCTTCGTCCCCTCAATCTCATTCTTCAGTTCTCCCTCCTTAGGCTCTAGTCTATTCTTGTGGGAAGTGTTGCTTTCCACATTCTGTGCCAATCAGCTCTGTCGACCCCAGTTCTGCACTTGGGAATTCCAACCAACTTGAACGACAGTATGCTTTTCAAAGTCTTCATTTGCCTTTGAGAATTGGTTTTGTTGATACTTTTTTGTCTCCTTATTGTGCTTTTCTTATTTCTATTCATTCTTATTTTGAGCCTCAGTCTTATAAGGAGGCATGTACTGATCCCAATTGAATTACTACAATGCAAGATGAATTGGCAGCTCTTCATAAGACTAGTACTTGTGATTTAGTTCCTTGCTTGCATATAAAAATGTTATAGGTTACAAATGGGTTTAAAAGGTTAAAACTCATTCTAATGATGCCCTTGAGCGTTATAAAGCTCAATTAGTGTCGAAAGGGTTATCTCAAGAATATGATGTTCACCATGAGGAAACATTTGCTCCTGTCGCTAAAATGACCTATGTCTGTATTTTGAATTATGTTGTTGTAGTTCATCTAGTGGCCTCTATTTCAGTTGGATTTTAAAAAAACCTTCTTGATTGGGTATCTCAATGAAAAGGTTTATATGCACCCAACTCTTGGTCTTTCTCCTCCCTCTGGTCATGTTTGTCACTTGCATAAGGCTCTTTATGGTCTGAAGCAAGCTCCTCGAGCCTGGTATGAACGTTTTCAATCTGTTGTTACTCAAATAGGTTTTGTTTCTAATGCCAATTATCCTGCCCTATTTGTTCGTCGTTCTACCCATGGCTTGGTTATTCTCTGATTACATGTGGATGATAGGATCATCACTAGTCATGATACTGCCGCTAACAACAAAGTGAAGCGACACCTTTTACTAGAGTTTGAAATGAAGAATTTGGGTCCTCTACGTTATTTCTTGAATATTGAAGTTGCTTCTTCTAAAGGCTATCTTTTATCTCAATTTAAGTATGCTAATGAGCTTATTCATCATGCTCGATTGACAAATCATAAGATAGTTGATACTCTTATCGAGTTGCATGACAAATTCTCAAGTTTTGATGGTGTTCCTTTTTATGATCCTACATTGTACCATGAACTTGTAAGTCGTTTGATTTATCTTATTGTTACTCACCCAAATATTGTGTACGTTGTTCATGCTGTTAGTTAATTTGTCTCAGCTCCTCACACTGCTCATTCGGTTACATTACTTTGTATCTTATGGTATGTACGAGGCACCATTTTCCAGAGCTTACTATTGTCTTTTACTGTATCTTTGACTTTGCATGTCTATGCTGATGTCGATTGGGCTAGGAATGTTATTGATCGTGAGTCCATCACTAGTTTTGTGTGTTTCTGATTGATTCTCTTATTTCTTAAAAAAAGTAAGAAACACTAGTTATTGCTCATTTTACTGCTAAGGCTGAGTATCGTGCTATGGCATATACAACTGTTGAGATTGTTTGGCTTCGTAGGCTTCAATCCAATATGGGTGTTGTTCTTCCATCTCCAACTACAACTATGACAATTAGAGTGCTATCCAGATTGCTCACAATTCTATCTTTCATGATCAAATGAAAAATATAAAGATTGATTGTTGTTTTGTTAGTCAGCATCTTCAACTGAGCACCATTATTTTACCTTTTGTCTCTTCCTCTAGACAACTTGCAAATTTCTTCAACAACGTTCACACTTTGGCTTGTTTTCGATGCTTACTTAACAAAGCTTTCAATACTCTCTGGTCTCGCATAATGAGTTTTTTTTTGGTGTGTGGGCGGGGGGGGGGGGGGGGGTTGAGTGTGGTGTATTATTTATAATAGTGGTATGTTTGTCTTTTGGATAGTCTAGGGTTTTCTTTCTCTCTATATATTGTTGTAATCTCTTTCATTCAATAAGAAGTAAACATTATTTGCCGCCTTTTTTTTCCTAGTAAAGTAACAAATCCACCATCTATAATACCCGTCCCCCGTTATACTTTTCCAACCATAAAGATAAAAGTGGAATATTCTGAAGTAAACATTATTTGCCGCCTTTCTTTTCCTAGTAAAGTAACAAATCCACCATCTATAATACCCGTCCCCCATTATACTTTTCTAACCATAAAGATAAAAGTGGAATATTCTGTCTTTGGAAACATGCCCTGTGATATTATGTAGGTCCTGCTTAAACAAGGTACTAGGAGGGGTAGACCGAAGACAAACCAAAACTTTTCAACATTATTTTTGCACAAAGTGGCTGCTCTCATACTCTAACTCCGATTCTCGCACTTGGCAGCCCAAGCATTCTTACATTGCACTGAGCAACGGCCCCTTACCTTGTGATATTATGTACCATCCTAAAAACTAACCCAAATAATGCCCCCCACCACACCCACCAATTACATTGACAATTAGTCAACTGTTAATCTTAAGTCCTAGAGACGCAGATTCCCCAAACTCGTAAGAAAATACTAAAGCTTCAACCGGATCATTCCATGTAAGGCCCATAACTTCTATGCAACACCCAAATTACCTCCTCACCTCACTCGTAGTTGGTGCAAGATTGGTTTGCTGACCTCCCTTTGACTAGTAGCATCCTAGAACTTTATTCATACTCAAGAGTAAATGATTTCTTTTTGTTAGCCAGTCAAAAATGAAAAAAAAAAAAAATATATATATATATATATATCAAAAAAGAAATTGTCTCCTACGCGAAGCATTTGTAAAATACTTCATGCCACTTCCTATATCCAGAATTCAGATATCCAGAGTTTTAACCAGTAATTTACAGTTAAATATATCTAAAGCATATGAACAGATATCTACTACACAAAGGAACTTGAATGACTGATTATATCATAGATCCACATAACACTGGCAAAGATCTTATCTATACAGAAACTACACAAATAGAGAAAGTGTCAGTAATATCCTGAAAATTGAAATGCAAGTTATATGTACCATAAATATAGATGCTATAAAGATGATAAGCTTCATCATTGAAGGAACAACTCCAAGGTTATCACAGTATTCTTAGGCAAAAGAATTAAAAACATTTAATTATCCTCATATGAGAAAACATGTCTAACCTGTAACGTTTGAGAAGGAATCTGGTCTTTACCACATTGATGATCAGTGTACAATGACATTTCACTATCCAAAGAATTATGAAACATACAAGCATCTAATTGCAAGTTAAGAGCCTGTTCAACAAGATGTTCCAACCTTCTTTCTGGTATCATAACTGTTGGAGGAAGCAATTTCTGCAATTCCTCCAGTAGTTCTGGCCGAGACTTTGTCCTCGCAATATCTTGACCAGGAAACCCAACAAGTGCACACTGAGAAGGAGACACAATGCAGGAAGAAAGCTCCCGGAGTCTACTAGTATTTATGCAAAGAGGTGTAATCTCAGTCCTTAATGTCTTCAAAGCATCCATAACCTTTTCTCCGGCCAAAAGTTCAAGAAATTTTTGCTCTAGTATTACAAAAGATGCCAACTTAATGATTGTTTCATCCATTAGACCAATTTTATGTAATGTGGCTACACTTTCATCCCAATTACCATCAAGAATTTGCTGCATAAACAAATTTACCACAGAGGAGTGCAATGATATTCCTGACTCTTCCTCTAGAAGTGATCCAGTCTTCTCAAAGCCAAGAGAATATAATGCCTCGGCTATGATACGAACAAATTCCTCTTTTTTGATAACTCTTCTAGAACCAACCATCTCTTCATCCCCTTGGGATGCTAGGGGCCGAGCCATCGAGTCACTCGATGAGCAAGTTGCAAGCTCCCTAAAAGGTGTACTGTTCAAAAGACCTCTCAATTCTCCATATGATACTTTCACACGTTTTGACAGTGGTTCGTCATCCTCTACACCTCCCATGAAATGTACAACTCAGCCCATATATAATTACAATGAGAAGTACACTTGAAGATTATTTTGTTCAAATACCTCTAATCAACAACTAATACCAACTTCCTGCATAACATACTAAAAAAAAAGGTATAAATTGATATGTAAACCAATATTAGTAATAAAACAAGAAACCTCGAACATGTGGACTACAAGCAACAGCAGCAACTAAAAAGGAAAAAAATAAAATAAATATAATATTATCCATCAAACACTAATAGTCAAATTTATGTTAACTGGGGGGGAAAAATGTTCTTTCTTATCTTTGCTATGGTTCTTAAGACTAAATAGACCAAATATTGTGCACATCCATCATTTAGGTTACAAATTTGTATTCATTCAATTGATGAGGAAAAATGATGACATACTGTATGAAGGCAGATTTGACAAACTAGAACAAGTGTATGGTAATTTGGACTGGAGGACAAACAAAGCTGTGGAGTAAATAAAAATCTTGGATGCAGGGAAGGGCAGGCGGAGGCTTGATGATGTGTGAGGATCTTTTTTTTTTTTTTTTTGGGTTTTGGCGGAGAGGGAAGGGGGTGTTAAGTATTAGTATTGTAAACAAAGATGCTAAAAAGGGTATAACCTTTGTACAACCAAAAGACACCAAGAAGGCAAGAACTACAAAGGATCATCATTACAATTCAGCTCTCCCAAAACATCAACAAAAGAATTAGAGAAATGAAACATTTCCCTAAAACCCAAAAATGAGAAAGTATCTTAAATAAAATAAAAAAAAATAATAAAAAGAACAATCTCATAACAAAACTTGCCAATAAACTAATTGACCGAACTTTAAATGCAAACTCCGTAATTGGCAACATATTGTTCCAATTAACTGGGTCTGGACACTCCCCGCGAGACACCTAAGCAAATTCCCTAGACTTTTGTTAACAACCTCAATCCGCCCCAATGTTACCTGGAACATGGATCGTTATGGTACGTAGAATGGGAATGTAGATCGTCATTTGTTATAAAACGTGGTACATTAGGAGTAAGCTTCTTAGGATCGCTTTGTTGAAATGAAATATGTTTATTTGGAACTTAATATGCTTTTTTATTGTATTTGTAATATTCATATATATATATATATATATATATAGATAGATAGATACACGTACACACATTGGAAAAATTCCAACGAATTCAAGCCATTATAAAATAAAAATTCCAACGATGTATGTATGTATTTTCTTATTTGTTGTATGAGTTTTTGGAACTTTCGATATTTTAGATTGGAATGCTAAATCTTGCATTCCAAATCGTGAATGATCCACGTTTTAGATCGTGCGATCCAATTCGCAATTAGCAAAGGAGAGAGCAAATTGTAGTAACTATGATCTGTCCTTAGTTTAGAATAGAAAGCAAAGGAAAACTTCAATTGAGCATCAAAAAGTTTTCGAAGTGTCTTCCAAAAATAACTAAAAAACTTAACATCCCAATTTGACACAGTGAAAGTCAGCAACTTATGAAGCCTAACAATATCCCCAAAGTACAACTTAGGCACAAGTGAAGCATCAATAATATTACTACAAATAATGAAATGAACCAGCTTTGAGAACCTATTCACCACAACTATAATAGAATCATGTCCTCTAGTTGTATTTGGCAACCCAAGCACAGAATCCATTCATCTTTCAACAATGTGTGAGGCACACGTAAGGGAGTGCATAAACCAATGTTTTTCTTCCTAACTTTTGATAACAAAAAAGTGCAATAGTAAAACACAACCTTAGCACCATCCTTTTCAAGGACAGCCAATAAAGCGTATCCTCAACCAAAGCCAGTCTTATCCCTACCAAAATGAACAACTCCTCTCCTAGCATGTAGCGATAAGAATGGCTTAGGGTTTAGTGTTAGTGTTTAGAAAATCTCTTAAGTGATGTGAGAGGAATAAATAGGCTAGACCTTCAAAATAGATTACTATCTATCTGTAATTATGAAATAAATGTAGGCGTGACAATTTCCATATGGAAAAATTTAACAAAATAAGGACAAGTAGGATAATCATCCTTTAGCCTCCCAAACCCTATCACATGAACACTCAGTCTACATAGCAACAACTCAACTGAGCGTCAGTTGGCTTGTTTTCAACACCTGTACATTGGCTAAGAACAAAATTATAGTCCTAAAGGAATTTAGCCCACCTTACATGGTTGCCACTCAACTTCCTCCATGACTAAAGGTACCTCAAGCCTTAATGATCTAAGAATAGAACAAGTTCTCTTAGATGAATGACTTCTCAAGCCAAAGAGTTTCAACAATCACAGTCAATTTTGTTTGAGAGGTCTAGTGGGGGTTACACAATCCCAATCTAGTGGGTTTTCATAGATTAAGACAATTGTTTCCACGACTAGTAGCAACCCCAATCAGAGGACTAGTGCTACTATGTTAGAGAGGTTACTATCTCTACTTCTCTTCAGTGTAGTTCCAATATTGAGTGTTTTCATTGTCACAGTAAGGGTCATATGCCATGGCCACAGACAATGATACAAGAGAACATTTTGATAGGGAAGATGTTGATTAGGTATGTAGCTCCTGCAATGCTGATCAGGCAGTTGACTCATTAGACTATGAAGAGGAGTATGCAAAAGACTAGGAGCATGGTGATACCCACATTAATGACATTAGGTGCATCCTATCAACCCTTGCAAGAAATAATGATTGGAAGTGCACCAATATAGAAATAATGATTGGAAGTGCACCAACATTTTTCACACGTTTGTCAAATTTTGGTATCAAATATGCAAGGTTGTCACTAATGGAGGGACAAGCATCCCATCAACCCTGGAAGGAAAGGATGATTGGAAGTGCATCAACAATTTTCACATATTTGTTAAATTTTGGTAACAAGTCTGCGAGGTTGTCATTGATAAAGGGAGTTAAATGAATGTAATTTCACAATCTAGTGTTGCTAGGATGAAGCTTAAGCCTAAACCACACCCATAACCATATAAGCTAGTTGTCAGACCCTAATTTACTTGACTTGGCGGCATGGGCATGGGGAGGCATGCCATGCCTTGGGTTGCTTGAGAATTGCCAAGAGTTTGTGGACTTAAAACATTTTGACAATAATTGGTTGCATGCCTTGGGCAGCCTTAGCCAAGGCAGTGCATAGGTGCGCGCAGCAGGCAGCTTGGGTATGATGACTTTGCAAGAGGATATGTTTACTCCTGTCAGCCCGGCAAAAGTCACTTTGACATATATAGGAGGGCACACCCCTAAGCTGGGTGCCATGGGCGAGCAAGACATGTGCACACAGGGCCTTGGCACCTTTGGGGCAAGGTTGTTGGCTAGAGCAAAGGCATGTGTTATGGGGCATGAGGTGGCTCCACCTTCCACCACCACCGAGGATGGCAGCAAATCGTGATCTGACTTGGGCATGACTCCAGGGCATGGCATAGGCTCAGCCTAGCATGCCAATCATATGAAGACCAAGGCATGAGAGAGTAAGGCTTGGCATGGTTTGTGGGCACGGCATGGCATGGTTTGTGGGCACTATGGATCAATGTTGCTTGGGCATGGCATGGGTGCAACCCCAGCATGCAAGTGGTTCAGTTGGGCAAAGTTGGCCAAGGCATGATTTGGGCTTTGGGCAACAGTGGACTAGTCTGTGTGCACCAGAGCTGGTTCAGTGGTTTGCTTAGACAAGGCATTAGTTAGGACAAACATGGCTATGTTGAAGTTCAGACATTGGGGCAACGGTTAGAGGTGTCATGGCTAGGACAGCCTCTAAGCTCATGGGAGAAATGTGTTGGCTTCAGACATGGGAAACTGATTCAATTCTGCTGGTCGGTTAGGGCTGATGCGGTGCAGACTCAGCACATGGCAGTTCATGGGTAACTGTCATGTCCCTTCAGTGGCTGAATTGGTGCAGCAACATGGGTAACTGCCATGTCTTTTAGTCGCAAAATTATTGTAGCAACATGGGTAAGTGTTGTGAACATGTGGAGCATGTGCACAGATCATGGCAGCAGTTGAAGGCAACTGCGTGGACAGGTGGCATAGGCTAGAGCAGTGCAGTAGAATTGCTCAACCGCCATGCACAAGTGGCAGCAGATCAGAGGGCTTCTATAACTGTTGGGCACATGTGACAGCATCAGTGTGGCAGCATAACTACTCGGGACAGATGGCATAGGCTAGGGCCTTTATGTTTGTAACTATTGTACGTAATGTGCCTATATGTTTGAGTACTTGTATGACATTGTTAGGCAGGGAGGCAGTGAGAGAAAATTTGTAAGTGAGTTTGTGTGCACAGTGCCTAGTGCACCTTTGTAAGCCTTGATGGCTCGGAGTGTCCTTCGTATTCAGAAAGAGTTTGTGAATAAAAGGTGTTGAGAGTTTTTCCCTTGTAATTTTGTGTGTCTTGAGTGTGGGTTTGAGTAGCTAGTTGCAGGTCAACGCCATCACAGGCTAAGCCTTTGTTTTTTGCTCTTAAGAAAACAATCCCGTGACAGTTGATATCAGAGTCAGGATTGTTGAACCATGGCAGGCGATGGCAATGCCAAATTGAGGGAAAGGATTACGCATCTGGAGGACTTCGCTGGGCCGCCACAATCTTATGGTGTTGTGTCTGTTCCTAGTGCTCTGTGAAAGGCTAGAACAAGGGTTGCTGAATGTCCAAAGAACCCAATAAGAACTTCGTAAGGCTAAGGAAGAACACTATCTTGAATTCAATCACCAGATCAATGAAATCCTCACAGAAGTGGCCTCGTTGATTGAGATCTTGAAGGACAGAATTCGCATCCTAGTGGAGGATGTTGCACTGGTCAAGCGGGTTGCTCACAACACCGAACGTTTCTGCATGAAGGCGTGTAGAAGGCGAAAATTCCTGACCCCAAACTGTTCTCTGGCACCCGCAGTGCCAAAGAAATGGAGAATTTTTTGTGGGATATGGGGCACTACTTCAAGGCTTTACACACTCCGAAATCTGAGAGTTGACATGACCAATATGTATTTAACTACTGATATGAAACTTTGGTGGCAAACAAGAGCATAGGACAGTTCTCGTCCTTTGATCACAACTTGGGACTTGATGGTGAATGAAATGCGTGAGCAGTTTCTTCCAAGCAACACGGCGTGGCAAGCACGTGATGCTTTACGGCAGCTCAGACACACGGGTGTTGTCGCGAGTATGTCAAGCAATTCTCCTCACTCATGCTTGACATAAAGAACATGTATGAGGAAGATGAGTTGTTCAGCTTCATGACGAGTCTCCAAACTTAGGCACAAACTGAACCGCATCGACAGGGTGTCAAAGACCTATCCGCAGCCATGTCAGTGGCAGATGCATTGATTGATTACCAACCCCAGGGCAACACAAAGAGCAGCAGCGGAGATGGAAACGGGAAGGAGAAAGCCAACAAAAGTATGACAAAAGAAAGTTTGGCAAAGGTGCTGACAAGTCTACTTTCGAGAGGCAAGGTGATAAAGCCACCAATTCTAAGGATTCCAACAGCCAGTCTAGTGGCTGTTTCATTTGTGATGGGCCCCATCGTGCCAAAAATTGTCCCCAAAAGGAGAAACTTAACGCCATTACTGTGGAGACGAAAGCAGTTTAGAGGATGAGGTCACACGGGTGAACCTGATTCAAGTGCTCAATGCCATACAGGCCGAGGACCAATCCACAAAGAATGGTTTGATCTATGTGGATGTGTTGCTGAATGGCGTGGCAGTAAAGGCAATGGTTGACAGTGGTACCTCCCACAACTTTGTTGCAAATCAGGCGGTTAGAAAGTTAGGCTTGGTTCTGCAAAGTGCCAATAACAGAATTAAGGTGGCCAATTCTGAAGCGGTTGCTATGGGTAGCATGGTGAACAAGGCCCCTTTGAAGGTTGGAAATTGGAACGGGTGTTGCAATTTCATGGCAGGTGCAACTGGATGATTTTGATGTCATCCTTGAGCTTAAGTTTTTGCAAGTTGCAAAGGTGGCAATCATGCCACATTTAGATGGTTTGTTTGTGATGAACATGCCAAGTCCATGCTTTGTCCCTTCTGTCAAGCCAAAGAAAGAGACAGTGGCCAGAATGTCGGCTTTGCAGGTCTATGAGGGATATGCAAAACAGAATCCTAAGTCCTACTTAGAAGCACTAGTGGGCAAAGATGGTGAACATGCAACAGTGCCAAAAGCTGCAAGTGAGATGCTGAGTTTCATGCAGGCCAAGGGCCCAAAATTGGAGACTTAATCTCCACAGGGTTAAGGGCAGATTGGTTGATGGAGCAAGACCAGTCTTGCCTAAAAATTGTGCTATTGATGGGCATCAGTAGCAGATTTTGTCAAAAGTACTTGTGTATTTTTAACTTCTGTTTTTGCTAAAGATTTGAAGGGTTCCAATAATGAGTGTAAGCAGTGCCTAGCTTGCAAATGGTGGATTCCGATGAGGACATCAGATTCTATTGGTAGGGGTGGCTTGTCAGACCTTAATTTACTTAACTTGGCTGCATGGGCATGGGCATGGGCATGGGGAGGCATGCCATGCCTTAGTTTGCTTGAGAATTGCTAAGAGTTGGTGGACTTTAACATTTTGACAACAGTTGGTTGCATGCCTTGGGCAGCCTTAGCCAAGGCAATGCGTAGATGGGTGAGCACAGCAGGCAGCTGGGGTATTATGACTTTGCAAGAGGATATGTCTACTCCTATCAGTCCGGGGGACAATCCCCTGAGTTGAGTGCCATAAGCAAACAAGCCATGTGCACAGAAGGCCTTGGCACCTTTGGGGCAAGGTTGTTGGTTAGAGCAAAGGCATGTGTTATGGTGCATGAGGTGGCTCCACATTCCACCACAACCGAGGACGTCAGCAGACGGTGATCTGACTTGGGCATGACTCAAGGGCATGGGATAGGCTCAGCCTAGCATGCCAATCATATGAAGACCAAGGCATGAGAGGGCATGGCTTGGCACGGTTTATGGGCACTATGGATCAATGTTGCTTGGACATCGCATGGGTGCAACCCCAGCATGCAAGTGGTTCAGTTGGGCAAAGTTGGCCAAGGCATGGTTTAGGCTTTGGGCACCAATGGGCTAGTTCGTGTGCACCAAAGCTGGTTCAGTGGTTGGCTTAGACAAGGCATTAGCTAAGAGAAACATGACTATATTGAAGTTCAGACATTGGTGGCAACGGTTAGAAGTGTCATGGCTAGGACAACCTCCAAGCTCGTGGGAGAAATGTGTCGGCTTCAGACATGGGAAACTGATTCAACTAGTGCTGGATCGGTTAGGGCTGATGTGGTGCATGACTCAGCATATGGCAGTTCGTGGATAACTGCCATGTCCCTTTAGTGGCTGAATTGCTACAGCAACATGGGCAACTGCCATGTCTCTTAATGGCAGAATTGTTGCAGCAACATGGGTAAGTGCTAAGACCGTGTGGAGCATGTGCACAGATCATGGCAGCAGTTGAAGGCAACTGCATGGACAGCTGGCATGGGCTGGAGCAGTGCGGCAGAATTGCTCAACCGCCATGCATAGGTGGTAGTAGATCAGAGGGCTTCTGTAACTTCTAGACACATGCGGCAGCATCAGTGTAGCAGCATAACTGCTCAAGACAAATGGCATAATCTAGGGCCTTTATGTTTGTAACTGCTCAACCGTCATGCACAGGTGGCAGTAGATCAGAGGGCTTCTGTAACTACTGAACACATGTGGCAACATAACTGCTAGGGACAGATGCAATAGTCTAGGGTCTTTATGTTTGTAACTGCTATATGTAATGTGCTTATATATTTGAGTGCATGTATGGCCATTGTTAGGTAGGGAGGCAATGAGAGAGAATCTGTAAGTGAGTTTGTGTGCACAGTGCCTAGTGCACCTTTGTAAGCCTTGGTGACTCGGAGTGTCCTTTGTATTCAGAAAGAGTTTGTGAATAAAAGGTTTTGGGAGTTTTTCCCTTCTCATTTCGTGTGTCTTGAGTGTGGGTTTGAGTGGCTGGTTACAAGGCAACGCCATCACGAGCTAAGCCTCTGTTTTTTGCTCTTAAGAAAACAATCCCGTGACACTAGCCTACTTAGATAAAACCTCTTTACCAGTCTCAAAGATATGTTTAGTTCTCATCCAAAAGGGTGATATTCAAATAAGATTTGGTGTGATGTTCATCATCGATGTCACCCATGTGCTTCTTGGTCGTCCTTGACCGTGATTTACGAAAAAGTGTCCAGTGCATGAAGCTCCCACCACTAGGGAATATGGAAAGGATTATATGTACGCAACCTTACCCCACAAATGGAGAAGTTGTTTCTATGACTCAAACTCGTGACATTCTGGTCATAATGGAGCAACCTTACCGTTACACCAAAGCCCACCCTTAATTGTGATTAACTAAGGTAGAGAAAATAACTATCATTTTGAAGGTAGAAAAACCTTTAGAGGAAGAAAGAGAACTAAGAGCATCTCTAATAGACTCTACAAAGTCACTCTTCAAAAATGTACTTTAGTGACCTATGTGGCACTTTGAAGAGTTAGATTTTATTTAGCATCTCCAAAAGACTCTTCAAAATTTAATATTTTATTATTTTTATTTTTTAACATTATTTAGTTTTGTTTCAACACTATGCAAATATACCGAGTAAGTCTTGTACTTGTGGAAATACTCCATCACTCGAAACTAATAAGTCTTGTGTTTTTTATCGTTCCCTTGTACAAGATCCAAACTAATAGTAAGCCACGATGACACAAGAAGTGTATTTTCTCCAATGAAAAAACTATCACCACATTTTTTTGTGGCTTTAGGATCGATTTGAATGGAGGACGGAGATGGTTGAGCGATGAATTGACTGGAGAATTCAGGTGATTCTGAAAATTGTGTTGGAAAAAATGATTGATCCATTTAGATGAAAGATTTGAGGAATGAAAATAATTCAGCAAGTTTGAATAATTTTTGAAAATTATCAAAGTGCTAAACTTGATGAGAAGGATGAGAGTGGTGAAAAAAAAAATTGCACAACATATTTATAAAAATAAATAAATTACCGTTACAAATATTACCGTTCTCAACGGTAATATTTGTGAACGGTAATATTTGTGATGTTAAATTGTTCACAGTACCGTTCACTGTTGCTTATACAGTCCCTGAAAAAAAATCATTTTTTTATTAGTTGAAGAGTGGTTCAACACTCTGCAAATATACTGAGTAAAATGAATTCTTCAAATTTTGAAGAGGAGAATACCGAGTCTGTTGGAGCATGATTGGCTGATGTGGGGCAGCAAAATTTGCTGAAGCGCTGATTTGCTGAACCTGTTGGAGCTGCTCTAAAACAAAGGTCTTCCTCTCAACCTCATTTTCAGAAAGACCTCCACATTCCATTGCAAAAATTAGTTTGAGAAAGAAGGGGGCAAAAGAATAGTCTAATGCTTTAATGGCCAGGGAAGTTCATCGGTCCATTAGGGCCTAAGAACCCCTGAAAGCATGTCAAATCGCAGAAGTATAGCACTGGGTTTACTGAAAAACACCTAAACCCTCAAAAAATGATGAGCAAAAATGTGCAAAATTAATGACAAGATGACTAGGCACTAAAGAAATCAAGTTACTAACAAGGTAGAAAGCAACAAGAAGTATACAATTCCATGCATGACACTCAGTGAGTTGCCAATTCACTGCTCTAAAAGACCAAAAATAATACTAAGAACAGAGTCTTAAGTTCGGTTCAGTCAACACTAAAAAAATTGGAACAATCGGACTCACTAACAACTCAATTGAGTCACAAAATTTATTAAAACAACAAATAATCAAAACATATGAGGAAGATTCACTAAGTGACCTTACCAAATCCAAACAACCTGGAAATGTACCCAACTTAAACACAGATAAACAGAGGGAATATTTGATAAAACTGAAAATTAACACTTAAAAGACTTTAGGCGATGAACCCGGTAATGGTTTACAATGGGTTGTACCTATATGGCGATGCTGTTACAGATCGGCTAAGAAGGTGAAATCGGGGGTGAGCTTGGTCTTGATTACCAACAGCTTCGTGCTCAGATCGTGGGTGGGTGTGATAACCTAATCTGGACCGATAGCTGCCGAGTCAGACGGCGACAAGGCTGGTGCGAATGGTCGCAATAAGGTTCTGACGGAAGACAAACAGGGATGTACCAGGCAACAAGAACGGCGACGGAGCTTTACAGTGAGGAAGAAGATGGTGCTCGTGGGGCTGTGGTGGGATGGTGACTATGGAGATGGGGTGCGACGGTGGCGGTGACGGTGGTGATTGATTATTGTTCGTGATGGTGAATTATGGTGGTAGAGATGGGCTCTGGTCTAGGTTCGCCATGGTAACGACAGAGAATGGTTGTGTTGAGGATGGATGACGGTACACCAGCTGTAAATCATCCGCCTCTAATGTTCTCAAACCCCATCACCAACATTTGTCAAATGACCCCTCAAACGATCAAAGACCAAACCCCCGGAGTGTTGTCATGCCGGGTTCTCGCAAAATGACCGACTCACCCCATCTGTTAAAGTCGCCCTTAATTTTTTTTTGGACCCAAGAGACATCAGTTTGCCTGGCCCAGCCAAAAATGAGGATAGGGATGGTAAAATGTCTTCAACTCCGAGTTCTTAATGAGATGAATTTAAAAAAAAAAATAATACAAAGAATATAGGAGAGAGACTAAAACCCGCTATGAGTTTGGGTCGACACTGGGAACGGCTTTGGGTACCCAACCTTGATTATATGTTTAAAATACATTAGTATATGTCAATATCCTCATATTTTCTTAAATACCCTCACATATATAAATCTAGATCTTTGATGTATATATATATATATATATATATATATTAAGGTTAATTACATTTTAGTACCCTGTACTTTGATACCAATTTCAAATCAGACCCTCTATTATCAATTGCATCAAATCAGTCCCTCAATTTATATTTTCATTTCACTTCAGGCCAATTAAGTGACGGCCGTCACTTGCTTTAATAGAAAAAATCACGTGATCACACGTGAGCGTCTTTGGAGGGAATATTTGTATCTCTTCCGCCATTATACCATAATTGTCTTTAGTATAAACACAAGGAAAAGATCGATTTTACTACAAATTTTCATCTCTTAATATCTACCTTAGAAATTACATGCGTTTTCTCCATTTCTTACCAAAGATATAACAAAACCCTAACCAACGGTTATCTGAATGGAAGGAATTTTGGGTGGAGACGAATCACGGTTGTAGTGAAAGCAAAAGTTGACAGCTGGGTATATGAAAAGTGTTCTTTTGCAGACACATGGTAATGATGGTGTTTTTACGCAGTGAGTTAAAAGGGCATTTTATATGCATTCATGTTAAGGGGGGTATGTCGGGCCCCCAAAAGACCGAGGGTCTGCCAAACCCTGAACATAGTAAATGCATCATTCATGTTTGACTGCTATGTTGACATTTATTGGATTCATAGGATGCTTTCATTTTCCTATGAGTAATTCCATTTTGATTGTTCCTTATTTATTGGACTTGACTGTGACCATTTTATTGTGGTAGTATATTCATGTTGATTGTGATTATTGAGCTCTATCCATATCCATGCTATACCATTACTCATACTTGTTTATTGTGCCTTACTATTCATTGGCCATTGTGGCATTTTACTATTAACTGCAACCGTTGTCATGATTGGCTATCATGTTACCTTTGAATTTATATTCTTTTGTATAATCCTAACACGTATTGGAAATAGGCTTTTACTTACTGAACTTTATTAACTCACCTCCCTCATTATATTTTTCATGGGAGAATGCTACAGAACCACAGTAGGAGTTCAGAAGCATATGGAGGACAGTTGAGGAGCATAATAGAATAATGTAGTCTCTCCCATGTACTCACCACCTAAAAGTGGTTTATGTTTAATTTATTATCAGTTTTATTTTTAGTCTTTGAACAATATTTGTAATAAGGTTTCCGCACTTTAATGTTATGTTTACATTATTTACTGTTATCATTGGTACAAGAATGAAAAAAAAAAAATAGGGACGGCCATTGGGCCTGACCCCGCGACATGAGATCCGCATAAGGTGGGTTTCGGGTCGTGACACCCTAACAAGGCTATAAACCATATAAGGTTAAAATCAAACATAACCTAACCTAGAATAGTGAGATAACTGGTTAAGTGATCAATATATTACTAACCTAAAGTGAAAAAATTATTACACCAAATATTATGAATTTATTAAATAAATTAATTACTTAATAATTATAAAAAAATTACAAAATAAATACATAAAATTATAAAAAAAATAAAAGAAAAATATATAAAGTATTCTAAAAGTCATGTGAGTTACACATGACAATAGAGACCTAAATACAGACACTTAAGTGTGTATATTAGTGCAAACATATATATAAATAATTACCGTAAATTAGGGAACAATAAAAGAAAAATGAAAAAAATAATTATAAATTATTTTTAATTAACATGTGTCATGCACATGATGGGAGAAGGCTGGTGTAGACATCTGAAAAATGAGGATAAATTTTTCATTTTTGCTGGTAGGGCACTATTCATGCACCATTTGCTAGTACGGCACTACATATGCATCATTTAGTTATAAGTCATGTTTAGAAGCATATTTTGAGTATGCCATAGAAGAGAAATATGCTTAGAATGTTAAAATATACCGCCTTGTAAAAATGTGGCCTATTTGGAGATAATTTCAAAAATAGAACCAAAAGGGCCCGGCCGCAGGCAAAAATAATATTTTTAAAAAATTTTTATTTAAAATAATTTTAAGAACTTTGGTTAAAGCAAAATGTCGAATTGAGGCATTTCGGGACGGGTTGTCGTGTAACGGGGTCCCGGATTCATTAAAGGCAAAAAGTCATTTGTCCTTTTTTCCCCTTTAGTATAAATACAGCCCCTTAGTGTTAAAAATCACATTTTGGTCTGGAGAAAGAGCAAAAATTGCGCAGGGGAGAAAAAGTGAAGAGAAAACCTAGGTTTTCCAATCTTTAAGCCACCAAAACACACTCCTAGCCTAAGATTCTTGCAAAACTTCCTTCTAGGAAGTTGTACCCCACGCCAAGAGCTATTTTTTCACTGATTGGTTCAGCTGCGCAGTAAACACAACTCCCAAGGGTTGAGAAAAACCCTTTTAGGTATAATATCTTGCTAAGTTAGGAATAAGTTTAAGTTTCTTTGCCTTTTTACATGTTGGTTGAATGATTTAGGTATTTACTTGATGTTAGAAAATCACTTAGGTGGTAGTTGCTTTGAAAACTTAGAGTTAGTAGTTTAGGTACTTTTGCATTCGTTGAGTTTCTTGATAATTTGTTACTATGGTGAAGGCGTACCTTGCATATGTGTTTGGATTATTACATTCTAGCTTATGTTTATGCAGAGAAACTCTTGTGGTTTGAGAGTTATGATTTATCCCATGTATTGGTAGTTTGTGTATTTGTATTTTCTTTGAGAAATTGCTAAAATAATGAACATAAAACTTGATCATATGTTTAATTCATTGAATTGTGACTTACATTCATGTAGACAAAGTGTTGTGAGTCTAAAGTTATGTTTTACTTTATGAATGAGGCATAATTTAAGTTATAGACCATGTGTTTAATGAAATGTCTCATAAAATTTGCATTGAGAAAAATCAAGGCATCTTGACATACTTGAATCTTGGAAACATGGCGTGGGTTGAGCACTTGGTGCTATGTATTATGAGGGTGTAGATCCTGTGGTGAAAAACCCAAAATCTGGCCAATGACAGTACTCACGGGCTAACGGGGGCAGACCGTAAAGCGAGGCATGGGTGGGCATAGAGTTTGCATGTGTGTATCATGCATATTGTCATTACATTACATCATTGAATTGGAGGAGATATTAGTTTCTGAATGTACACTTGCACATGCCATGCCTTAACCTTGTTCCTTACATTAGCACTATGTCATACTAGTAGTTGAGCTGACCCCTCTTCAGATATCATATTACAGATGAGGCTCTTGGTACTTGAGACTTAAGGAAGTCTTAGAGGAAGGAGAGGAAAGGGGGCTTGGATGGACATTTGGCCCTTGGGGCATATTTTTATATGCATGGGCATAATGCCCAAATGACTTGTATTTTAGTTTGGAAAAGTAGTGAATTATAGGCCTTGGGCCATTTTAAAGTGTAAGGGTTTAAACCCAAATAATATGTAAGATGTCTTTATTTAATGAGCATCATATGTATATATTGAGACAACTAGATGTGTATGTTGAAAACAAGTGATGTATGTTTAATTTACATGAATTGTGGCTACCGAGTGAATGTGGGTTATGACATACTTATACATATGAAGTATTGTGAATATTAGGTTGGAAAAAGGCTTGGAAAACAAAGGAGGTTATGTTAAAATTTTATGAAAAATTAAAAGACTTATTAAGTGTGTAAAACACCTTTTACATGGTGGGAATGATGTCAAAAATGGGGGTTTAGAAACCTTGGGGAAATAGGCTAAAAATGGAAGAAAAGTGACTTGAAAAACTTGGGAAAAAAATTTAGAAAACAGAGAAAATTGGCTGCTGGACAGAGAAATTCAGCCACAGCCATGAATAGTAATTCTGCAGGAAATCAGAAAAATAGCTCTCTTTCGCTACAATAAGAGCCCCAACCTGCCGCACGCCCAGCCTGCCTGCTGCTGCCCCCCTATGCGCCCACGGCCTGCACCTGTCCGCCTACTGTTTGGCAGTTATGGCACCAGCCCTGATAGCCCCCTTTTGAACCATGTTTGGGTACCCTTTTTAGGCCATGTTTGGCCACCCTTTTAGGCCAACCTTTGGGCCATGTTTGGCCACTCTTTTGGGTCATTTTTTGTCACCTTTTTGGGCCATGTTTGGCCACCCTATTGGGTTATGTTTGGCCACTCTCATGGGCCATGTTTGGTCACTTTCTTAGACTAATTTTGGTAGACCTTTTGGACTTATTCTTGGCTTATGCCTTAGGGAAATTGGGGCCCATTTGGGCCATTATTCTAAGGCATTGTTAGTGACGTTTTGGGGCTATTTTGGAGACTATTCTTGAGCATGTCTTAGACCTATTTTGAATACTGATTGAGAGGAAAGTTTGAGTGACATTAAGAGGACCATTTGGATTAAGTCTAATAGCAAGTCTTCCTTTCTAATTTTGGGAAAACATGGGGAATGAATTTATAATTAATTGAATTCACCTTAATGACCTTTCATTTACTTTTCTTATTTCATTTCACTCACTCCCCGGGTTTATGAAATTCGGGACGTGACAACGTGGTATCAGAGCTAAGGTTCGAACACTTAGGGACTGTGGGATGTTATTAAACACAATGGGAACACTGACGCATAATTTGAAAAGTTTTGAAAACCTTGTGTTATGTGTAGACTCTGACAGCTAGGTGTTAAAACTCTAGTTTGAGAATACCTGGCGATGATAGAGTGTTGATTGGACACCATAGAACCTAGAGGAAAATATGTGACATAGTATGACTGTCAGTGGCATGTGATAGGACCTTGTGTGTTATGTGACTATTTATACTTGAAGCATGACATGTGTGATTATGTGTTAGTTGATATTATACTATAAGATACATGATATGTGTAATGTGTATATTAGCATGACCATGTGTGGTAACATGGTATATGATTTACATGCATGATGGATAGATACTTGTTTTACCTTATGATAGCATGTAGCATTATGGAAGAACACCATAGAATGTGAAATACATTAGATGAGTAAAAGCTGAAATTTTAAATAATATATATTCCTACTATAAGATACTATCCAAGAACATTAGGATTTAGGTAAAGTAGGTCGAGGGAGAGGGAGAACTTTAGTTCTCGAACCTCTATCAACCTTGGTAGCCCGATTGACGTGAGATTTATGATCTAATGTCTTGGAACTAGTGGATGGGGTCCTAGACCTTAAGTTAGTTGAACTAGTTGAATACTAGCATAACTTGGACATATGTATGTTGTATAACTTAAATGAATTTTTACTTATGAGAGACTGTGTTAAAACTCGATTAAATGTTATTTGTTTATTGTAAATAATGGGTGGGGATATTTGATGTAAGTTATATAAAGTGTTGATTAGACAAGTGTGTCATAACATATTATATTTGGTACTTGTGAAGTGTGAATTGTTGACAAGTACATGCTTAGTATTCTTTTAATACTCATGTCTAATGTGATCCATGAAGGGTTATTACCTAGTTATAAAAGGTGAGAAATAATGAAAGAATTATAGAATTTTAAAACTGAACAAATACCAACAAGGTAGTAAACCGTAAATTAAAAGACATATAAGACCTTAGAATGCTAAGATAAGAATTGAGACTTGTGGAGATCCTTGTGTACGGACTGGATAGTAGATGCAAAGAGTATTGTACATAAAATTTTAGGGACACTCTTGTGTTAAACTCTCGTGTGGAGAGATGTATTATTTTTGGATGGCATTCACTTAGGGTTGAATGTTGTGTATCAGAGTTAGTTGTTGCCTTATAGACTGAATGCGATAGACCTTGTTGGCTCTACCATATCCACAGTTAGGTTATAGACCTCTAACACCACAGTTTCTGCCTACACATTCAGCATATAGTGGTAGATCTCTTGGATAAAGGGGTTGAGGTCAACAAGGACAAAGAGGGGGTGGTAGACACGGTCAAACCACACAGGGTCGAGCATATGCAGTGGTCACACCTGAGACATCTACTTTCGGACCTTCTATGGTTCGAGGCACATTACTTGTTTTTAGTTCATGAGCCAACGTATTTATAGATTCTAGTGCATCTCATTCATTTATATCTACCATGCTAGCCATGACATTGGGGTTAGATATAGATTGGCTAGATCCACCATTACATGTTGACACACTGGTTGGGGGTAATGTGACACTAACGAGGATCTGTAGAGATTACTCGATAGAGATAGCTGACCACATCTTTTATTTTGACTTCATTCTACTTGACATATTTGGGTTTGATGTTATATTGGGGATGGATTGATTATTTGCTTTTCGGGCTAGTATAGACTGCTACAGAGGGAGAGTGACAGTGTGTACACCTAAGGGAGATAGCTTTTATTTCATAGGGGATCGTGGGGATTTCTTAGTTCCACCCTTATATGACTCGAGGAGTTGGCTAGTTTGATAGTAGATCGGAATGGGACTACAAAGAGTGTATTACCGCCTGTAGTGGATGAGTTCCCAGATGTCTTTCTGGATGACTTGACTATTCTACCGCTGAGATGAGAGATAGAGTTCACAATAGAGCTTATCCTGGGCACTATGCCTATTTCTATTCCACCTTACCGTATGGCTCTAGCTGAGTTGAGGGAGCTGAATGAACAGTTGACTGATTTGCAGGGTAAGGGTTTTATTCGTCCTGGTACTTCTCTGTGGGGTACTTCGGCACTATTTGCGAAGAAGAAGGATGGGACATTATGTTTGTGTGTGGATTATAGGAAGCTTGAACCAGGTCACTATTAAGAACAGGTACCCATTACCGAGGATAGATGGCTTGTTTGATCAGTTTAGGGGTTCGAGATGTTTATCGAAAATCGATCATAGATCGAGGGTATCATCAGTTGAGAATACGGGAGGAGGACATGGCGAATACAGCCTTTCACACTTGTTATGGCCATTATGAGTTTGTAGTTATGCCATTCGATGTGACGAATGCCCCAGCGGCATTCATGGACTTGATGCATCACATTTTTAGTCCCTATTTACATCAGTTTGTCGTGGTATTTGTTGATGACATTTTGATTTATTCACCTTTTGAGGATGAGCATGTTTTTCACTTATGGACTATGTTACAGATTTTGAGGGAGCATCATTTGTTTGCTAAGTTATCGAAGTGTGAGTTTTGGCTTTAGGAGGTGCAGTTTCTAGGCCATGTTGTGTCAAGTAGTGGGGTATTTATGGATCCTTTTAAGATTGACGTTGTTATGAGTTAGGGAGAGGCCGAAGAGTGTGTTTGAGGTTCGGAGTTTCTTAGGATTGGCCATATACTACCGTCGATTTATAAAGGGATTTTCTCGTCTTGCCGCGTCGATGACTAGTCCTGACGCGCAAAGGCATTAGATTTGAGTGGACAGATGACTATGAGTAGTCATATCAGGAGCTGAAGATGAGGTTGACTTCAACACATGTCTTGATTATACCTGAGGGAGGTATTGGCTATACCGTTTATTGTGATTCTTCACGAGAAGGACTAGGCTGTGTATTGATGCAAGAGGGTAGGGTGGTAGCCTATGGTTCTCGCTAATTGAAGAATCATGAACTAGTTGAAGAATCATGAGCATAACTATTCCTACACATGATTTGGAGTTAGCTGCCGTCATCTTTGCACTTAAGAGTTGGAGACACTACTTATATGGGGAGAGGTTTGAGGTGTTTTCAGATCACAAGAGACTTAGGTACATTTTCACGTAGAAGGAATTGAACCTTCAGCAAAGGAGATGGATGGAGTATATGGAGGACTATGACTTTGACCTTCAATACCATCTTGGGAAGGCCAATGTCGTAGTAGATGCACTTAATAGGAGACTGAGCAGCACAGTTGCTAGCATCGCCATTAGGGAGTGGGAGATGATGGGAGTCGAGTCTAAGGGACACGCCACACTATTCAGTACGTGTGCACAACCTACACTGTTGAGTAGAGTTATTGAGGCACAGTTATAGGACACAGAGGCAGAGTAGACTTGATCACTAGTTACCGAGCACTTTGAGGGATGGACAGTTCATTTTGACCTTAACTTAAGGTACATGGGTAGAGTCTTTGTTCCAGAGTCTCTTAGTGTTGATATTCTTAGAGATTTCCATCATTCGCACCTAGTAGTGCACCTAGGGGGCACTAAGATGTACCATGATTTACGCCACCAGTATTGGTGGATGGGGATGAAGGGAGATGTGGTACAATTTGTGTCGAGATGTCTCACGTGCCAGCAGGTTAAGGCTGAGCACCAGAGACCTGGAGGTTTATTACAGCCATTACTAGTGGCCAGTGGAAGTGGGTGCTCGTTACTATAGATTTTGTGATGGGTCTTCCGAGGTCACCTAGAGGTCACGATGCAGTTTGGGTTATTATGGACAGGTTGACGAAGTCCGCACATTTCCTATCGATTAGAGCTGACTGATTCAACGGATGTCTCAATAGGTTCTATATCCGAGAGATAGTACAACTACATGGGATACCTGTTTCCATTGTTTCAGACCAAGACCCACGTTTCATTGCATAATTTTGGCAGAGTCTTCAGACAGCCTTGCGGACTCAGCTACTGTTTAGTACTGCTTTTCATCCTCAGACTAACAGTCAGTCAGAGCGTACTATTCAGATCCTTGAGGATATGCTTAGAGCCTTTGTTATGGATTTCAAGGGTAGTTGGGAAGATCACCTTGCTCTGGTAGAGTTTGCTTACAACAATAGCTATTAGTCTAGTATTGAGATGGCATCTTTTGAGGCGTTGTATGGTAGACCGTGTCGTTCACCAGTATGTTGGTCTGAGATAGAGGGAGACAGCTGCTTTAGGGTCCTGACATAGTCCGTGAGACTATAGAAAAGATACAAGTGATTAGACAGCGTTTATTGACAACAGAGAGCCACCAGAAGAGTTATGCGGACAAGAGGCGGCGACCTTTATCATTTGATGTTAGGGGGACATGTGTTCCTCAAGGTAGCCCCACGGCAGGGATTGAGGAGATTCGAGCATAGTGGAAAACTGTTGCCGTGGTTTATAGGGCCATTTGAAATCCTTGGGAAGGTTGGTGAGGTGGCCTATAAGCTGGCATTACCGCCACAGTTATCTGGAGTTCATGATGTCTTCTATGTGTCGATGTTGAGGAAGTACGAGCTTGACCCTTCACATGTGCTAGATTGGGTAAATCTTCAAGTGGAGGGTGATATTTCTTATGATGAGAGGCCTGTGGAGATATTGGACTTGAGGGACCAAGTTTTGCGAGGCAAGACCATCCTTTGGTCAAAGTTCATTGAAGCAATCACGGGGTCGAGAAGGCTACTTGGGAACGTGAGGCTGAAGTCCGCGCTAGGTATCCAGAGTTGTTTATTCATAGAGGTACATTTCTAAATTTTGGGATGAAATTTATTTAAGGGGGGAAGGATGTAGAAATCTAAAAAATGAGGATAAATTTTTTGTTTTTGCCGGTAGGGCACTATTCATGCACCATTTGCTGGTAGGGCACTACATATACATCATTTAGCTATAAGTCATATTTAGAAGCATATTTTTAGTATGCCATAGAAGAGAAATATGCTTAAAATGTTAAAATACACATCCTGTAAAATTTTGAGCCTATTCGAAAATAGTTTAAAAATTAAGACCAAAAGGGTATCCCGGGTGGAACCGGCTAAACCCGGCCGCAGGCAAAAATACTTTTTTTTGAAAGTTTTTATTTAAAATAATTTTAAGAACTTTGGCTAAAGCAAAATATTGAATTGAGGCATTTCGGGACGGGTTGTAGTGTAACGGGGTCCTGAATTCATTAAAGGCAAAAATGTCATTTTGGCCTTTTTGCCCCTTTAGTATAAATACAACCCCTTAGTGTTAAGAATCACATTTTGGTCTCGAAAAAGAGTAGAAATCACGCAGGGGAGAAAAAGTGAAGAGAAAACCTAGGTTTTCCAAACTTCAAGCCACCAAAACACACTCTTAGGCCAAGATTCTTGCAAGACTTCCTTTTAGGAAGTTGTACCCCACGCCAAGAGCTATATTCTCACCGATCGGTTCGGCTGTGCAGCAAACACAACTCCCAAGGGTTGAGAAAAACCCTTTTAGGTATGATATCTTGCTAAGTTAGGAATAAGTTTAAGTTTCTTTGCCTTTTTATATGTTGGTTGAGTGATTTAGGTGTTTACTTGAAGTTAGAAAATCCCTTAGGTGGTAGTTGCTTTGAAAACTTAGAGTTAGTAGTTTAGGTACTTTTGTGTTCTTTGAGTTTCTTGATAATTTGTTACTATAATGAAGGTGTACCTTGCATATTTGTTTAGATTATTACATTCTAGCTTATATTTATGAAGAGAAACTCTCGTGGTTTGAGAGTTATGATTTATCCCATATATTGGTAGTTTGTGTATTTGTATTTTCTTTGAGAAATTGCTAAAATAATGAACATGAAACTTGATCATATGTTTAATTCATTGAATTATGACTTATATTCATATAGACAAAGTGTTGTGAATTTGAAGTTATGCTTTACTTTATGAATGAGGCATAATTTAATTTATAGACTATGTGTTTAATGAAATGTCTCATAGAATTTGCATTGAGAAAAATCAAGGCATCTTGATATACTTGAATCTTTGAAAATATGTTGTGGGTTGAGCACTTGGTGCTATGCATTATGAGGGTGTAGATCCTATGGTGAAAAACCCAAAATCTGGCCAATGACAGTACTCGCGGGCTGACTGGGGCGTACCGTGAAGCGAGGCATGGGTGGGCATAGAGTTTGCATGTGTATGTCATGCATATTGTCATTGCATTGCATCATTGAATTGGACGGGATATTAGCTTGTGAGTGTACACTTGCACATGCCACACCTTAACCTTGTTCCTTGCATTAGCACTATGTCATACCAGTAGTTGAGCTAACTCCTCGTGGGATATCATATTATAGATGAGGCTCCTAGGTACTTAAGACTTAAGGAAGTCTTGAAGAAAGGAGAAGAAAGGGGCTTGGATGGACATTTGGCCCTTGGGGCATATTTTTATATGTATGGGCATAATGCCCAAATGACTTGTATTTCAGTTTAGAAAAGTAGTTGATTATAGGTCTTGGGCCATTTTAAAGTGTAAGGGTTTAAACCCAAATGATATATAAGATGTTTTTATTTAATGAGCATCATATGTATATATTGAGACAACTAGATGTGTATGTTGAAAACAAGGGATGCATGTTTAATTTACTTGAATTATGGCCACCGAGTGAGGGTGGGTTGTGACATACTTATACATATGAAGTATTGTGAATATTAGGTAGGAAAAAGGCTTGGAAGACAAAGGAGGTTATGTTAAAATTTATGAAAAATTAAAAGACTTATTAAGTGTGTAAAACACCTTTTAAATAGGTTGGAAGGATGTCAAAAATAGGGGGTTTAGAAACCTTGGGGAAATAGGCTAAAAATGAAAGAGAAGTGACTTGAAAAACTTAGGAAAAAAATTTGGAAAACAGAGAAAATTGGCTGCTGAACAGAGAAATTCAGCTGCAGCCATGAACAGTAATTCTGCAAGAAATCAGAAAAATAGCTCTCTATTGTTACAGTAACAGCCCCAGCAACCTGCCGCGCGCCCAGCTTGCCTACTGCTGCCCCCTTGTGCTCCCACGGCTTGCACCTGTCCGCTTGCTGCTTGGCAGCTATGGCACCAGCCCTGACAGCCCTTTTTTGGACTATGTTTGGGTACCCTTTTTGGGTCATGTTTGGCCACCCTTTTAGGCCATGTTTGGCCAACCTTTAGGCCATGTTTGGCCACTCTTTTGGGCCATTTTTGGTCACCTTTTTGGGCCATGTTTGGCCACCCTATTGGGTTATGTTTGGCCACTCTCATGGGCCATATTTGGTCACTTTCTTAGACTAATTTTGTAGACCTTTTAGACTTATTCTTGGCCTATGCCTTAAGAAAATTGGGGCCCATTTGAGCCATTATTCTAAGGCATTGTTAGTGACGCTTTGGGGCTATTTTGGAGACTATTCTTGAGATGTCTTAGACCTATTTTGAATACTAATTAGGAGAAAAGTTCGAGTGACACTAAGAGACCATTTGGATTAAGTCTAATAGCAAGTCTTGCTTTCTAATTTTGGGGAAACATGGGGAATGAATGTATAATTAATTGAATTCACCTTAATGACCTTTCATTTACTTTTCTTATTTCATTTCACTTACTCCCCAGGTTTGTGGAAATTCGGGGCGTGACAACTGGAACACACGGTTAGGGTGTGGTAATATGTGTATATATGTGTCTATATATATATTTATATAAAAGAGGAAAATTGAGAAAATTAAGGAAAATGATGAATGCATGCAATTGATCCAAGAAAATTATATGCAGCCTCCCTTAACCCACCATAGTAGTCTACAGGGCCGAAATTGTTATAGAAGGCCACCTTAACCATTCAATAAGCTTGAATTCATTCACCTTGAGACAAGATTTTCTCTATACATATATACAAGCCCGCACAAACCACGACTTAGCAGAAATTAGAGATAGAGATTTGTGTGCAAAGGAGCTCAAAGGACTACTAGAACAAACAGAAAAGAAAAGAGAGAAGGAGGGGGAGATTTTGCAAAACCACTCAAATAGGTTAGGATTCAAACTATTTTCATTCAATTAAGTTCCTATATGAATTTCAAAAATGTTAGGACCAAAATATGAGCTTATAAGGCTTTGAAATAATCAGTTCAAGGTTGAACCGCCATTAATGGTAGCTTGAAATAATGCCCAAAACTTAACTTAAACAAAACCTATTTTTGATCATTAGAAGTTAACTTGCATGTAAAATGATTCACAAAATAGGAAATATCAAGTGGAATAGACTTAACAACAACTAGATCCGACCAAAAATAGAAATGGGTCAATTTTCTAACCTTAGGAAATTGAGCACTAAGCTCAATTCTAGGAATTAGGAAAGGATCCCCATGATCCAAGGATCTTATAGGAATAAACCACGATCGATTTGGTTGAGTATTGAGACTAATATGGAAGATTATTCAAAAACGACCATGGGTGTTGAATTGAGCTTTTCAACTCAATTCAAAGCTCCAAAGTGATACCAAAACAATCATAGCGACTCTAGGATTGGTTTAGAATAAATAAGGGGAAGAAATCATGTAACACTCCGACCTTGCTTAATTAACAATTAGTCTGCTAATTATTAATTAGCACCGATTTAAGGAATGATTAAGGAAATTAATCATAATCTCTCGGCGGTCACGATAGACCAATAAAATGACTAAACATATCTAGAGAAGAGGGTGCAATACCGGAACCTAATTATCAATTAATTAGGAGAAATTATGTCATTTTAACACTGACTGGAACTTGAATTAGCTAACTATGGAAATCCCAAGTAAATAATAACCGACGCGGGGCCCTTGACATTGAAGCTAACTGAAATAAGAAATGACTGGAAGAAACTGCGTCGAAAAAGAAGCAACAGAAAAGAAATTACGGAGGAAATAGTGAAAATAGAATTCTGCACAGCCAAATAGGGCCTAAGCCCAAAATATGGAAAATGGCCAAAAGTGAGGCCAAGGGGACTTGAACCCTTGACCTAAATGAGCAAGCACATGGCACCCAAAAAATTACCAAGTGGGCTACCAACATCTTTGTGCCTATAAATACAACAGAATTGTATATGAACCAAATCTACCCAGGTCTGCCTCCTAAATTGGCCAATAGCCATACATGCAAACCCTTCATCATTAGCCACCTCATCCCACCTCAGCCATATGATCCCACTGAATCTCTGATATACATGCATCTAGATATAGAGATGTATATGTATAGGTATGTAATAATAATATATGTATATATATATATACACACCTTGGGACCTCCAAAAGGGGGGCTACACTCAAACATGGGAGGAAGTGGTTTTCTGTATGTGTGTATCATGAAGGTTGAGTAAAGAGAGTCTAGAGAGAGAAACAATGTGAATGCAAGCTTGTATGTCCATGGTGTGTGCATGCAAGTGGTGTCTCACTCAAATGCACCATGAAGGAAGTGTGACTGCATTTGGAAAGGCCCAAAGATCAGAATTGAGCCATGAATGAGGGAGCAGTGTCAACCAAGAGGTATAACCCCAAATTGTCTAGTTTTTTGTTTAGATTATTGCTACTGTTTTTGATGTTTCGGACCCTAGCAACTGCATGCATGGATTTATTTTAACACTAGTAAACACCAGGAACTGATTTGGAAGGGCCAACAGGGCTCGAAGAACCCTAAACTGTAGAATCCGCCATTGATGACCTTCCATGTAGCAGGTCTAATTCGACCCAAGCCAAACTGATTTTGGCTTGCTCAGACTTGACCTAGGTGATGTAGGGATCACAATGCAACAAAAATTAGATGAAATGGCCCTAAGAGCATAGAGAATCGTCGAGTTGCAGGTTTCGGCCATGAAACCCTAACCCCACAAGTCTTGCTCTAAACTTGATTTTGTGAATGGGGACTTGAATCCCATGATCCATAGATCACAACTAAAGAAATCCCATCAACTTTAGGCCAAAAACAGGCATTTACTAGCCAATTACAAGTTTGGTTATCCACCATTGGACCGAGCATTTGAGCTTGATTCGAGGCATAAAAATAATGCCAAGATGTTGGCCTAACATCTAGAAATCATTTGGGATGAATAGCAGTAAGAAATCGTGGCCAAAATATCACGAAATCAAAAAGGAAAGAAATCGAGAATTAAGGGCAAAACTGGGGAAGAAGAAGAGGAAGACGATGAACAGTGACTGGGTCGGTCTGGGGTTCGGGTCAGGACCCGACCCATCTCACAAACGGTTAAGTGGGACAGCACCATTTTGAGGGTTATGTTTCAAAATTTAAAATTGAAATCAGCCTGTTTAGGTAACACGGATAATAAATCTGAAATGGGAATTAAGTTAACCTAGACACGGATAAGGGGCTAAATTGGGAATAGAGGGGATATCACATTCCGGTTCTGCATGGTCTAATGAATCGGATGGTTTTAGAGTTTTGGACCAGGTTCAACAAATTGAACCCTAAAACCGGACGGTTCTGAACCTTTATTTTATGAAATTCTAATTTGAACCCCCAAACCTTTGTTAAATTACGATTTGACCCCTAACTGTTTTGTAAAATTACATTCTGGCTCAGCTTTTGGAAAAATTATGCATATAAGCCCCTGAAAAATAATCAAATAATAAAATAATGAATTTAATTATTTTATTAATTAGGTAAAATTACTATTTTACCCCTGGACATTAAAGAGGTCAAACGAAGTCCAAATTAAATAAACAAATAGTGTATTTTTACTATTTCGGGCATTCCGGACTCAATGGTGGGGTTCAATTTGGGAAATTAAGTTCCGAAAAATACAGACACGTAAATGGTAAATGACTGTATTGCCCCTAATGATACCTAGGGCCAAATAAAAATAAAAGATAGTCTATTTTGATTATGTTAGGCATTTCAGACTCAACGGTGGAGTTCGATTTGAGAAATTAAGTTTCGAAAAATACAGACATGCAAATGGTAAATGACTGAATTGCCCCTAGTGATACCCAGGGCCAATTAAACATAAAAGATAATCCAATTTAACTATGTCGGACACTCTAGACCTAATGGTGAGGTCCATTTTATGAAATGAAGTCCTGAAAAGTTTAGTTATACAACATGTGAAATTACCAAAATGCCTCTGATGCTATATGAAATCTAAATAAAGTCCAATTGGGATGAAATTGATACCGATAGAAGCCCAGAAACTCGTGAAACTGTACACTTGATTAAATAATGATTCGGGGTCAGAATTACACAAAATGTAAAATGACCAAAATACCCTTGAGCACGGTAAGTGCTGAAGTAGAGGCCAAATAAAGGCCAATCTGATCTGATAAATTATCCTAAGCATGATTATGGAAATTGAAGGGCTAAATAAGACTCAGAAACTAGTCAACGTGTAAAATAGAAAATGATCGATATGTCCCGATGATCTAAAGCAGATACCAAATGAAGTCCAAAGGACTTACGAATTTATATATGAGATATGTGGAACATTCTGAAGGACCACGATAGGGTTCGGGGCAAGAATGATAAAATTATCATTTTGCCCCTAAAGTTAAATAAGTACTTAACTGATAACGATTTAAGTCCTAAAAGACTTAGAACTTCATATATACGATATATGAGATATTCTGAGGACCATGACAGAGTCTGGGACAAGAATGGTAAAATTACCATTTTGCCCCTAGGGTTGAGTAAGTACTTAACTGACAACGATTGAAGTCTAAATGACTTAGATTATAATCCTGATGACTACTAAGCCTAAGTAAAGAATGTAATAGCCTCAGATGAAACCCAATGAAAAGGGTAGTAGGCTACTAGGCTACCTTAGGTAATTTGATAGATACCTAAGATGATGAATAAGTCATGAATGGTTAAATTCTGATTTGTCTATGATTGATAATGATTATTCAGGATATACAAACATGTGCCTGAGACAATATCTAGGAGGTTATCAAATTATCTGTGCAAGGAGATAAGCGAACAGTTTGTGAGTAACTTGGAACTTCTTACTTGGTGTATAAGTTACACTGTTTAGATACTGTATTTTGATACACTGTACTGTTTTATATGCTATACTGTTTAAATGTGTATACTTGAATGCATACCCTTTTGTACTGCATTACACGTGGCATGATTTTGTCCTATCCTGCTCTCCTGTTCTATTCGGGTCTACTCTAGTTCTGTTATATGGTCTACTCTAGTTTTATTTTGTTATGTTCTGTTCCACTCAGTTCTGTCTCGTTCCGTTCCGTTGATGATATGCTTGTATCTTTGACCGATATATTGTTTCCGCTCAGTTCTGTTACGTTCCGTCCCGTTGATGATATGCCTTTGTTTCTGATTGATATATTGTTTCTGCTCCGTTCAGTTATGTTCCATCCCGTTGATGATATGCCTTTGATTCTGATTGATATATCGTTTCTGCTCCGTTCCATTATGTTCCGTCCCAGTTATGCCGTTGATTCTGATTGATATATTGCTTGTGCTCCGTTCTGTTATGTTCCATTTCGTTGATGATATGCTTGTATCTTTGACCGATATATTATTTTCGCTCAGTTCTGTTACGTTCCGTCCTATTGATGATATGCCCTGATTCTGATTGATATATTTTTTCTGCTCCGTTTCATTATGTTCCATCCCGTTATGCCTTTGATTCTGATTGATATATTGTTTCTGCTCTGTTCTATTATGTTCCGTCCCGTTGATGATATGCCTTTGATTCTGATTGATATATTATTTCTGCTCCGTTTCGTTATGTTCCATCCCGTTATGCCTTTGATTCTGATTGATATATTATTTCTGCTCCGTTTTGTTATGTTCCATCCCGTTGATGATATGCCTTTGATTCTGATTGATATATCGTTTCTGCTCCGTTTGGTTATGTTCTGTCCCGTTATGCCTTTGATTCTAATTGATATATTGTTTCTGCTCCATTCCGTTATGTTCCGTTCCGTTGATGATATGCCTGTATCTTTGACCGATATATTGTTTCCGCTCAGTTCTGTTACGTTCCGTCCCGTTGATGATATGCCTTTGTCTTTAATTGATATATTGTTTCTGCTCCTGTTTCGTTATGTTCAGTCCCGTTAGGCCTTTGATTCTGATTGATATATTGTCTCTACTCCGTTCTGTTATGTTCCGCTCCGCTGATGACATGCCTGTGTCCCTGATTGATATATTGACATTGGTTACTGTTTTGATCTGATTTGTTATGTTAGGTTCTGTTCTGTTCTGTTTAGTTATGTTTTGTTATGATGTGTTATGATCTGTTCTGTTCTGATCTGTTTGTACTGTTTGGTTCGGATCTATTTTATTCTACTTAACTACATTAAGTGAATTTATAAAACTACTACTTCAGAATAACTGAACCCTTCATGTGCTTTGTAAGCAAGAACTGGGTTTTTGAAACCTATGACAGGGAACCTGTGTTACTCACTGGGCTTATTTAAGCTCACCCCATTATCCTAACATTTTTCAGGATTTATCTCCATTGGACTAGAAGACACTATGATATGACATGGATAGGCTGAGTGGCATTCCAAGTAAAGAATCTGATGGCACTGATTTGTGAAGACTTGGATTCTTGTGGATTGAATCTGGTTATTCAGGTGAGTGTTATGATATGATTAAATTTACTAATATCTGGGTATAGCTCACGATAATGGTACTCTAGAGATGTTAGATGTGCTCTGTGTTATATGTCTGATTCTAGACTTGCTCTGTGGTATGTACCTCTATGGTATCTATAAACGAGTTGCATTTCCGAGATGAAAAAGTTTTAAATTCTGCTGCTCTGACCCTACATTGGAATGCAATTCATTGGTAAGTTCAGAAATTCGCCTTTGGTTGGTCGCATTGTTGGGCGACAAACCGGCAAGGCGACTAACTGGCATCACGTCCTCGACATCCGTGTAGGGTGGGGTTCGAGATGTGACAAATCATGCTTGAAACATTGTGAAATAAGATCTGAAACCGACTAGGGTTTTCAGTAGCACACTAGTTCATCGAGGAAGATGATGAATAGTGTCAGGTCGGGTCTTGGAATGGTTAACGAGTTCGGGTCCTGACCGCAGGTTAAATGGAATTAGGTTACCACTAAATGACATCATTTTGGCCGTGTCGTTAATGACGTGGCAAATTGGTCGGTTCTGGGCAGTTTTACGCTGGTTCGTTTAATATGCAACTAGACCGGTTGACATTTTTGGAAAAAACAAAAGGATTCAACAGAAACTCTAAAAGCCCTTGAACCGAAACTTTCATTACAAAACCGACCCCAACAATTTAAGGAAATTTCACTATGGCCCAGACCAAAAAACTTAAAAATTCAAAAATGCCTCTCTAAAATAGAAAAGTAATAAATAACTTTCTAAAATTATAGATTGGCCCCAAAAGTTCTATTTAATTATATTAGGGCCTAAATTAGAAAATTGATTAAATTAAAATAGAAGTTAAGTTAATTGCACAAAAGCCCATGATTTTTGATAAATTACAAAAGTGCTCCTAAAAGTGTCAAAATGACCATTTTGCACCTAAACAAATGCCAAAATGACATTTATGTCCCTAAAAACTTTATTTAGCATAATTAATACTATATATGACCAAATTAAGATCCAAAAAAGGCCAACTTAAGGATTTTCAATGCTCTAGACCCAATGCTGAGCTTCATTTTAGCAAACTAATTTTCTAAATATATAAACGAAGATCAATAGGAACATTTAGTGTGCAAGTTTAATTTGTAGCTTTAGTTAAGGAGATAAACGAACACCAAAAATTATGAAACTTCATACTTAAGCTTTTATAACTATTTTGGACCCAATAGTGGATTCTGTTTCACCAAATAAAACTTTTGAAGTATAGGTCCTTAAGAAATGCACCCTTAAATTAATATTTAATGAATGTTAAACACTGCCATAGGACCCATGTAAGTCATGGATGACATGGAATGGCAGAAAAAGACTGAAAGAAGGAAACAAATGACAACAAAAAGGGTTGAAATGATTAGTTAAAACCCCTTTTATAATTATAACACCTATTGTCACTAGAGGTAGGAGGAGAAGACTAGAGGTCATTTGGGAACACTAATAATTGTGAGAACCTAGGTCACAATCTATTAGAGATAGAATCATTCGAGGTCTAAGAATGCGAAAGCAGTGACAAGATAGCTAAGAATTAAGGTGAAATGCTAATAGACTAAGGTGAGTAACCTTGAACCTTTAAATAGAGCTTATTTCCACCAAATATAGTTGTTTTACAAACTTGTATCTTTTCAGATTATTAATACTAAATGATTTATCACCATGAAAACTTTAGAACACTATGATAATATTTGAATTGCATGCTTTTAAGTAGCATCTCTTTAAATGTTTTGAATAACATGGATAGCCTAAAGAGTGTTTTGTAAGCATATTTTAGTACAAAGTTTATGTGCCCTACATGCCTTGTCGGGTGTTGAATATGGTAGACCTTAGTCTATATAAGTGACTTGGTTAGAAGTTTGAATATGGTAAGCTACTCAACCAGAAGTCTGAATTGGATAGGCCGTGTAAGCCTAGAGCTTTAAATTACATTTAGTCACCCAGGTGACTATTTTAGGTCTGCAAGGGACATAGCTTATATATGTTTGACATATAATATATTTTTACAGCTTCAACTTTTATGATATCATGATTTTTCTTACAAAACTAGACTGGCATGAACACTTGCTTGATTTTACAATATATCCTACAAACCTCAATTAGATTCATATCTTTTATAATTTCTACTAGCTTTCAGTACAGTTCTTTATATTGCTATCCATGAAAGTTAAGTAAAAAGGTCAAGAAAATCCATGATAGGGAACTTAAGTTACTCATGAGCTTTTCCCAAAGCTCATAGGGTTTTATTCTACATATTTCAAGTAAGAATTTCGATAGCGCAACATCGGAGGATGGACTAGATTACAACCACTTTTGGGAAAGACGATGACTTTTGGCTATCATAGATATATTTTGTAAAAGAATGGCAAAATAAATTTAGAAAAATTCATAGAACTCGAGGTTAGAGTTAATTTAAAATGATCTGCAAGGTTCAAAATCAACATAACATAAAACCTTAATCTAAAAGTTCTTGAAAAAATAACAAATAGGATATCAAAGATCAGTAAGTAAGAAGGAAAAATATAACGCTGAGAACCTTCCAATAAGTCCAATAAGACTTAAAGAAGTAAGGAGCTAATGTAAAATTACTATGCCCCAACCAATAACAATGGGATAGTATGAGTTTGTGAAATGTTCAATTGTGAACAAGAATGAAAAAATGAGTTTTTACTAATAAGTATGTTTGGGAAATTATAATTGGAACTAATTTTGTCTACATGTCCAACCCATGAGATTGGGTACATATGAATCCAAAGCAAAGATCAGTAATGATGTGAAGGCATTCCTGCCAATAAGTTAGTTCAAAATGAGACAAATGGATCGACTTAACCAGTAACCCATAAAAATGGGAATAAACATATGAATCTCTGGTAAGTGATAAGAATAAGATCAAAAGAATGTTTTTACATTAAGGAAGTTTTAATGCGAGGGACACATGAGTAGACCAGTCCTAGAACCAAAGGGTACTCATGAATCTAAAGAAAGATAGGATGTCTATAACTCTTTGACAAGGTCAAACATACAAAAGAATTTGAAATGAATAATGTTCCATGTAATACCCCGACCCAGAGTATAGCACTCAATCCGAGGTAAACCGGGTCAACCAGTGTAAGACCAAGTTGTAATCTGAACATGCATTGTAATGAGATAGATGTACAATTTTGAAAACACCTCACGATGTCAAACACACGATGTAATTTCAAGCAATCCAGAGTACCCCAGGAAACACTCTTACAAGGAACCCGGTTGTACGAGAAGTCGTGTATACGTAAATACGTGTATGCGTACTTATGTATATATATGTGTATATATATATATGAGTATATATATATATACATGTATATATAGCATAAATATACATATATATATATCTATATACAAAATTATGTATAAATTATACATGTATATATATGTATAAGTATATATGTGTGTGTATATATATATACGGTATATATATATACGGTATATATATTATTATATATATATGTGAGGTAGTGTATATATCTATATATATATAATCAGAAATATATGTGTATAGAGAAAGAAAGGGAAATGAGGCACTGTCGTAGTGTGTGTGAGTTGGAGAGTGTGTTAGTGTGTGTTATATATATATAATATAAAAAAGATCAAAATAAAAATTAATGCATGAGGTTAGAGAATTAAAAGCAAGAAAAAAATCAAAGAGGGAAGTTAGAAAAGGGAGGAAGAAAAGGGGAAAGAGAGAGAAAAATGAGGGCAACAGTTTTAGCTTATAAATAGAGATGAGGAGTAATAGAGAAAATCAAAAAGAAAGAAGAAACTGAGACTGAATTTGAAGCTTGAGGATTCAGAAGTGAAGCAAAGGAGGAAAAAGGAGAAAAGAAGGATAGAAACTACGAGCCATAAGTTCACCAAATGAGTAAAATTTCAAGTTCTGTTTTTCTTATTCAAAGCATAAAAGCTTGATTTGGATATAGGGTTTGAAAGAGCATGAAATATATATCATTTTGCAAAAGGAATCAATTGAAATGGTTTAGAATTGAGCAAGAAAACTCTAGTTGTAGGTCAGTGGTGAAAAATAAAGAATTGCGATTTTATGTTAAAACTTAAGATAAACAATAAGGAATTGTCCCTCTTAGATGCAGAAATGAAATGGGGGAAACATTTGGTAAAAACAGTGGCTCAAAAGCCATGAAATAAGAATTTAGTAACTCACCAAAAAATCGGGTCTCACTGGAGACCCACTGAATTCCCCATATTCGTGATGTTCTGTTGGATAAAATGATAAACTGAACCTAGAGTTGTATTCCTCATTAAAAATGGAAGAAAATCACATTGATCTCATGTTGAAAGGCGATCAGAAAATGGTCGCCAGTACTAGAGAAGACGCCGGAGACTCACCGAAAAAGAAGCACAATGTCGGGTCTTAAGGTTAGGATTTGGTTCGGTTTTAGGTCAGACCCAACCCACCCGCAAGTATGGACCCTCAATACTGTGTCATTTTGGTTTATATTTTAAATGGGAATTGAAGTGTTTGGGCACATACTTTGTAAATTGAATTAAGGCCTGATTGGGGATAGGGATAACTTATCCCAATTTAGTAGCTTATCCACTGTTTGGCTATTCCAAATAGGAATAATAAATTTTGAAATTATGGATTTAACCCAAATGTTTTATAAATTAGAAATAGACCTTGAACTTAGGGTTAATTGTGAAATAACCCAAGAAATAAATAAGTTAAATATTATATATATAATTTAAAAAGGAGAAAATTACTAAAATGCCCCTAAGTCAAATGTGAGTCAAACGGACTTTGATTAAAGTGAATGAATAGTGAATTTTTATTATTTCAAGTATTCCAGACTCAACGGTAGAGTCTGATTTGTGAAAATTAGGTCCTGAAAAATAAAGACGGGTAAAATGAAAAATGAACATTTTACCCTTTTTAGTATAGAAGTCCGTGAAAGCCTAAATTGACTTTCTTCGATGTTCCAGGACTCAATAGTAGAGTCTATTTTAGTAAATGAGATACTTATAGCAATAAGACATAAAATTTGATGAATAACATGGCCAATGTAAAGATAGACTAAGACGTGTTTCCTAAATCATAAGAATATCGAAAGGAAAAGAGAAAGTGGTCTGACTTTCTAAAGAATACAGTAAGAGGTAAGTAATATTCGATCTTTGCATGTAATACTTCTAGCCATGTCATCAGTTTTTCATACACTACCAAATTGTACTCTATATTTGCCACAATGTTTTTTGAATCCACATTTATGATATTGTTCTATCTTGTGGAATGTATTAACTGCCATATATCTTGATCATGATTTTTGTACACTTGTACAAAGAACCATTTTGTACACTTGTACCTCTGGCCAAAAGGGGCCAACTAGTTATGTTCGCGGCAGCCCAGTAACCATAGCCCTAAAAAGCTACAGTTATATTATATTGCCAAGAACCAGTTATGATCCATTGTACTTGTAATACCCCGACCCGAATTGAAACCAAGCGAGCCATGTAAACCCGAGCCGTTAGGGCTTTCTGTTTTAATAATAAATAAAATGGACGGTTTGGAAGCTCAATGGAATCGAAGTATGGATAATGCCCGGGCGATGCTCGAGCAAGTCATGAACGAATACCGAAATAAAAAAAATAAAAAAATAAAGTAATAATAAATAAAAATTTAGTATAAAATAAAATAAAGTAAAATAGATAAATTATTATTTATGTAATTATATATAGAACTATATATATGTATATATAAGTTGCTGGGCATGCAAGGTATATATATAAGTATATATATTTTGTGGTTAAGTTGTATATATATATATATATATACATATACATACATATACATGGCAAGGAGATAAGGGAAAGGAGTTTTAATTCAAAAACAAGTGATGAGGTGATAAGTGTGTGGAATAGAAGGGATTAGAGAGAGAGAAATGGTGAGGCGCTGAAGAGGGGGAACCGAACTGATTATAGTATATCTATGCATGGGTTGATTGAATGCGAGAAGAATAAGAGTGAAATAGAGCAAGGAAATCAGGATTGAGGCGTTGAGATTCAGGAAGCGAAATTGGACGACTCGAAAAGAATACAGCGTGCCAACTCGAAACAGGGTAAGCTGAATCAAATTCTATTTTTTTATTCTAAGCATGAAATATAGATTGAATGTAGGGTCATAACCAGCATGAATCTAGGCTTTATTTGCAAAAAGAACCGAAGGAAAAGGTTTATAAACAAAGGAAAAATAGGGGCAGTTGCAGGTTATGTATTGTGAATGGTTTTCATGACTCTTGTGCATTAAAACTTGATCCTAATTATGAGGAATTTATCCTCTTAAGTGCAGGAAGTCAATAGGAAGTTATTTGGGTCAAAACCGTAGAGAAAAGGGTAGGGAATAAGGAAGAAAGTGGCTGGTCTGGCCGAAAAATCGCACAGCTCCATTGGAGCTGCAGTTTCTTCCCGTTTTGGGGAGATTCGATGCTCTAATCTGAAAATCGAGGGTAGATTCGAGTTGCCCATGAAAAATAGGTTCCGGCCAAGTGGAAAACCGTAAGAAAAATCCGTTGCCGGACGAGTCGCTGTCGACGGAAGAGACCATTGGAGTTGCTGTAGGAAAACGCATTTGGCTATTGGTTGTGTTGGTTTGGGCCAAACCAGGTCGGGTCAGACCCGACCCACCCGCTCAAGGGGCTGCCCAGTGTTGTGACGTGTAATATGGTGTTTAAATGGAATATGGGGTGTTTGGTTAGTGGGTTAATAAATTGAACTAATGTGTTGTTTGGGGAATAGGATATCCCACCTCTGTTCTAAGATTAATCCACTGTTTGGGTTGCATTTGCAAAGGAAAAAAAAATGGTGCCCCTGCGACTTGAACCCACAACCTAGGGGAAGGGTCTTAAGGAATAGACCACTACGCCACCAAGGCACATGTGATCTAATTGGGCTCAAATAATATATGTGTTAGTTACATTTAATTAACTTAATAAATTAGTTTAAATTAATTAAATATCAAATTGAATTTTGATGTGCAAATTAGTCAAATAAATAGTGTAAACTTACTGTTTTGGACCTTCTGGATCTAATGATGAGGTCCGTTTTACGAGATGAAGTCCCAAAAAATAAAATACCAGTAGAGATGCCAAAATGACCAAAATGCCCCTAAGTCAATTGTAAGTCAAACGGACTCCGATTGAGTTAAGTAAATAGTGAATTTTTATTATTTCAAATCTTCTAGACTCAACGATGAGGTCAGAATTGTGAAAACAGAACCCAAAAAATAGAGACACATAAATGACCATTTTACCCTTGGGTAAATTAATTCAAATTGGAAATCGTAAAAGCCTAAATTAGTAAAAGAGATATTCATGATAATGAGGCATAAAATCGATAAATGAAATTAAAACTAAAACATGTTTGCTGATATATAGGAGACTCGAAAGGAAAAGGAAAGTTCACGGAATACTAAGACGCATTGATAAGGTAAGTGAATTCCTATCTCTTATACGTGGTTTTTCAAGCCACATTTTTTCTATTACTGCCAAAACTTTGTACTCATGTATGTATACACTGTTATTGTCCCACCATTGATATTGTCCTATCTGGTGGTTGCCTATTGACTGATATATCATGATTTGATTCATTGTATTGATGCCTATAATTGTATGCTTATGTCATGTAACTTCATACCTTATATACGATAGAATCTCGATTTATAATTGAATGTCGAATTTGTGCTCAGTATTAATATCCAATTGATTGCTTTTTGAGTTGGTGTCACGTCCCGAAATTTCTGACCGAAACCCGAGGCGCGATTGACTGAACAGAAAGTAAATAAAATAAAAGATAATTAAATAAATTTACTGAATTTACGACAAATTAAATAGAATTCTTTAATTTTCTAAAAAATTTCGGCAGAACCTCCTTTGTTTTCTAAGCCTTTTCTCACCTGATAGACATGATATATTTCACGACATTTCATAAATATAAACATATTACAACCCACCCTCACTCAGTGGACACAATCTCATCAAATTTACATATACATCGCCTAATTATACAACTGAAGACGATTTAATAGATACATACATTCACTTCTGTCAATATACATATATATCATTGGGCTTAAGCCCGTACATCACAAAACACGCCCCAAGGCCAAATATCCATCTACGGTCAAGTCTCTCCCACTCGGCTAGACTTTCTCAAGCCTCAGGTGTCGGGAATGTCATCTGAAATATGGTTCCCACGAATGGGTCAGCTCAACTGCTGGTATGATGAAGTGCTAATGCAAGAAATAAAGCTAAGGCGTGGCATGTGCAAAGTGTACATTTATATCTAAATGACATTCAAAGCATCGCAATAATATATATATGAATGATATGCGTGACGCATCCATGCACAACTCTATGCCACAACCCATGTCTCGTTTACGAGTGCTCCCCGATGGCTACGGAGTACCAATGCAATGGCCAATTTTGGGTTTTTCACCACAGGATCTACACCCTCATAATGCATAGCACCACGTGCTCTACCCACGCCATGTTCTCAAAGGATTCATCATATGCCAATATGCCAATGTAATCTCAATGATACATGGTTTTCACAATATAGTATGCTCGAGACAATAATACATAAATCATCAGTCAGTTTCATATACATGCATATCTCATGTGTTCATACATCATAATTCATGTTCTTCACTTTACTAAACTTGCAAGTAACACATAAACATGTGAACAACCAATTACAAGTTATCAAGTAAACACATTACAAATAAACATATAAAGCATTCCAGTCATTCACAAATATTCCTAACTTAACTTCATTTCTAACATTAGCAAAACACCATACCTGATAGGGTTGGTCACAACCCTACTAAGTTGTGTCCACTACGTAGTCCAATCAACTAATGAATGACTCAGTCCTCCTACTGTAGCTGTTTAGAGAGTTTGAGGTTAATCTTTAGTCCATGGTTCAGGAGTCGAAGAGAACACATCAGCAAGTTGATCGAGTCGGCCAAACATTTTAAATCCAGTTTCATCAGCTTCTTCAGCCTTGACCCCATACTCAAATTGGATAATCGAATTACTACATACATTCCTCACTGTGCCGTCATAACAGATAACAACATCGCGAAAGATGGCCATTAAGTTTTTGAATAAAGTTCCAGGCTCAGTCACCCTCTAGATGAACGGACAATAACTTCTCTGCTTGAAATTGAGTGAGCCATCTTCCAACTGTAACTTTTCCTAACCAGGTTGCAATACCAGCAACTTCCTTATGTGAATCAGTTCCCTCAATCATCCATCCAATTCTAATCACAATCCGTCCTCTCCAAGCCACTATTTCAACCCATGAACACCAGCCGCAGGACCTGATCAACAAATCCACTCCAAAATCACATCAACAAGACCAGTATTTAAATTTCTCACTAAACTCAGTCCATCTTGAACAGCTGGTGCTGCTGCACTCCTGCAGTACTCACATTCACCAACTATTTGAAATTGGAGCTCAAACCATCCAACACCAAGCATCACATGACCATTCTTGAATTCCCATTCATCATCACTGCATAAATGGAGTGACAACCCCTGCTAAACTGACCCTCACCTGAATGCACTAACAGAGTCTCCTCTCTTTGATCTCTCTCAAAACCAGTAGGTCCTGAACCTAACTCATTCGAATCGGCCAGCAGTTTGTAATCCAACAGCCAACGCAACCCACAAACCTCTACCACTTTCTTCTTGCCGCAACCGCCTCCCATCAACAAGCTGCTCTGTTGCTTTAAAATGTGCCCAACAGTCTGTCCCCATTTTTAAACACACAAATCTCCTAACAGACGTAGCTCCACAGCCACAGATACCATCCTTAGTCCTATTCAAACCAACCTCAACTACACAACATCCAAACCTGCTGCCCCCAACTGTAACTCTCCCAATTAATTTACAATACCAGCCGACCCCTTATGCGAACCAAACCCCTCAATCAGACAACGGCACAAGCTTCCAACCACCTGATGCCAACTACGGCTGAAGCCTATTCTGCTTCAGTTTCATCAAGTTCCTCAAGCCGCAAGTACTGGTCCCTCTTCATCCTCAACATAAATCAATTCCTAATATATATATATATATATATACATACCTCTCCTCCAACATAGATACAACCAAACCAACAAATCCAACCCAACCGACTCTTAGTCCGACGAACCAACGAACCAATTCAACACCCATGACAGCCATCAACAAAACCGCAACAACACACACACAATCCCGAACCACTGCCAAGCGCTTGTTGCCCAAACCCGGAACCTCCCCCGCACCATTATACACATAGACATATACACATATTGCCGCACACCAACACGCACATATATACACATATATATATATATATACGTATATATACACGCAACCCTTGTACCACAACTCCCATAACCGTAACCATACACCACAACCGTAACACAAATCACAGAATCCTAACCCCAGGTTTCCGTTGAATCAACCCATGACCACCGAATCATCACCACTTGAAGCAAAAAAAAATCGAATTCAACTCACGATCCCGTGACACGGCCAAAGTCGACAACTCTTCGACAGATCCGTCCCAATCGTTGCTGCCTCGTGTTCCTCCAATCCGTAACACACAGCTTCAATCGCTCCTAAGGAATTCCAAAACCCACTACTACTCCATCGCTACACCATACCGAGAGCCATCCCGCAAAACCGTAACATCCACACACATACATATATGTATACGTACACATCCTCCAGTCTGCTCCGATCTACTTCAGGAATCGAACCAGATCCTCCAGCAGTAGCTTCTTTGCAACAGATCTTCTTCACCAAATTACTCACCGTCGGTTAGCCGCCCGCTGCACCAACCTGCCGGATTTTTCCCACGAAGCCCCGCGGCTCCCGTCGCACAGACCCCTCACCAGAACCCTCGATCTCCTCCGACGGCTCTCTGTCGGAGCTCCGACCTCCCCCAATAGCCTTCAATCGCCCTCTCTCTCTCTCTCCCTCTTTCTTTCCTTCCTTTTTCTTTCTCTCTTTTCTTCTCCCTTTCCTTCTCCCCTGTTCTGCCGTTCTCCCTCACCCGAGACCTGCACCGTCCCCCTTTCTTCTTTCTTTCCTTTGCTTATTCTTTTATTCATTTTCCACCACACACCCATATATATATATTATGCCATACTTTACATTTTATTCATATATACTATTATGCATATTTTTATTTTATTTCATTTTATTTTTCATATATCAATTACGAATGTTCAATAAAGTTGGCATAAAGCCGGCTCAATATCAGTATTATTTGTCTTACCGTCTCTGGGTGTCCGTTCACGTCTTACGTCATATTTTATTTATTTATTTATTTTATTTTTTTTCAAAATTTAAATTAATTAGGAATTAAGGACATTCACATAGCATTCTAAAAAAAAAATTTATTCCAAATTTTCGAATCTTTACAGTTGGCATGACCTACGAGTCGAGACTGTGAATGTATATATGGTGATGGGGGTGTTTTTATCGATTGACGGGACCTACGGGTCGAGATTGTGAATGGACATATGGTGATGGGGGTGTTTTTTCGCATGGAGTTATTAGGGCATTTTATATGCATTGGGGTTAAAAGAAGGGGTATGTTGGGGCCCCATAAGACCTAGGGTCTGCTAACCAAAGTAAATGCATCACTTAAGTTTAACTAAAATGTTGACCGTTCACTCATTAATTGTACTTGACTGTGACTGTTTTATTATGGCAGTATAAACATGGTGACTATGATTATTGGGCTTTACACATATCTATGCTACACCGTTACTCATAATGGTTATTGTGCCTTATTATCCATTGGCCATTGTGGCATTTTACTGTTAACTACAACTGTTGTCATGACTGGCTATCATGTTACCTTTGAATTCATATTTTCCTATGTAATCCCTAACCCGTGTTTGAGATAGGCTTTTACTTACTAAGCTTTGTTAGCTCACCCCATTCATTATATTTTCAGGTGAGAATGCTACAGAACCACAGTAGGGGGTCAAGAGCGTAGAGAGACAGTTGAGGAGCACAACAGAATGAGATAGTCACTCCCATGTACTCACCACCTAATGGGTTATGTTTAGTTTATTGTCAAATTTATGTCCATTCTTTGAACAATGTTTGTAATAAGGTTTCCACACTTTAATGTCATGGTTATATTATTTATTGTTATCATTGGTAAAAGAATGGAAAAAGTAGGGATGACCATTGGGTCGGCACGGACACGAGATCCACATAGGTGGGTTTCGGGCCGTGACAGCTTGGTATCAGAGCAAAGTCTTAGGTTCTAGTGAGTCATGGGATACAGGATTAGAGTACTAAGACTGTTGAGTTTGGAAAGTCAATATAGAGGTAACACTATGATAGATTTCCACACTATGTTAGATTCTTACGTAAGTGCTAACCACAATGATTTAAATTGATTTGATTTTTACACTATGTTAGACCTATAGACTGATTTTTACACTACTGCTAGACTGTATATGAATGTTAAGTAGTACGGTTAAACTCGATTTGATTCACTTAGGCTGGATAGACTATGTTGACTCGGTTAGACTGTGAATGATTAGACCCTTATGTGAATGCTAACCTTTCATCTTTTACAGCTAGATGGTTCGTAGCCGAAATACCACAACTGTGACAGACCTACTAGACTGACTTGAGCACCTTGTGAATAGAGTCTTAAAGGTTCTACCCAAAGCCAAACCCCAGCGATCAACTACTTACCTTGAAGAAGTGACACAGGTCGTGAGGGTCACTGAACAGAGGAGACAAGGATTTGCCAAAGGAACGAAAACTTATAAGTCAGAAGACAATCAGGGCAAGGGGTAGGGACTCTCATCTTCCAAGCCCAAAGCCAGATCTCGAAACATAAGGCCTATACAGAAAAGAGCCAACTACAAAAAGGACACACCTAAATGCCTTACCTGCCAAAAAGGCCACTGAGGGCAATGCCTTAAGAATACCAACATCTATTACTATTACGGCCGTACTGGACACTTTGCGAGGAACTGTCCTTGGAATAAATCTATGACTTCTACCACACCTACCCTATCAACCTTAGTAATACCAAGAGATGATCAGACTGCTGCACCAGCAAACGTAGGTACCCTTCTTGTTTATTTATGGCTTATACATATATTGTCGATATTAGGCTTTACACATTGACTAGTATTTTCCTCATTACTATTAGAGTTGAACTTAGAAACAGCACCTCTAGGTTACATGTTAACTGTTTTAATACCATCGAGAGATTTATTATTAATAAATACTATATATCGGGGAAAAAGACTATATGTCATGATAGCAATTAGTTATTTTTGGAATAACTGAGATGATTGAGTAAATAATGACCTTTAGGGAATAGTAATATGTTTAAAAGATAAATGATGAGGATTCTCGAGGAATGACACTAGCAATACTTGAGGAGATTTCGATAAAAGTTATGGATAAATAAACGAGGCTTGAGTGAGAGATAGTCTGAATGAAACTTAATGGATGATTATAGGAGGACCCAAAAATATGAAAACTCTTGAGCAAGTCATAGGTACACCCTGATAGAGTAGAGATAAATAAAGTCTTGAAGACAATTACTAATTAAGTGAGATTGCCAGTATTGATCTTATGAAATGTAATGATTTTGGAAAGAAGTTGACACTGAATGAATAAATATTAGGAAGAAGTCCATGAATCTTGTAATCTAAGATGAGATGTGATACAATTTTAGTCGATACTCTATCAAGAGGAATGAAGGTAAATGATAGATAATTCCGAATAACTGTTAGAGGTCAATGTGATTCAAATGATCATAAAGACTGAACTGGTAGTAATCATTTAGAGAAACCATTTAATGGGGATGATATATGATTTTGAGGTACTATGAGGAAACTATTATTCATGAATGATATACATGGAGCATGTGAGGTATAGATCATAAGTATACGGTTATTAATTAATTAAATATCTTTAAAGGAACTAAGAGTCCGATGATTAAATAGTTAAGTGATCGGTGAGTTTTGGGAGGACGATAGCTTGTTTAAATACTAAGGTTAATAGACTTTGGGAAAGATTAAGCTATGACTGACTTTGATGTTCTTGGGATGATTGAGATGATCAAATGAATGGTGACTGTTCGGAGGAAGTAGTATGCTTAAGGGCAAAGGTTAGGGATTCTTGGAAAGAATTTTACCAGTGTCGAGGTTGATGACTCTTAAGTTATTAAACTATGAATAGATCAATGAAGTGGGGGAAATTATCATCTGAACAAGGGCAACGATTAATGCTCTTTTGGAAAATATAAGGTGATATAGAGTTGGGATTGTGAAATCTTGAAAAGTCGATGGATTTAACAACAAATCTATATGAGATATGGTCTAAGGAAGACTTAATGAATAGTAATGTGAAGAGTTTGAGAACCTAGATGGATTGATGACATATCAGAAATATAACGATCCTTGAGTGAGTCATATAGGGTAAGGACAAAAGGATCATTAGGAGGCAAATACTGATTGAACAAAACTTTTAAGTGAACGTTATGAAATGTGATGGTTCTAAAAGGAGATTGACACGTGATGAATGATCATCGGAAAAAATTCAATGGATCATGCTAATCTAGGTGACAATGTGACCCAATTATGGGCGATACTTTATTGAATTAGTTGAATCTATTTCAAAAGATAAATGATTGATGACTCTGAATGAATTTTTGAGGATTAACGTGATCTGACAATTAAAGAGACGAAAATTGTAGCATAATACCTAGAAAAACTAGGTGAGGACAATGAGTGTGCTAAAGTGATACCTAATTCTTTGGGTTACGAGAACAATTGAGATTGAGGTAGAAAGTAAGAATAACTGAATTGTGAAACTAAGGAAGTAGAGAATTTCCATGATGGGAAAAACTTGATATAATCGTGATAAACTTTGAATGTGAAATGTAACGATAAAATGATGGGATGGCTAGTTGATGTGAACAATCTTGAAAGATGATATGAAGTCACAGACTGTACAAAGAATTCCCTATACGGTTGAATAAGTTTTTGAAAGGAACAAATTTGGAAAAAAGTTGAATAACGACTAGAGAGAAAAAAATGTAACATATGGTGAAAAACCGAACATAATGACGAGTATAAGAAATGAGACAATTAAACAACCTTTTTGAGAAAAGGTAAGTGAAACCAAAAGAATGGTTATAAACTAACAAGTCATAAGACTTTGAGATTTAAACTGATTGAATGTTGTAGATAATTCCAGGTAAACCAAAAATGATAACATCGTTAAGAACACTTTTGAAGAAGACTGTTACATGAAGAATCAGTGACTGGGGTAAAAAGCTATCCTAAAATTTTCTAAGTATATGTACCATACCTTAATCTATGAAATGATAAGGAATCAAAACCTACAAAAAGAGCAATGGTAAAAATCACTCGCCTATAATGTGAAAAAATGGAGGTAACTGATTTCCTCAACTTATCTAAATCATAAAAGGATGAACATGAATCTAAAAATAAGGACAGGAATGCCAATGAATAATACAAATGAAATGAAAAGAAGATTGATAAATCTTCAAGAAATGGACAATTGATTGAGAAATCACAAATGGAAAGTTCGAATAAATTTGAGGACACCCGAGCAGGGAATAAATGTTTTAATGCAAAGAGAATATGAGTAAACCGTCCCAACACGAACCTAAAGATGCTCATAGAAACAAAAGAGAATATGATACTCTGTCCTTTGTAAAACTTAAAGCACTTAAATGAAAAGTCCAAAACACTTTAAACGATAGAAGTGGTATAGTCTAGTTACACCATTGACTTCCTATGACCTCTACCAAAGAAACGGATCGAAAAGAAAAGATCAAGGTACTAGATACCTTTACCTAGCACATGATGCACCGCATGACGCCAACGGAAGTTGACAGACCATGATCAATAAGATAATCACGACTTAAGTACCAAATGAGATGAATGTAATGACTGGACATGGAACTAGTTAAGATATTGGTAGTAAAGGGAGATAGTCAAGTAACTAAAAAGATGACTCAAGGTGAGTAATGAAAGTAATAGACCCTAGCCATAAATCTAAGAACAAAAAAAAAAATATATGCATAGGAATGTTAATGCTAAAAAAATGAGTAAAAGTCTCGAGGAAGTTAAAAGGGCAAACCCTTAACCTTCAAATTCACTATTGAATCAAAACAAAGAGGGATATGAAAGAACTGTGAACCTTGTATAAAGAGATTTTCTTGCTTAAGGACATAGTTTCTGAATACCAGGGATAAGTTTAAGCGACAGAAAAAAATGGGAACTATAATGATGAAAGTGGCATGAGGAGATAACAGAGTTTCATGGATTACGAACATTTGAGTTTTGGGGCCATAACTCAAATTAAGGGGGTAGAATGTAATACCCCGACCCGAATTGAAACCGAGCGAGCTATGTAAACCCAAGCCGTTAGGGCTTTCTATTTTAATAATAAATAAAATGGACGGTTTGGAAGCTCAATGGTGTCGAAGTATGGATAATGCCCGGGCGATGCCCGAGCAAGTCATTAACGAATACCGAAATAAAAAAATTAATAAAAAAATAAAGTTATAATAAATAAAATTTAGTATAAAATAAAATAAAATAGATAAATTATTAGTTATGTAATTATATATAGAGCTATATATATGTATATATAAGTTGCTGGGCATGCAAGGTATATATATATATATATTTTGTGGTTAAGTTGTATATATATACACACACACACACACACACACATGGAAAGGAGATAAGGGAAAGGAGTTTTAATTCAAAAACAAGTGATGAGGTGATAAGTGTGCGGAATAGAAGGGATTAGAGAGAGAGAAAGGGTGAGGCGCTGAAGAGGGGGAACCGAACTGATTATAGTATATCTATGCATGGGTTGATTGAATGCGAGAAGAAGAGGAAGTGAAATAGAGCAGGGAAATCGGGATTGAGGAGTTGAGATTCAGGAAGCGAAACTGGGCGACTTGGAAAGAATACAGCGTGCCAACTTGGGAACGGGGTAAGCTGAATCAAATTCTATTTTTTTTATTCTAAGCATGAAATATAGATTGAATGTAGGGTCATAACCAGAACTGAATCTAGGCTTTATTTGCAAAAAGAACAGAAGGAAAAGGTTTAGAAAAAAGGAAAAATTGGGCAGTTGCAGGTTATGTATTGTGAATGGTTTTCATGACTCTTGTGCATTAAAACTTGATCCTAACTATGAGGAATTTATCCTCTTAAGTGCAGGAAGTTAATAGGAAGTTATTTGGCTCAAAATCGTAGAGAAAAAGGTAGGGAATAAGTAAGAAAGTGGCTGGCCGAAAAATTGCACAAGCTCCACCGGAGCTGCAGTTTCTTCCTGTTTTGGGGAGATCCGATGCTCCAATTGGAAAATTAAGGGTAGATTCGAGTTGCCCATGAAAAATAGGTTTTGGCCCAAGTGGAAAACTGCAAGAAAAATTCGTCACCGGATGAGTCGCCGTCAACTGAAAAGACCACTGGAGTTGCTGAAGGAAAACACGCTTGGCCACTGGTTGTGTTGGTTTTGGCCAAACCGGGTCGGGTCAGACCCGACCCAAGCACTCAAGGGGCTGCCCAGTGCTGTGACGTGTAACATGGTGTTTAAATGGAATATGGGGTGTTTGGTTAGTGGGTTAATAAATTGAACTAATGTGCTATTTGGGGAATAGGATATCCCACCCTTGTTCCAAGATTAATCCACTGTTTGGGTTGCATTTGCAAAGGAAAAAAAAATGGTGCCCCTGCGACTTGAACCCATAACCTAGGGGAAGGGTCTTAAGGTATGGACCACTGTGCCACTAAGGCACATGTGATCTAATTGGGCTTAAATAATATATGTATTAGTTACATTTAATTAACTTAATAAATTAGTTTAAATTAATTAAATATCAAATTGAATTTCGATGTGCAAATTAGTCAAATAAATAGATGTAAAATTACTAGTTTGGACCTTCTGGATCCAATGGTGAGGTCTGTTTTACGAGACGAAGTCCCAAAAAATAAAATACCCGTAGAGATGCCAAAATTACTAAAATGCCTCTAAGTCAAATGTAAGGCAAACAGACTCCGATTGAGTTAAGTAAGTAGTGAATATTTATTATTTCAAATCTTATGGACTCAATAGTGAGGTCAGAATTTTGAAAATAGAACCCGAAAAATCAAGACACAAATGACCATTTTTCCCTTGGGTAAATTAGTTCAAATTAGAAATCGTAAAAGTCTAAATTAGTAAAAGAGATATTCATGATAATGAGGCATAAAATTGATAAATGAAATGAAACTAAGACGTGTTTATTGAAATATAGGAGACTCAAAAGGAAAAGGGAAGGTCACGGAGTACTAAGACGCATTGATAAGGTAAGTGAATTCCTATCTCTTATATGTGGTTTTCCAAGCCGCATTGTTTCTATTACTGCCAAAACTTTGTGCTCATGTATGTATCCACTGTTATTGTCCCACCATTGATATTGTTCTATCTGGTGGTTGCCTATTGACTGATATCTCATGATTTGATTCATTGTACTGATGCCTATCATTCTATGCTTATGTCATGTTTTTTCATACCTTATATACGTTAGAATCTCGATTTATAATTGAATATCAGATTTATGCTCAGTCACAATATCCATCTAGTTGCTTTTTGAGTTGGCAGGACCTACGGGTCAAGACTGTGAATGGATATATGGTGATGGGGGTGTTTTTATCGATTAACGGGACCTACGAATCGAGACTATGAATGGACATATGGTGATGGGGGTGTTTTTATGCATGGAGTTTTGAGGGCATTTTATATGCATTGGGGTTAAAAAGGGGGAGGGGGTATGCTGGGCCAATAAGACCTATGGTCTTCTAACTAAAGTGAATGCATCACTTAAGTTTGACTGAAATATTGACCGTTCACTCATTAATTGTACTTGATTATGACCCTTTTATTGTGGCAGTATATACATGGTGACTGTGATTATTGAGCTTTACACATATCTATGCTACACTATTACTCATAATGGTTATTGTGCCTTATTATCCATTGACCATTGTGGCATTTTACTGTTAACTACAACCGTTGTCATGACTGGCTATCATGTTACCTTTGAATTCATATTTTCCTATGTAATCCCTAATCTGTATTTGAGATAGGCTTTTACTTACTGAGCTTTGTTAGCTCACCCCATTTATTATATTTTTCAAGTGAGAATGCTACAGAACCACAGTAGGGGGTCAAGAGTGTAGGGAGACAGTTGAGGAGCACAATCGAATGATATAGTCTCTCCCATGTACTCACCACCTAAGAGTGGGTTATGTTTAGTTTATTGTTAGATTTTTTTCCAGTCTTTGAACAATATTTGTAATAAGGCTTCTGCACTTTAATGTTATAGTTACATTATTTACTATTATCATTTGTAAAAGAATGAAAAAAGTAGGGACAGCCATTGGGCCAGCCCCGGGGCACGAGATCCGCATACGGTGGGTTTCGGGTCGTGATAATACTTTTCGTGGAATGTAGCATGATTTTGATATATTATGAGTGCCGGGTTTGTGCTCAATCACAAACTCCATCTAATGCTTACTACGACCTACGGGTCAAGGTTTTAGGAGGAACATTAGCTACCATGGCTATGCGAGACATAGTGCACGATTTTTTCCTAGAGGACATGGATTTATATATATGTTATAGAGCTCTAAGTGCTATACAGGGACCTTGGTATGGGAAAAGGCCTGAATGAGTGCTCTAGGGGGTATGCCAGGCCCCAAGTTAAAGTGCATCCATTTTTGTTGTCATCATTATCATTTATTGAATTTTATAAGTTGATCATATTATTCCCCTATGAATGATCATGAGATTACACAACTTTTACTAAGTACATACGATTATGCTTGAGATAACTCGTGATTGTAGCAGTCCGATTATTATTATCAGACCAGATTTCTGTTTGATTATCATTTGTGCTTCTTAGCATTTGATATTCATTGATGAGTTTCATATTTACTAACTGGCTATCATGTTTCTATTATCCTTGTCTTTATTGGATTATGTTTTTCTATATTGACCTGTACACATGGCAGAGTAAATGACAATTACTTATTGGCGCTAAGTTAGCTCGTTCAGATTTACTTTAATTATTTCAGGAATGGATGTTGAGAGTAGAATATAGAGCCTGCTAACTAGACATGGACATTTTTGGATTAAGGGTAATATGTAGTACAGTCTTCTAGCCTCCTCTGTCATTCACGTCTTGGGGATGTACTGTATTTAAAGAAATTTTATAGTTTGTATTTTGAGAACTAGATATATCTACATGCCAATTTATTTTAAGTCTTCCGCTATTTATGTTAAGTTATGATATTTACTGCATGTTAGTAGCATTGATTGTGTAGCAAGTTCAGATCTCGTTCGGTAAAAGGGTTAGGCCAGGGTTCGCAATTCGCTATCCGCAAAGGGTGGGTTTCGAGTCGTGACATTCCAAATCAGACAACAAATATGGTGAAGTAAATCCTAACAGAGTGTCAGCCCTAAAAGTTTTCAAGTAAAGGCATCTTAGTAATTTTGATGATAACAAAACATTATCATAACTGGACTAATGTTTTATCAAAGTAATAATGCAAATAGGTCATCTAAGTCAAAGAAGAATGTTGACTAAGAAATGACAAAGTCCATTAAGCTAAAGGGTCCCACTCAAGAACATGCTTGAAGCAAGAATCAAAACAAGTGGAATGCTCTCATGATGAATCAAGAAAATAAACACATTCAAGCCTAAGGATTCAAGACAAGTCAAGTGAAGACTTCTATTTTCATTATTTTAGGTTTTGAGTGATTTAGGATTAGATAGATCATTGTTCGTAAGTTCTTACTATTTAAAATAATCAAGCTAAGTACTAACCTCAAACAATTTTTCAAAACAAACAGATGCCATACTTTAAAGTTTAGAAAGATTAAAAGGTTCTGATAAAAGTACACTGGTAAAAATAAGCTAAAAGTCATTCATTGTCCAAACCAGTGGACTAGTTCATGTAACCAATCGACTGATTCTTAAGGCTTATTTTTACACTAATCAAACCAGTCGACCAGTTCCAAAAACTAGTCGACTGAGTGACTTTTTTCTCAAAATATCCTAGGACTCACTGTCCAATTTAGTCGACCTCTAAGGAGAATCAATCGACTTTTTTTCATGGCTGAAAACAATGTACATTAGAATTAGTCAACTGATTGTTCTTGAGTAATTGATTCACAAACCCTCTAGAAAAATTCAGTTGACGTAATTAGTTAACTAGTCATCAATCTAGTCGACTGGTTGATGATTCAATCGACTAAATTTGTTGATCTAGCAATTCGCTAATTTAAATTTTGAACAGATAAAAAGGGAGAAAATGACTTTTTTTGAAAAGCAATAGACATTTTTTTAAAGGCTATAAATAGAGGTTCTCTAGGAAATTCTATGCCATCTCTTTACATGTTTACACTTCTATATCCTTACTCTTGAATTTAGATCCTAACATAAAAAATCTATATCTATAATTTTTACTCATCTATAAATACTATAAGTTTACAACTTGATCTATCTATATTAAGTGAGCATCTTATTGCACCAAAACTACCTTAAAAGAGAGTGCTATTTGGTAAACATTTTTGTATTATCTCATTGCGGTGAGAGTTATGGGTAGGTGCTATCCGGTGAGGCAAAATGGTATATTTTTTTGGGATAAGAGGGTTGCGGTCTTCGCGTTGTAAATATTTGGTTTGCACCTAGAAAGATGTCATAATAGTAGAAAAAATCAGGTGGGGATGTTTGAGTCATGGACGTAGGAAGTTTTTCAAACCTTATAAAATGACTTTGTTTTCTCTTTCTGTATTGTTTATTTATTTGTGCATATCATTCATTTTTAAAGTCCCCAAAAGAAACCAATATTTTCAAAATAACCTATTCACCACCTCTAGGGTAAATATATGGGCAACAAGTGGTATAAGAGCCTCATCTCTTACAAAATAGAGTTAACACTTAAAAAAAAAAAAGATATAGAAAATATTGTAAAAATTGTTTTTGTCGAAAGGCAATTGACAAATCGACATTCTTTGTTTAATGGCCAAAATTATACTTATTCAAAGGCTAGAATGAAGATCTATCTTCAAGCGTTAAACTATGAGATATGGAAGGTCATTAGAAATGGGTCTCATATTCCTATGAAGTCCAAAAGTTCTACATCACCACTAAGGTTGCTAAAGAAGTACAAGAATGGGATGAAAATGATCTCAAACTCATTTAAATAAATGCTAGGTCCATGAGTAATTTATATTATGTCTTAGAGGCAAATGAGCTCAATAGAATTGCCAATTACAAATTCGCAAAAGAGATATGGGATAAACTTGAAGTTACCTACAAAGGTACAAATCAAGTCAAAGAATCAAAAATTAGTATACTGGTTCATAACTATGAACTATTTAAGGTAAATGCCAGTAAGTCCATACACAAAATGTTTACTCACTTTACTAATATTATTATTTCTTTAAAAGCTCTTGGTAAGAGCTATACTACTGTTGAAATGGTGAAAAAAATCTTTAGGTCTCTAACAAGAATAGGGGAAGCCAAAGTGACAACCATTCAAGAAACAAAGGATCTCAACAAGCTAAGCCTTGATGAGCTGCTCATATCTCTTATAACTCATGAGCTTACCATAAGAAGTCATAAAGAAGAGAATAAATCAAAAAAGAACCTTGTTTCTAAATCTTCATCACATGAAAATGATGATGAAGAAAATAAAGAAGAGGATCAAGGAAATGATGGGGATGTTTCCTTCATCACAAAATAATTCAAAAGCTACCTAAGAAGGAAGCAATAAAATCGAAAGCAACAAAAAGAGGAATCAAGCGAGAAGGAACTCCCAACTTTCTATGAATGTCATAAACTAGGAAACACAAAGGCGGAGTGTCCTCACCTCAAAGAAGAAGGAATAAGATCCAAAAAGAATACAATGAAAGCTACTTAGGATGAATTAGATGAAGAATCAACTTTTGCACTAATTTTGATGAAATTGCATCACAAAATGTGAAATGCTTTGCAGCCACGAATGAAAATAGTTGGTTTTGGCATAGGAGACTAGGTCATGCAAGTATGGACTTAATTTCTAACTTGTCTAGACATGAATTAGTTAGAGGTCTACCCAAAACCAAATTTGTAAAGGATGGTGTATGTGGTGCTTGCCAACTAGGAAAGCAAGTAAAATCCTCTTTGACAAAGAAGAATGATATTTCAACAAGTAGACCGTTACAACTATTTCATTTGGATCTATTTGGATCTACTAGATTTGTAAGCCTAGGAGGTAAACATTATGCCTTTGTCATTGTGAATGACTATTCAAGGTATACTTAGGTAGTATTCCTCACAAAGATGAGGCACATGAAGCCTTCATAAAATTATGTAGAAGAATCTAAAATAAAAAAGAATACTCTATGAACAATGTTAGAAGTGATAGAGGTAAAGAATTCCATAATAAAGATATAGAAAATATTGTGATGAATGTGGAATTGGTCATAATTTCTCAGCTCCTATAACACCTCAACAAAATAGAGTAGTTGAAAGGAAAAATAGATCAGTTCAAGAAATGACTAGAATAACACTTAATATGTAATACCCTAACCCGAGTTAGCACGTATACCGAGGTAACCGGGTCGGGTAACATTTTATCAATTGTACTCAGAACTGTTAAACTCTATATTTTGACATCACATATGACCTTAGAACATGAACAGTATCAATTACACAGTCAATGTAGGGCGATGCCCGAGCAGCCTAGAACTATACCCCGTAATGCATGCACTGCACGTAAACCTATGCATGCATACATGCACCCATGAACGTAGACCATGAAATATTAGTGTATGCATATATGCCCAGAGTTTAGTATATACGTATATATATGGGTATATGTGTATGTATAAAGATAGGTATAATCATGAGTCTATACATGTATATATATATATAATGTATTATACCATATATATATACATGTGTATATTAAATGAAAACAAAAAGGGAAAGAAAAGAAAATGGGAAAAAGGGCTGTTACCAGCCGTGAGTGTGTGAGTTTAGGTGAGGGAATATATTATATATATTATATAAATATGTATATATATATATATATATATATATATTCATAAAGTAACATAACTCTACCAACCCTAGGTATGGTGGAGTAAGGTGCAAATCAGAAGGGGTATGGGAGGAGGTATGGCTGTGACAAGATCAGTGGAGTGAGATTTGGGGCAAGAAATATATGTGTATATTATATAAAAGTGTATATACATATCCTTGTGTGGGAGTGAGGAAATCAGAGAGAGAAAAGCCCAAGGAAATTCGAGTGAGTCAAGAGAGAACTCAGAGAACTCTTGGTGGAATCGGAGGAAGGAACGGAAGGGAAGAGACCCACAAAACAAAGGAAAACCGGAAAGTATAGGTAAGCCACTGTTTCTGTTTTGAAATGTTATAGCATGATTCGATTTATTTTGAATATAGGGTCTAAACAAGCATGAAAAATGGTGTTGATAGGAACAAACCGTACCTCATTTGGTTCACAAATGAGGGAGGAAACCCTAGTTGCAGGTTCGGTGGATAATCTTGGTTCCCATATATTTTATGCTTTAAACTTAACTTTGAGCTTGTAAGTACGTAGGAAATCCACACAGGAATCTAACGCAACAAAAATCATGAAAAATGGTCCAAAAATAAGCATGTTACAGTCAAGAAAACTTCACCGGTACTACGCCAAAAACTGGGAAAAAGAACGGTCGAAACAGTAGCCTTCTTAGGCTTAAAATTGTCCAAATGACAGATTAAAATGGTGGGATCGATTTGGCATGAAAAGATTTGAAATACAGTAAAAATTAGACGTGAAAATTGTAAAAACAGTGTCTAGGGATTACTGTTCCGACGACTATGGCCGAAAAAATAGTCGGGGAAGACGACCGGAATGTCGGGGTGGCATTTCGGGTTAAGATGAACCGGGTCCGGGCCGGGTCGGGTTGAGATCCGACCGACCGCAACAACGGAGCCAACACTGTGTCGTTTTGTATATAAAATTAAAATAGATTGGGCTTGTTTGGTAACAGGGATAGGAAATGTGGAATTTGGGTTTGGGCGTATCCAAACCGTGGATAGGGTAGGAACTAGGATATTGTAATCTGGTTATTTGAATTACACTGAACTGTTTGGTTCAGTGAGAGGTCAGGCCGGTTTAGGGTTTCTGGTTGTGAACCAACTGGTTCAAACCGCAACTCTGAGAAATTGTGAATCGACCCCAAATGTTTTAGAAAATGTCACTATGGTCCCAAATAGGAAAATTAATAAAATATTAATTTTTACAAAAATACCCCTATTTCAAATATGGGTCAAACGAAGTCCAAACGATGCAAATGAATAGTCAAAATTTATTATCTCGAACGTTCTGAGTCCAATGGTGGGGTCCGTTTTGCGAGACGGGACCCCAAAGGATAAAATACCTTAAAAGTACAAAATGACCATTTTGCCATTTTTAGTACAAAAGTCCAAATGGAATTTCGCAAAAGCCTAAACCGACTTTCTTCGGCATTCCGGACTCAATAGTAAGGTCTAAATCAGTATTAGGAATACTTATGATAGAAAGGCATAAAATTTGTTGAATAGCATTTATTCTAAGACGGATTTACTGATATATAGGGAATTCCAAAGGCAAGGCAAACTCACGGATTTCCTAATATAGGACTGCATTAGAGGTAAGTGGATCACTCTCTTTTACATGTGGTGTTTCCACAAGCCAAGTTTATTCTTTTACTGCCAAACTCGTACTCTTGAATGTATTGATATCCTTGTGTTCCACAATTCGATATTTTCTATCTTGTGGACATTTGATTGACTGATGTATCATTGTTATCATGTTATACTGTGCCTTGAAAGGCCTACTGTTGTACCCTTATTGAATGAATGATATTCCATTTTTATATTCTATGGAATTACTTATGATCATGGTATGTTTATGAACATGGGAGTTATGCTCAGTCACAACACCCATCTGATGCTATCTGATTGACTGGGACCTACGGGTCAAGTCTGTGAACGAAAAAATGGCAATTCACTGGAATTCACTAGGGGGTACGCCGGCCCCCAAAAGATCGAGGGTCTGCCGAACCCTGACACAGAATAACAGCATCTTTTATGACTGATAGAACTTGATTGTTGAATGACATCATCCCTTATGATTCTCCGAGTCTCGAGGGACTTGTATTATTGATTTGATTGTGATCGGTTCATTGTGGCAGTACTTCATTGTTGTTATATTATCATTGAAAATCTTGATAGTGATATTACACCCAATACTTTTGATTGTGTATTGTGATTACTGTTCATTGGCCCTTGTGGCAATTATTTTCATTGGCCCTCGTGGCAATTGTTTCCATTGGCCCTTATGGCAATTGTTTCCATTGGCTATCACAGCATCTTATTCTTATGATTGGCTATCATAATCTTATTCATGGATTTACTAATCATCGATACTAGTGTTGGAGATCTGCATTTACTTACTGAGCTTTGTAGCTCATTCCACCCCACTTACCCTCCATTTCAGGTGATGACACTGTGAGACCCCAGTAGGAGTCTGAGAGCGTAGGGGGACATTTTGAAGTACTGTACCAGTCTATGTTAGTTCTCCCATGTATTCACCACCCTCGGGTGCTGGTTACGTTTAGTTCTCATTTTGTCTTATGTAGAACTATGTCATGTATTTGATAGACTTCCGCTGTTTAAATTATTAAAAGACTTCTGCTGGATTACTGTAATTGATAAAGACTTCCGCTGTTCATTGTTTAAAATTTTTAGTACATTGCATATTAGTACTATGATACAGGAATTTAAAAAGTAGGGACGGCCTTCGGGTCGGCCCCGTGACACGAGATCCGCATAGGGTGGGTTTCGGGTCGTGACATAATGAACATAACTTACCTAAACATTTTTGGGCTGAAACAGTAAATACTACTTGTTATCTAATAAATAGAGTAAGAATAAGACCAAAACTTAATAAAACTCTTTATGAACTTTGGAATAGCAGAAAGCCAATAATTAGCTACTTTAATGTATTTGGATGTAAATATAATGTCCTAAATGATAAAGAAAATTTAGGAATGTTTAATACTAAATTTGATGAAGGAATTTTCTTAGGATATTCTAACATAAGAAAAGTATAGAGAATCTTCAACAAAAAAACCCTAACTTTAGAATAATTTATACATATTGTGTTTGATAAATCATATCCTCACATCTCAAAGAAAAGTATAGATGATGATGATGTACAAAATTATTTAATTACAAATGAACCAACTCAAGACAATCATAAAATCATCAAATATATTGAAGAAGAAAAAGAAAAAGAAATAGAAAATGAAATTGTAAATCAAGATGTTGGACAAGACCTTTCCAAGGAAATGAAGTTTGTCAAAGATCACCCTAAAGATCAAATTATTGGTAAACCAACTGAAAGAGTTGCTACTAGAGCATCATTGAGAGATATATGCAACAATATAACATTTCTGTCTCAAATTGAACCCAAAATATTCAATAAGTTAAAAATGATAAATTTTGGATATTAGCTATACAAGAAGAATTAAATCAATTTGAAAGAAATAATGTTTGGAACCTAGTTCCTACCTAGAGAACAAAGTGTAATTTGAACTAAATGGGTCTTTAAAAACAAGAAAGATGAAGAATGAAACATAAGTAGAAACAAAGCTAGGTTAGTAGCCCAAGGATACAACCAAGAAGAGGGCATTGATTATGAAGAAACTTTTGCTCCGATTGCTAGATTAGAAGCCATAAGAATGCTACTTGCCTTTGCATTCCATAAAGGGTTCAAGCTCTACCAACTGGATGTAGAGAATGTATTCTTAAATGGATTCACTTTTGAGGAAGTATATGTTGAAGAACCTCCCAGATTTGAAAACCATGAAATACCAAACCATTTATACAAGTTAGTTAAGGCTTTCTATAGTTTGAAGCAAGGTCCTAGTGCTCGGTATGAAAGACTTAGTAGTTTCCTCACTAAAAATGAATTCACTAGAGGAAAAATAGATATCCCCTTGTTTATTAAAACAAAAGGAAAATAAATGCTCATTGTGTAAATATATGTTGATGACACTACATTTGGCTCAACAAGTGAAGATCTATACAAGGACTTTGCCAAGTGCATGCAAGATGAATTTGAAATGAGCATGATGGGAGAATTGAATTTCTTCTTAGGATTACAAATAAAACAATCTAAAGAAGGAATATTTATTTACGAATCTAAATGCATTAAGGAACTACTTAAAAAGTTTGACATGGAAAACACAAAATCCATGAGTATTCCCATGAGTGCTATCACCAAACTTAAGAAAAATGACAAAGAAAAGGATGTAGACATTAAGAAATATTGAGTTAACATTGAAAATCTCTTGTATCTCATAGCAAGTAGATCGGACATTATGTTTAGTGTATACTTATGCTCAAGATTTCAATCTTTTCCTAAGGAATCACACCTAAGAGCCATAAAAAGAATCTTTAGATGCCTACTAAAAATAATTAATATCGGACTATTCTATCCTAAAAACTCCTCATTTGATCTATTAAGCTACGTGGACGTTGATTTTTTCCAGTTGCAAGATTGATAAAAAAAGCACAAGTGGCTGCACATTCATGGAGAAAAGGGAGAAAGAAACCTAGGTTTGTCCAACCTTCAAGCCTCCAAAACTCACTCTAAGCTTGGCTTTTCACAGACTTCCTTCTAAGAAGTTGTTCCCCACATCAAGGGCTACGTTCTCACCGATTGGTTTGGCTACACAGTGAGTAAAACTCCCTAGGGTTGAGAAAAACCCTTTTAGGTATGATATCTTGCTAAGTAAAGAATAAGGTTAAGTTTAGGAGTGTTTTTATAAGTTAATTGTATGACTTACATGCTTAATTGTTGTTAGAGAACTACTTACCTTATAGTTACTTTGCAAACCTAGGGTTAGTACCTTATGTACTTATGTATTTTTTGAGAATTTAACAAAGTGATAAACATGAACCATGACTATATTCTAGCTTATGTTCATGTAGACAAGATCTTGTAGTTTGGAAATTATGATTTATTCAATGTGTTTGGTATTTTGTGTATTTGTGCAATCTTTGAGAATGTGTAAGGTTGTGAATGTGTGATATGTTTATATGTATAATTGATTATATTATATGCTAGGTTCATGTAGACAAAGTTTTATGGTTCAAAAGTTATTGTTGCTTTAAGTATCATGCATTATTTAAAACATGCTCTATGTGTTTGATAAAATGCTTCATTGAGATTGTATTATTGCATGGTGGAATCAAAGCATATTGGCATATGGTGAATCCTTTGAAAACATAGTGTGGGTTGAGCACTTTGGTGCTATGCATTATAAGGGTGTAGATCCTGTGGTGAAAAACCCAAAATTGGCCATTGCATTAGTGCCTGCTAATCCAACGGGAGTGATCCGTGAAACAGGTGTTGGTACTCAGTGGTCCAACGGGAGCGATCCGTGAACGAGACATGGGTGTGGCATAGAGTTGCATGTGTGTGTCATGCATATTGCCATGCATTACATTGATGAATTAAAAGATATATAGATTATAAACGTACAGTTGCACATGCCACGCCTTTACTTTGTTCTTTGCATTAGCATTATGTCATACCAGTAGTTGAGTTGACCCCTCGTAGGATATCATATTACAGATGAGGCTCCCGGTACTTGAGACTTGATAAAGTCTTGAAGGATGGAGGGGAAAGTGGATTATGAAGGATATTTGGCCCTTGGGGCATATTTTAGTACGTATGGGCATAAGTCCAAAAGACTTGTGTTTTAATTTGGAAGAATGATGAATTATAGGCCTTGGGTCATTTTGAATGTAAGGGTTTAAACCCAAATGAAATTTAGGATACATTTTTTTAATATGCATTACATGTATATGTTGAAAGTAATGGATGTGTGTTTAATTCCATAACTTGTGGCCATTGAGTGAGGATGAAATGTACATTGCTTATATATATGAATTGTTGTAAAACATTAGGTGGGAAATGCTTAGAAAATAAAGGAAACTATGGTGGAATTTTTCAAAATATAGGAACTAGATTGAGTGGAGCGGGGGAGCATGCCTATATTTTCTAAGTAGGGAATTAAATGACATAAGAAGAAAGAAGAAAAGTAAAAAAATGAAACATAGGGGTGATTAGCCCAAAAATCACTTAAGGTCAAAAAATAAGGGAAAAGGGTAAAATGGTAATTTTACATGTTATAGGGTCCCACACCAAGTTTGGTGATGAAATAAATTGAAATGGGTAGCAAAATATCAAAATCAAGATATTTAGCCAAAGTTGGAAAATTTTAGTACTGTAGCATTTTAGCTACTGGTTTATTGTAGCGATGAATAGTACCTATAGTAACAAGTAGCAGTAGCCCAGACATGCCCCAGCCCTACCCAGCACCCAGCTGTGCACCACTGCGCGAGCGCCGTGCCCCTTGCTTCCGCGTGCCTGATGTCCGCGCCCTACCGCGCGTGCCTACACCCTGCCTCGCACGCTTGTCGCCATGTGTACTTGCCCTTGCACGTGCTACCCTACTGCTACCCTACTGTGCACACTTGTGCTTAGCCATGCCATGGACATGCCATGACCTACCTTTTCAAGGCCATTTGATTCCATGTTTGACACCACCTTTTGAGCCATGTTTGGGCACCATATTGGGCCATGTTTGGCCATTCTTATGGGCCATTTTTGGTCACTTAGACAATTTTTGGTGGACTTATTAAACAGTTCTTGGCCTATGTCCTAGGGCATTTGGGGCCCATTTGGGCCATTATTTCAAGGCATGTTTAGAGAGACCTTGGGGCCGTTTTGGGAGCCATTTTTTAACATGACTTAAACTATTTTGAACATAAATTGGGAGGGACGTTTGAGTGACATTAGGAGAATATTTTGGTGAAGTCATTTAGCAAGTCTTCATTTTAAATTTTGGGAAAATTTGGGGAAATGAATGAATAATCAATTAACCCACCTTAATGACCTTCCATTTACGTTTCTTATTTCATTTCACTGACTCCGCGAGTTTGTGGAAATTCGGGGTATGACAATGTGGTATCAGAGATTAGGTTCGAATACTTAGGGACCATAGGGTGTTGTTGAACACAATGGAACCACGATGCATAATTTGAAAATTTTTGTAAACATTGTGTAGTGTGTAGGCTCTGATACTTGGTATTAGAGCCTAGGTTTGAATAATTGGGGATTGTAGGTTGTTGTTGAACACAATGGGACCACGATGCATAATTTGAAATTTTTTATAAACATGGTGTAGTGTGTAGGCTTTGATACATGGTATCAGAGCTTAGGTTTGAATACTTAGGGACCGTAGGGTGTTGTTAAACATAATGGGAACACGGCGCATAATTTGAAATTTTTTGAAAACCTTGTGTAATGTGTAGATTCTGACAGCTTGGTATTAGAACTTTAGTTTGAGAATACCTAGCAATGATAGGGTGTTGTTGAACACATGGGACCCTAGAGGAAAGCCTGTGACTTCGTATGAACTGTCAGTGGCATGTGATAGGACCTTGTGTGTTATGTGGTTATTTATACTTGATGCATGACTTGTTATAATTGTGTAAGTTGATGTATACTATGATACCTGTTTAATTGATAACTTGGCATGACCGTATGTGATTGGGTATATGTTTATATACATGACAGATGATACTTGTTTTGCCTTTATGATAATATGTAGCATTATGGGGGAATGCCATGGGATGTGAAATACATTAGATGAGTAAAAACTGAAATTTTAAATAACACATGTTCCTACTATAGGATGCTATCCAAAACATTGGGTTGAGGTAGAGTAGGTCGAGGGAGTGGGAGAACTTTAGTTCTCGAGCCTCTATTAACCTTGGTAGCCCTGATTGACGTGAGATTTAGGATATCATGTCTTGGAATAGTGGATGGGGTTTAGACCTTAGGTTAGTCAGGCCAGTTGAATATTAGCATAACTTGAGCATGTGCGTATTGTATAACTTAAATGAATTTTTACTGTGAAAGACTATGTTAAAACTCGGTATTATTTGTTTATTATAAATAATGGGTGGGGATAGTTGATGTAAGTTATATAAGTGTTGATTAAAAAAGTACGTCATATCATATTACACTTGTTGCTTGGGGTTAGAAATAGATTGACTAGATCCACTATTACATGTTGACACACCAATTAGGGGTAGAGTGACCCTGACGAGGATCTGTAGAGATTGCTTGATAAAGATAGCTGACCGCATCCTTTATTTTGACTTTCTTTTACGTGACATGTCTAGTTTTGATATTAGTTTGGGAATGGATTGGTTATTTACATTTTGGGCGAGTATAGACTACTACAGGGGGAGGGTGACAGTGTGTACTCTTGAGGGAGATAACTTTTACTTTACGGGGGATCGAGGGGATTTCTTAGTTCCACCCTTATATGACTCGAGGAGTTGGGGAGGTCATAGCTATATGTTGGATAGTTTGATAGCAGTGGAGAGTGGGACTATAGAGAGTATATTGCTGCCAGTAGTGGATGAGTTCCCAAACATCTTTTCAGATGACTTGACTAGTCTATTGCTGAGACGAGAGATAGAATTCACGATAGAACTTATTCCAAGCACTATGCCTATTTCCATTCCACCTTACCGTATGGCTCCAACTGAGTTGAGGGAGCATCATTTGTAGAGATCTAAAAAATGATAACAATTTTTTCGTTTTGCCAGTAGAACATTTTGCATGCACGGTTTTGTCGGTAAAAGCCAGTTTTGTCGGTAAAGCATATATAGGTATGATTTCACCGTTTGACATGTTTAGAAGGATATTTGGAGTGTGTTATAGAAGAGAAATATGCTTAGAATATTGTGAGGTAACCTCTGTACAAATTTCAGCAAAAACGGGAAACAATTTCTGAAATTGGACAAAAAGGGCACTCGGGTGACCCGGGTGGAAACGGCCAAAAACTGACCTCAAACGAAAATGTTTCCTTTTGAAAGTTTTTATTTAAAATAATTTTATAGACATTGGCTAAAACAAAATTTCTAATTGAAGTGTTTAGGAATGGGTTGTAGAGTAACAGTTTCCGGGCTCATTAAGGGCAAAATGGTCATTTGCCCTTAACCCTTTGGTCCCTCACTATAAATAGGACACTTAGACAAAAATTTATACAGAATTCATTCTGTATATGCAGCAGGTCACGTTCTTGAGAGAGAGAGAGAGAGAGAGAGAGAGAGAGAAAAGCCCTAGATTCTTCAACTTTCAAGCTGCCGAAACACACCTTTCGAGCTGGATTTTGGCTAAACTTCCTTCTGAGAAGTTGTTCGTCTCCATGAGTACTATATTCTCAATGAAAATTTTGGTAGTCCAGCAAACACAGCCACTGCAGTTTAAGAAAAACTGATTTTAGGTATGGTTTCTTGCTAAGCTAGGAATAGATTTAGTTTTTCCTACCTTATTACATGTTGTTTGACTAGTTTTGATGTTTATTCATGGTAGGAAGTTATCTAAGAGGTGTTACTTTGAAGGTCTTAGAGTTAGTAATTTGGGGCTTTATGTATTCTTTGGTTTATTTGATGTTTTGTTGCCATGAGAATGACTTATCTTGTCTTTGTATTTGATTACTATATTTTGTCACGACCCGAAACCCACCCTCTGCGGATTTCGCATCGCGACCGCCACCCTCGGGCCCGAGGACCCTTGGGCGAAGGCTCGCATTTGCAGCGGTATCGAATAGATGTGCGACACATGATTGCGGAAGCGTGAAAAACTTTTTCTTTTCTTTTCTTATTTTTAAATTACGCACATCCGTCCGGTACTGCCGCTCTTCACATTCCGGTATACATGTATCATTATACATTCAGAGCATATCTAAAAACTTAAAGACTTTATAATATTACATATCACTGCCCTGAGGGCTTAATACATATTTGTACTAATTACTACTACAGGAGTTCGTACTAAAAATTCACATAGCTTCGTAAGGAGACTACTTTAGTACAACTTCCCAATATGGCAGATCCATCATCTTCGTCTTCAAATCAAAAACTGCCTTTTGTCATTTACCTGAAAGGGGGATCCGAACAAAGTCCGGGTAAGCTAATCTAAGCTTGTGAGTAATTCCTGCATTCGTCATGGGGTTTTCAACTGGTAGTGGTTTATCACTTGAGAGTTTATAAAATACTCACTACCAATTGTTCGTACAATTTAGAACACAGGATATATGCATTCTCCAAATGGATGGCTTGAAACATTTAAAGCATTTAAGCTAAACTCGTACTTCTCAAATAGAGTATAAAAACTCGAAACATATGCATTTCATAAAACAGATAGCTTTGAAACAATTAAGGTGTTCAACCTAAACTCTTACTTCGTTAATAAAGTATATAACTTTAAAACACATAAATATATATTTTGAAAATGAGGGTAAAACCTGCTTTCATTTTCAAAATCACTTTGTCATCTTTTCTCTTTAATTAGGTGGAATCTGTTTCGAACCAGACTCCCGTTTTACTGCAATGCTACAATGGAGATATCTCATTTTCCTGGGGGATTAGATCCTGCTACCGGGCATTTGACAATAAATTGAGTTCATATGTAACCCAAAATCTTGTCTGGTGCTTAAGCCTCGTTATCTTGTAAAACTTTTATCACATGACTTCTTCAATAGATACTTTCATGAGTATTTAAAACATGAAATGTATAATTTCTACAATAGAACTTCAAATACTTGTAACAATCAAATTCAGAGTATTTAAAGAAAACACATTTAAACCAGACATGCTAAATATCTCCATGAAAGAAATTGAATGTAAAACATTTAGTCAGCATGCCGTAACAGAATAATTTAAAACAGGAATTGTAACAAAACTAAATTTGATATTCAAATACTTCATATAACTTGAACTTAAAACTTTTTCAATTATATGGAGTTAAATTCTCCACTTCGAACACAGGGTTACTCACCTCGGTCCTTTGGGGTTAGTGCTAAAATGTGCTTGCCCACTTCCTCTGTAATTCCTAAGAACAATTCATAAACAGTCTCATTAACTTCACATTTACTGCAATATCATCTATCGATGTTTCTTAACTTATGCTTCAATCGTATTTCATCCTAACCGATTTAACTCATACTCTTAACCAACGACACAATTTATTATATTGGAAATTTAATTCATTTCAACTATACTCTTCTGGTAGCTCCATTAACTTTAATTTACAGTTATTTACTTCACATGTTAACGCGTCGTGTCTTCTCGTATTTTATTTCCTCGTAACTTGCCTTAGTTTAATATTTTGGCAATATTTCAGTTTATAGTCATCTGACAGATGCTATTCATCAAATTTTATGTCTCTTTATTTTAGACACTTCTTTTGGTGGAACGGACTCTACCATCGAGTCCGGAACGTCGAAGAAAGTCAATTTAGGCTTTCTTAGAATTTAATTCGGCTCAGGACATGTTAGGGGCAATTTGGTAATTTATACCTTAACGTGTCTAAATTTTTTGAAGTCCCGTCTCATGAAACGGACCCCACCATTAGATTCAGAATGTTCCAAACAGTCAAAATCTACTATTTATTTATTTTATTTGGACCTCGTTTGACTCATTTATGAGGCAGGGGTATTTTAGTCATTTTGACATTTTTACGGGTCTTTAAATTTTTTGGGACCTCATCTCATGTCGTAGACCTCACCAATGGACTTAGGATGTCACATCCCGCACCCACCCTACGCGGATGCCGAAGATGTGATGCTAGTTAGCCGCCTTGTCGTTTTTCCAACCGACAATGCGACCAACCAAAGGCAAACTTCTGAAACTTAAAATGAATTGCATTCCAATGTAGGGTCAGAACAGCGAAAATTAAAACCTTTTTATCTCGGGAATGCAATTCAACCATATACCTCATAAGTATGTACCACAGAGCAAATCTATAATCAGACAGTTAATAACTTTAACCACAGAGCACATCCATAACAGATATATAACACAGAGCATATCAAATTCCTCTAGAGTACCATTACCATGAGCCATGTCCCTACACATCTATTACGTATAAATAAAGTCAACTATATCATCACGCTCACCTGAATAGCCAAGATCAATCCATTAGAACCCAAGTCTCCACATATTATTGCCATCAAATTCTCACTTGGGAATGCCTCTCAGCCTACTAGTATCATCTCCTTGTGCCTTCTAATCTAATGGAGATACAACCTGAAAAATGTTAAATAATGGAATGAGCTTAAACAAGCTCAGTGAGTAACATTGGTTCCTGCCATGGGTTTCAAAACCAGTTCATATATATACATGCATGCTCAAATGTAACTCAGATAGAACAATGCAGCTCAAGTAGAACAGATGTAATTCAAGAGAACGAATCGAATCAACATGGAACCAAATAGAATAGATCAATACTGAATACCAATCAAACAGTGGTATATCAACAAATGTGCCTGAACCTTCCCCAGGCGATGTGGGATGGCATTACTTCCCATCCACCCCCTCACATGGAGGGCCTCATATCGCACACCTCCGGGTCGGTATCAGAGCGGAACAGATCAGATACAGCTCAAATAGAACGGATACAACTCAAAGTGCCTGAACCTTCCCCAGGCGATGTGGGATGGCATTACTTCCCATCCACCCCCTCACATGGAGGGCCTCATATCGCACACCTCCGGGTCGGTATCAGAGCGGAACAGATAGGATTGAGCGGATGCTGAGCTTTGGGCGTCCCACAGAGGCAGCCATCCATCCACTGATATACTCAATCCCGTAGTGGGCCCCAGATAAGACTCAACATGACAAACAGAATCAAACAGACTCCAAAGGACAGGTAATAGAACAACAGACTTCCACAGAATCAATAGGATATATCAGAAGGCAAGATAGAACAAAATCATGCCACAAGTAATGCAGATTAAGAGGTATGCATGAAAGCATATGCATTTAAAATAGTTCAGTGTATAAACAGTTCAACATATAAAGCAGTTCAGTATACAAGTCTAGATAGTATAGAAAATATACACCAAGTCAGGAGTCCAAGTTACTCACCTGAATGTATGCTTATCTCAAATTACAGACAATCTTCAAATAAGTGATTAGCCACGTCAACGGTCTCCAGATACGTCACTAGCCACGTCTCTGCATATTCTAGGCATTATCCTTCCGATGATCATCATAATTGATTTAACATCCAACAGATCATCCCATAGCTAAAGAAAACACACCGGCAGGTTGATGGAGTCGGCCAACCATTTTAAATCCAGTTTCATCAACTTCTTCAATCTTTTCTCCCAAGCAGATGATGATCCTAACAGATTCTGTCCCTTTATCATCCCATCCATCAGATATTGAAGAACTTTCCCTTCCTCTCATCAGATTACTGTGCAGAGTCTTCCAAATCAGTAGCTCCGATTACTACAAGCAAAGTCAGAACCCATAGCCTGCTTCAACCTGAACAGTCAGCTTCATATATTACTGGATTTTCCCTCTTTGCATATGTTGAATCATATGCACAATATCCCAACAAGAATGACCAGACCTCATTTGGATTCCATAAATAAACCGCTGCGCAACACCTCAAGGTCTGCCTGAGCAATCTACTCAAATAATTCTGCTAGCAACTATGACCTATCCATAAACATCTCGGTAGCTTCTTATAGTCATCCTTCACTGCAGGAAGCATTGTCATCATCAAATACCTCTTAAATCAAAATCAATCCCACAGGAATTCCTCCAAAATTCCACTTTACACGTCCGTCTCCCCTGCTCCAACGCTACACAAATATACACATATATCTACATATATCGCCCCTAAAAATCTGCTTCCTTTTACCCAGATTGATTTGATCAAGAGCCTTACCATCCTTCAGAACCTCAAGAAAATAAACACCTGGCCGGGGTTCAATTTGCCTAATTTGATTCTCCTGATTATCGAAAACTTGACACACGGAACAGCAACTCGAACCTATACATGAGCATTCGGCTTGGTCATTCTCTGTTGCTGCAGCATCGGATGAGTCCAGTTGCACAGGTGTGCCACTTTGGCCCTGAGTAGTCTCAGGTTCCACAATGTTTGTCTCTCGCAATTGTAGGTCGGGAACCTTAGGTTCGCCAACCCTTTGCAATGCCCTGTTTCACTCCACACCTCCAAACACGGATACAATTGAATCAGCAAATCCAACCCAATCAAATCCAATCGACTCTGTCGTAGCTCCTCCATTTCCACTGTTCTCAACTGAAGCGGCGGAAACAGGAAAATCCCACAAAACGGCAACATCACACGTAATTCCGAGCCATAAAACCGCAACCAATCCTCAAGCAAACCTCAAACGTCTCATGCAGAATCCCCCTTTCCCTACACCGCTACACACACAGAGATAGATGCATCCCTGTTACACTGCCTTTCTACAATTTCTCTCCAGCAGTACCGTCACAGACACCCATCAACCAAGCATCGTCACACTCTGCTTCTATCAAACTGGTGAATTGGGTCGAATCGATGTCCAACAGTGTGAACAGGCGGCGAAGACAGGACGACTGCTGCTGCGCTACTATTGTGCGCTGCTACTGCCGTTCCTTTCTTTGCACCGCAACATAACCACACCAACACACATATAGCCAATTCCCCCAATTTTCTGTAGCACCGCACTGCCGCAACATCGTCATCGCCCCCTATCGCAACTCCAGTAGCGACCACATACCCAATTCCGAGCCACGACAGTTTCCGTTCACCCGCAATATCATCATCCAACGATCAATCAACCACTGCAGTTCCGTCTCCCTACGACTTCTATTTCTTCCTCTCCCCTGCTTCTGCGTATTGGCCCTTTCTCCGCCGACTTTTTCTCTCTTTGTCTCATTTTTCTACAAACCGAGCTACGCACACATACACACATATATACGCATATATATACCACCTGTTGCTTCGTGTTTTTGTTGCTGTTGGAGCACTGTAACTGTCGCTCTCTTCTTCCTCTGGTTCCAGCAGCTTTCGTTGCACACCGTCTCTCTATCTCTCCCTCCTTCTAGTGCCTTTGGCGATTTTTTTTCTCTCTCTTCTGGCTCTAGAAGCTTCAAGCTTCTTCTTTGCTTTTTCTCTCTTTTTTTTTTTCGTTTTCTTTTCTTTACCCGTAATTTCTAGCAGGTTCTACTTTCTTTTGTATGTATGTATGTATATATATATATATATTTATTTTTTCATTTTGGATCTCCATTACTAATTTATTTTACACTTATATTATTTGAATAATTAATTTTCTCGTATCAATCCCAATTATTAATTCCGGCACTCGGGTGACCGGGTTAATTATTTTCCGAGCCTATATCATTTTTAGTGGTCTGGACTGATTTTATATTTTATAATAATTAATCCGCTCATAGCTTCCGGTATGTAAAGCTATTCAAATTATTTATGTCACGTAATTTATTTTTATCAAGTTGTTGTACATTCTAACCCGTGTCGGATTTTTGGGGTATTAAACTCTAACCACCTTCAAAAGAGTTTTGTCCCCAAAACTCAACTAGTCGTATAGTGAAGTAATCACCTAGCAGTTAGATTTATCTACGGGAGAATCTAATATCTAGTGTCTCTATAAAATGTCACAAGGTTTAACCTCAAGCACTTTTACTGACATGTCTCCAATTGACACTAATCGATAATCCCCAATTATATTAGTTTCAGGTCAGATTCAAAAATTCACAATAAGATTTATTGTCAATCCACAAAATAGACTATCACACAATTTTGACCTCGAGCAGTAGACAAAGATGTCTTCCAGGTATCATGAGTCTATAATCTTGAATCACACAAGTTCGGATCAGATTCAAAATATCCACTAGAAATCTTGATTTATAACTCCCCAAATATAGATTGTCACCAAAATTTTGATATTAGATCTATGTTACCTCAAAGTTGGGAATCACTCCCGAATGATTAAAAATCATCTACTAAGATTATTCACTCAGATTTGTGTTCCCAAATAGTCCTTATGATATCCACAATCATAATGATCAATGTCAAAGTTAGCTGACCTATAGTCATCGTCTCCTTAATTGATATATCCACAAGCATAATTATCCACATTAGAGTTAACTTACCTGTAGTTGTTTCCCCTTAATCAATAGATTCACCAAGTACATGCCATCACCAAATTCAAATTTGATGATTATCTTCAATGGTTAGAAATCAACCACTAAGATTAGTCAATCACATTTGAGTCCACAAAATAACCATTTTGATGACCTCCATCACAAGTATCAAACCTGATCTAGAAAATTTCATAATAAGGCTAGTGGATAATCCACAAAATATATATCATCACTAAGATTTGATATCAGATCCATTTTACCTCAAGGTTTGGAAATTTTTCCCAAATAGGTAGAAATCATATAGTAAGATCATTCATGAAAACAAGAAGTAAAAACCAACAAGCTACATCTATGATTCTTGAGGACAAACAACTACACGGATTAGGGTGACAAAGGAAAATAGAGGATAACTGTATTTTCCAGATAGTTTCCATCACAATCCATCATATTTATTAATAATACCCAAAGATTATGAGTTAAGGCCTACGCATCAAAGACAAAATTACAACATTATGCCCAGAAAAGTCAATGCTACACAGTTCAATACAGGGTCAATCCCAATTCAAAGCTCTTCTCATGAATTTATAATTTTTGACTAGATTTTTATTTTTCATTATTTAGAATGTAGATACCGCTGGTACGAAAATAGCCCAAGTTTAGCTATAACTACATCTCATAGCTTTGACTAATGAATTGATAACATTTAACATTTAAACTTATAAGCTTTCTTCATTTCAAAATATTAGAATTTAACCATGCAAGTAACACCCACTTATTCAACCTCCTTAATCAGTAAACTATAAACAAACAAGTGCAGTGCATAATGATATTTTGTCGACCATATCAAGTTATCCCCTTATTCAATAGCAGTCATTATTGACATGTCCTCGTTTCCTTGTTGTTCAATATCACTATTCATTTGATCTTTTTAATCGATCTAGAGCCATCAATAGCATAATATTTCCCAAAGATTATTAACCAAATCATGCCATAGTCTCCAAGAATCACTCCATCATTTAATTATCTAAGTCATTCAATAGTCCACAAATTCAGTTCTAATCTGATCTTTTCCCAAAGAATAATTAACCTAGAACTAACTTTTCCATTGTGCTACTCTGATGTAATTTTCAAAATCGTAAGATCTTCAATTTCACTCATAAGCCTACTTCTGTCTCTCAAGAAGTATAGAATATCTGATCATCCTAATCATCCAAGGAAAATCAACTTTAATCATGTCTCCAAAGATCATCAACCATTACTCAAATATCACTCGGTGATGCTAGTGAATCTCCAATATTCACAACTTCAAATCAGTTGATCCTTAGTCCTTAAATGCTTTAGAATCACAGATTTATCATCTATTCCTAAAGACTTCTATAATCTCACGTCTAGTCTCCAAAAGTGGGACCTAGTATTCATGGCTTAGGTACTCTGTGATGTTTAATCCATGATTTAATGCTCTGTTATGAACATTGACTCCCAAATCATTTCTTAACTTATTGTCCTCAAGCTCTCATCCTGTATAGGTAACCTCAACCTTTCACCCAAATATTGCTTTGTGGTACCAATGAATCTTCAAAATTCACCAACCTTAGCTTTGATCACACTCATGAATCTTTACTATTTATAAACATTTGCTCTGATACCACTCTGTAACATCCCGCACCCACCCTACGTGGATGCCGAAGATGTGATGCCAGTTAGCCGCCTTGTCGTTTTTCCAACCGACAATGCGACCAACCAAAGGCAAACTTCTGAAACTTAAAATGAATTGCATTCCAATGTAGGGTCAGAACAGCGGAAATTAAAACCTTTTTATCTCGGGAATGCAACTCAACCATATACCTCATAAGTATGTACCACAGAGCAAATCTATAATCAGACAGTTAATAACTCTAACCACAGAGCACATCCATAACAGATATATAACACAGAGCATATCAAATTCCTCTAGAGTACCATTACCATGAGCCATGTCCCTACACATCTATTACGTATAAATAAAGTCAACTATATCATCACGCTCACCTGAATAGCCAAGATCAATCCATTAGAACCCAAGTCTCCACATATTATTGCCATCAGATTCTCACTTGGGAATGCCTCTCAGCCTACTAGTATCATCTCCTTGTGCCTTCTATTCTAATGGAGATACAACCTGAAAAATGTTAAATAATGGAATGAGCTTAAACAAGCTCAGTGATTAACATAGGTTCCTGCCATGGGTTTCAAAACCAGTTCGTATATATACATGCATGCTCAAATGTAACTCAGATAGAACAATGCAGCTCAAGTAGAACAGATGTAATTCAAGAGAACGAATCGAATCAACATGGAACCAAATAGAATAGATCAATACTGAATACCAATCAAACAGTGGTATATCAACAAATGTGCCTGAACCTTCCCCAGGCGATGTGGGATGGCATTACTTCCCATCTACCCCCTCACATGGAGGGCCTCATATCGCACACCTCCGGGTCGGTATCAGAGCGGAACAGATCAGATACAGCTCAAATAGAACGGATACAACTCAAAGTGCCTGAACCTTCCCCAGGCGATGTGGGATGGCATTACTTCCCATCCACCCCCTCACATGGAGGGCCTCATATCGCACACCTCCGGGTCGGTATCAGAGCGGAACAGATAGGATTGAGCGGATGCTGAGCTCTGGGCGTCCCACAGAGGCAGCCATCCATCCACTGATATACTCAATCCCGTAGTGGGCCCCAGATAAGACTCAACATGACAAACAGAATCAAACAGACTCCAAAGGACAGGTAATAGAACAACAGACTTCCACAGAATCAATAGGATATATCAGAAGGCAAGATAGAACAAAATCATGCCACAAGTAATGCAGATTAAGAGGTATGCATGAAAGCATATGCATTTAAAACAGTTCAGTGTATAAACAGTTCAGCATATAAAGCAGTTCAGTATACAAGTCTAGATAGTACAGAAAATATACACCAAGTCAGGAGCCCAAGTTACTCACCTGAATGTATGCTTATCTCAAATTACAGACAATCTTCAAATAAGTGATTAGCCACGTCAACGGTCTCCAGATACGTCACTAGCCACGTCTCTGCATATTCTAGGCATTATCCTTCCGATGATCATCATAATTGATTTAACATCCAACAGATCATCCCATAGCTAAAGAAAACACACCGGCAGGTTGATGGAGTCGGCCAACCATTTTAAATCCAGTTTCATCAACTTGTTCAATCTTTTCTCCCAAGCAGATGATGATCCTAACAGATTCTGTCCCTTTATCATCCCATCCATCATATATTGAAGAACTTTCCCTTCCTCTCATCAGATTACTGTGTAGAGTCTTCCAAATCAGTAGCTCCGATTACTACAAGCAAAGTCAGAGCCCATAGCCTGCTTCAACCTGAACAGTCAGCTTCATATATTACTGGATTTTCCCTCTTTGCATATGTTGAATCATATGCACAATATCCCAACAAGAATGACCAGACCTCATTTGGATTCCATAAATAAACCGCTGCGCAACACCTCAAGGTCTGCCTGAGCAATCTCCTCAAATAATTCTGCTAGCAACTATGACCTATCCATAAACATCTCGGTAGCTTCTCATAGTCATCCTTCACTGCAGGAAGCATTGTCATCATCAAATACCTCTTAAATCAAAATCAATCCCACAGGAATTCCTCCAAAATTCCACTTTACACGTCCGTCTCCCCTGCTCCAACGCTACACAAATATACACATATATCTACATATATCGCCCCTAAAAATCTGCTTCCTTTTACCCAGATTGATTTGATCAAGAGCCTTACCATCCTTCAGAACCTCAAGAAAATAAACACCTGGCCGGGGTTCAATTTGCCTAATTTGATTCTCCTGATTATCGAAAACTTGACACACGGAACAGCAACTCGAACCTATACATGAGCATTCGGCTTGGTCATTCTCTGTTGCTGCAGCATCGGATGAGTCCAGTTGCACAGGTGTGCCACTTTGGCCCTGAGTAGTCTCAGGTTCCACAATGTTTGTCTCTCGCAATTGCAGGTCGGGAACCTTAGGTTTGCCAACCCTTTGCAATGCCTTGTTTCACTCCACACCTCCAAACACGGATACAATTGAATCAGCAAATCCAACCCAATCAAATCCAACCGACTCTGTCGTAGCTCCTCCATTTCCACTGTTCTCAACTGAAGCGGCGGAAACAGGAAAATCCCACAAAATGGCAACATCACACGCAATTCCGAGCCATAAAACCGTAACCAATCCTCAAGCAAACCTCAAACGTCTCATGCAGAATCCCCCTTTCCCTACACCGCTACACACACAGAGATATATGCATCCCTGTTACACTGCCTTTCTACAATTTCTCTCCAGCAGTACCGTCACAGACACCCATTAACCAAGCATCGTCACACTCTGCTTCTATCAAACTGGTGAATTGGGTCGAATCGATGTCCAACAGTGTGAACAGGTGGCGAAGACAGAACGACTGCTGCTGTGCTACTGTTGTGCGCTGCTACTGCCGTTCCTTTCTTTGCACCGCAACATAACCACACCAACACACATATAGCCAATTCCCCCAATTTTCTGCAGCACCGCACTGCCGCAACATCGTCATCGCCCCCTATCGCAACTCCAGTAGCGACCACATACCCAATTCCGAGCCATGACAGTCTCCGTTCACCCGCAATATCATCATCCAACGATCAATCAACCACTGCAGTTCCGTCTTCCTACGACTTCTATTTCTTCCTCTCCCCTGCTTCTGCGTATTGGCCCTTTCTCCACCGACTTTTTCTCTTTTTGTCTCATTTTTCTACAAACCGAGCTACGCACACATACACGCATATATACGCATATATATACCACCTGTTGCTTCGTGTTTTTGTTGCTGTTGGAGCACTATAACTGTCGCTCTCTTCTTCCTCTGGTTCCAGCAGCTTTCGTTGCACACTGTCTCTCTATCTCTCCCTCCTTCTAGTGCCTTTGGCGATTTTTTTTTTCTCTTTTCTGGCTCTAGAAGCTTCAAGCTTCTTCTTTGCTTTTTCTCTTTTTTTTTTTTCGTTTTCTTTTCTTTACCCGTAATTTCTAGCAGGTTCTACTTTCTTTTGTATGTATGTATGTATATATATATATATATTTATTTATTTCTTCATTTTGGATCTCCATTACTAATTTATTTTACACTTATATTATTTGAATAATTAATTTTCTCGTATCAATCCCAATTATTAATTCCGGCACTCGGGTGACCGGGTTAATTATTTTCCGAACCTATATCATTTTTAGTGGTCTGGACTGATTTTATATTTTATAATAATTAATCCGCTCATAGCTTCCGGTATGTAAAGCTATTCAAATTATTTATGTCACGTAATTTATTTTTATCAAGTCGTTGTACATTCTAACCCGTGTCAGATTTTTGGGGTATTACATAGGAGGTCTGAGATAGTAGAAATACATATATAACTCATCTCATTTGGACACCGGGCCATTTTGGAGCATTTAATTTAATTAAATAAATTTAATTAAATTAAATTCATAAAGTATGAGATATATATATATATATATTTAGTGTGCAATATGATACAGGTCGAATAGGGTGGCACGCTGGCCAGCATGCCACCTCCCTCTCCAAAGGATACCACGTTCGAATCCCAATAGGTGCAGTGGCACCTTTTTTATTTTCTGTTTTCATTTTTATATATATTATATATATATATATGGTGCCATATTAGACACACGCAAGTGCGTGGCCGTGTGGAAAAGAGTTGGGTTTACGTGCTTGAGGATGGGGTTCGAGTCCCAGGGGCTTCGGCCCCTTTTATTTTTCCCTGTTTTCGTAAACCAAACGGCGGACAAGGGTATTAAACTGGAATAAGCCACGCTATTCGCGCCTGGTTTATTGAATTTGGGCCATAACCGTATAACCAAACACATGGAATCAGGGTTTTAAAACCCTTAAGCCCAAACGACCACGTTTTAATAATGCGGTGGCCTGCCCGTGAGCCACCACGTGTCCGAGTTAACTCGGTGACTCGATTCAAACAGTGAGTCGGCTCGGTCGTCTTCCCCACGACCATCACCAGTGTTGCCCTAATTGCACTTTTCCTTTTTCTTCAATTTCGTGGGTTTTGGCCAACTCAAACCCTTCTGTTTTCATGGTAAATCACTTTTGGGTCATCTAAGGACATTTTAGCATTCGTTTGAGCAATCGAAATGGGTTCATCAGTTCGGTTTTGGATCCGATAATCTAAATCTGCAAGTCGATCGTAAATGCTCATTTCTGAGCCAAATCACATAGGGTTTGTTTCATTGTAATCCCCTCTTCATGGGGCTTTATTTCCCATTTAAAAAAAAGGGGTTTAAGGGCAAGGTTGTGAGGTTGGGTTTTGAACCCGTACCTGCAACTCGATTTTTGGGGTTCATTTGTTTACAATTTTGATCACGGTCATGCGTTTTTGGGAGGCTAGAAGGGTCTAGTTGAGGTCCCTATAGGTCAAATGGAGTTTAATCTCCATCAATTCAGACCTACTTTCACTAAGCTTAACAATGGAGGTTCGGTGTACGGCTTGTGTTTCTGAGTCGTTTTAGGTCTAAATTTTCATGCTTATCAACTCTAAAACACATATCTAACATTATACATGCATAACTAAGCTTCAAACTGTTTCTATTCATGCATATTTCTAGAGAGAGAAAAATGAAACTTAAAGCATTTCTTACCTTCCTTCACTGTTTCTCTTCTCCTTTCCCTTTGTTTCTCATTTCTGAATGTCCAGAACTCCTTCACTCTCTTACTCTTTCTCTCTTTTGTGTGTATAATGTTCTGTGTACACTATTATGCATATATGCATATATGAGTACACACTCACTTATTGCAAAAATTTGATTGCCCCTTCATTTGGCTTAACTTGTGGCAGGTTAGGGTCTGAATTGCTACTGTTTGGCAGGCCATTGAGTGGCCGATTGTGTGTGTGTGTGGTGTTTGACTTGTATTTATGTATATTTATATATATATATATATACATATATATATATATATATATCTCATAATTCACACATATTAATATACAATGGTCACTCACACATACTTGTACACATTGGACCTTTGCATGTCCCTCAATATATATATATATATATAATCATATCTATATATATACATAATTACAATTACATATATATAATATGCATATACACACCTTCATACCTTTATACATGTATTTTAAATATTATTATTATTATTATTATTATTATTATTATTATTATTATTATTATTACTATCATTATTATATTATCTATTTAATATTTTTTTTTAACTTCCATGCATATACTTGTAGACACATATATTTATATATGTACTTCCACACAATACACTTTGTGAGTGTGTGTTTCATCACATTATTCTAGTAATTTAAATAATAATTAGCCTCCTTATATTTAATTAATTAATTAATTATATTAACTTAATTAATTATTCTTCCAATTTTCTCATAACCTCGTAAAACGTGCCTCATTACCCAACATTCTCGGGTCGGGGTATTACATATTTGATGTGTATTTATGTGATATTTACTTGACATCTTGGAAGGGAATTGGCTGTGTAATGTATTAGTTTTTTACGTGATGTCAGTGACTTTGTGAAATTTATTGTGGTTGGTGAAATGGTGACATTGTGGCTTGAAAAATATGTTAAGGTGTGTGGTTTTGACCTATGCTATGTGAAGCAAGGTACGGAAATTTAAAGTTATGAATCATGTGGGGTTTAAAGGCATGACTTGAAAAGGGACACCATGTGTTTGATCATTTGTCACATTGAACTTGCATGATGAAATCATGGCATCTTGGCATAATGTGATTCCTTGGAAACATGGTGTGGGTCAGCACACGGTGCTGGATATTATGAGGGTGTAGATCCTATGGTGAAAAACCCAAAATTGGCCATTAGCTACTCGTATGCCTACGGGGTCCGGACTGTAAAGCGAGGCATATATTGGTACTTGCATGCCAATGGAGAAGAACCGTAAAGCGAGACATGGGTGGCATAGAGTTTGCATGTGTGAGTCATGCATAGTGTGTTTGCATTGCATTAAACAACGGGAAGGGAAATTATATCTTGAAATTGTACACTTGCACATGTCACTTCCTAAATATGTTGCTAGTATTAGTGAGTTATCATACCAGCAGTTGAGCTGACCCATTCGTGGGCAATATATATTTCAGATGAGACACCAGCTACTTGAGACTTCCTTGAGTGTTGAAGAAAAAGGAAAGGAATGGATTTTGTGGAAGATTTGGCCCTTGGGGGCATGTTTTGAATGTATGGGCATAAGCCCAATTTGTTGGTTTTACTTTTGAGAAATGTATGGACTTGAGCAAATTGTAACTCTAGGCCTTGGGCCATTTTGAAAATGTATGAGTTGGAACTCAAATGAATGCATGATGTTTTATTTAAATGTGTACTAGAGGCTGCTTGATATTTGGGAATTAAATGTGTATTATATGGATGTGTTGGAAATGGAGGATGTAGGTTTAATTTGATGGATTTGTGGCCACCAAATGAGGGTGGATTGTAGATGAATTTATGTTCATATATCTTGTGAAAAATTAGGTGGGAAAAACACTTAAAGAAACAAATGAAACTATGTCCAAATTTTGGTAGAATCAAGAGAGAAATAGGTGTGGAAATGACTGTTTAAAAAGAGTGAAAAAAAATGTCAAAATGGGGGTTTAGGAACCTTGAACAAGTGGGCTAAAAGTGTGAAGAAAAGAGGGTTTAAAAGACTTGGAAAAAAATTCAAAAATGAACAAATTGGTTGCAACCATGAACAGTGACATTTCAGAAAATCAGAAAACCAGCCTCTGTCGTGAACAGTGCCCCGACAGCCCGCGCGTGCCCGCCTGCTCGCTGTGCGCGCGTGCCGCGCCCCCTGCGCCCGTGCCCTGCCTGCCCACGTCGCTTGCCCCTGTGCGCGCGCGCGGCGTGACCTGCCACCTGTTGTCCCGTCCTCTTTTGACCAACTTTTGAGCTATTTTTTTTGACACCTTTTGATCTATATTTGGACATTATTTTGGGCCATGTTTGGCCAATTTTTGGGACATGTTTGAACCCCCTTAAGGGTTATTTTAAGGATTTTTGTAGGCTATGTTTTGGTCATGTTGTGACCTATATTTCAAGGCCATGTTTGGCCATCCACTAGGACCAACTTTGGGCTGATATTTGACTATCTTTTGACTATGTCCTAGAACATTTTGGGGTTATCCGAGACATCACTTTAGGGAAAATTTTGGAGATAATTTAAGGCTATTTTAAGGGTCATTTTTAAACATGATTTGAATTGTTTGGGGCGTTAATTGGAACAAGCATTTAAGTTTAATCTTAACCACTTCTTAGACTATACCTTAGGGTATTTTGAGACCTTTTTTGGGCAACCGTTACAGGGCATTTTGAGAACCGTTTTTAACTATGATTTAAAGTATTTGGGCATTAATTGAGAGGAGTACTTGAGCTATGTTGAGGAACGATTTTGAGTTATATTGAATGTCGAATCGTTACTTAAATTGTTGGGAGAAACGTGAGGAATGATGATGGAGATTTCAATTAAATTTACCGAATTGTCACTTCTTTTCCTTTCTTTTGTTTCGTTCAGTCGCTTCCCGGGTTCGTGGGAATCCGGGGTGTGACATCGTTTGTTTGCTAAGTTCTCGAAGTGTGAGTTTTGGCTTTAGGGGGTACAGTTACTAGGCCATGTTATATCAAGTAGTGGGGTATCCGTGGATCCTTCTAGGATTAACTCTGTTATGAGTTAGGAGAGGTTAGACCTTAAATTAATTGGACTGGTTCGAATTACATAATTAGGTGAGTGCTTGTTACTTTAGTGTGTGAAATTGTACAATGTGTGGTATACTTGATTTTTGATCAACTGGGGCTAGATACTTATATCTCAATAGTAGACCAAATGATTTATGAGATAGGTTATATGCTTAGTTATCTATAAGATATGCTATAAGCCTGGATATCTATAGGATTGGATGTGTGCCTAGTTACCTATATAGCAGGTTGTATGCTTAATTATGTATATGTATGTTCTTAAGATGGATCCTATGCTTAAGTGTTTATGTGGTAGGCTACGTGTTAGCTATTGAATGCTGCTTGTTGATTCTATATATCTATGCTAGGTTAGTACCCGATATTGTTAGGTTACAACATTATGATTATGACATTTATACAGACTGATTGTTAGTAATGCATGTATAAGGGTATGTTTAACTATGTTTGTATGTATATGTGTTTTAAAACAAGTTTGTATGGATTTATATACAAGTGTATTTTGAGACCTTACTTAATATATTGACTAAAAGGGTAATGAATTAGAATAACCTTAGATGAAATTGGAATATTTTTTTTTTCTCCTTCTCTAATGTTTGTTTTCCTTGAACCTTGATATATTGTCTTAGGTTTCACATTTAGAATACATAAAATACATTGTTTTACATTCAAATATCCAGTTAATATATATATATATATATGATTGAAATTAATAGGTTAATCTTTATTAATGCATGACATCTAGTTTCAGTTATGTATAGACTAAGGTGGATGATGATGACTTTACTTGAAGATTATGTTGTCGATGTCTTGGGGGTAATTATAGTACTTGAAAAGTATTGGATTATTAAATTACATGGAGGTGCAAGTGATATATTAATGACATTGTGATGAATTGCTAGATGATTGCATAGCTTAAGTTGTGGTTAGTTAGATGGCCATCACATATATTGAGAGACTTTGAGGTATCCTTGTGGGCATTGAGAAGTTTGCATTTTAATTATGTTGCATTATTGAGGTGGGTCATGATGCTTGGATGGAATTGGAAAAATTGGCATTGATAAGCCATCATGTTTGAGGATTTCATTATGCGTTGTGCCATGTGGAATGGGCTGTTATAAATGGTATCAGAACTAGACCCTAGCAGGGAGTGTGGAGATGTCTACACACCGCTGCACTGCCCACCCAAATGGATGAGGTTCCTTTAGGAGGAGAGGGTAATGCATTCCACATCGCCTGGCAAAGGGAGAGGTGAAGGATCTATAGCTAAGGATTCACGTCGCCATGTTACAACGCATTTTGTATTGATCTTTCTAGATTTTGTCGAAGAGGTACATTTTTAAATTTTGGGATGAAATTTGTATAATAGGGGAAAGGATGTAAAGACTTGAAAAATGAGAGTAAATTTCTCTTTTTGCCGGTAGAGCACTATTCATGCACCATTTGTCGGTAGGGCACTATACTTGCACATTTAGACATAAGCCATATTTAGAAGAATCTTTTGAGTATGCCATAGAAGATAAATATGCTTAGAATATTAAAATACACCTCATGTAAAAAGTTGAGCCTATTCGGAGATAGTTTCAAAAACTAAACCATAAAGGGCATCCGGGTGGCTCGGGTGGATCCGGCCAAACCCGGCCATAGGTGAAAATAAAAGTTTTTAGAAAATTTTATTTAAAATAATTTTAAAAAATTTGGCTAAAAAAAATATCGAATTGAGGCGTTTCGAGACATGTTGTAGTGTAACGGGGCCCTGAACTCATTAAAGGCAAAAGGGTCTTTTTGCCCCTTGGACCTTTTACTATAAATAGGACTCTTTAGTGATATAATTTCATTATTTTGGTATGAGATATAGCGGCTGCATGTTCATGGAGAAAAAGGGAGAAAGAAACCTAGTTTTCTCTAACCTTCAAGCCTCCAAAACTCACTTCTAGGCTTGTATTTTCACAAGACTTCCTTCTAGGAAGTTGTTCCCCACGTCAAGGGCTGCGTTCTCACTGATTATTTTGGCTACACAGTGAGTAAAACTCCCTAGGGCTGAGAAAAACCCTTTTAGGTATGATATTTTGCTAAGTAAAGAATAGGGTTAAGTTTAGGAGTGTTTTTATAAGTTGATTGTATGACTTACATGCTTAATTGTTGTTAGAGAATTACCTACCTTATAGTTACTTTGAAAACCTAGGGTTGGTACCTTATGTACTTATGTATTCTTTGAGAATTTGGCAAAGTGATAAACATGAGTCATGACTATATTCTAGCTTATGTTCATGTAGACAAAATTTTGTAGTTTGGAAGTTATGTTTTATTCAATGTGTTTGGTATTTTGTGTATTTGTGCAATCTTTGAGAATGTGTAAGGTTGTGAATGTGTGATATGTTTATATGTATAATTGATTGTATTACATGCTAGGTTCATGTAGACAAAGTTTTATGGTTCAAAAGTTATTGTTGCTTTAAGTATAATGCATTATTTAAAGCATGCTCTATGTGTTTGATAAAATGCTTCATTGAGATTGCATTATTACATGGTGAAGTCAATGCATATTGGCATATGCTGAATCCTTTGAAAACATAATGTGGGTTGAGTACTTTGGTGCTATGTATTATGAGGGTGTAGATCCTGTGGTGAAAAACCCAAAATTGGCCATTGCATTGGTGCCTGCTAATCCAACGGGAGCGATCCGTGAAACAGGTGTTGGTACTTAGTGGTCCAATGGGAGCAATTCATGAATGAGACATGGGTGTGGCATAGAGTTGCATGTGTGTGTCATTCATATTTCCATGCATTACATTGATGAATTGCAAGACATATAGATTATAAATGTACACTTATACATGCCACGCCTTAACTTTGCTCCTTGCGTTAGCATTATGTCATACTAGTAGTTGAGCTGACCCTTCGTGGGATATCATATTACAGATGAGACTCCCGATATTTGAGACTTGATGAAGTCTTGAAGGATGGAGGGGAAGTGGACTATGAAGGATATTTGGCCCTTGGGGCATATTTTAGTACGTATGGGCATAAGCCCGAAAGACTTGTGTTTTAATTTGGAAGAATGGATGAATTATAGGCCTTGGGTCATTTTGAATGTAAGGGTTTAAACCCAAGTGACATTTAGGATACATTTGTTTAATATGCATTACATGTATATGTTGAAAGTAATGGATGTGTGTTTAATTCCATAACTTGTGGCCATCGAGTGAGGATGGAATGTACGTCGCTTATATATATGAATTGTTAAAAAAATTAGGTGAAAAATACTTAGAAAACAAAGGAAACTATGATGGAATTTTTCAAAATATAGGAACTAGATTGAGTGGAGCGGGGGAGCGTGCCTATATTTTCTAAGTAGGGAATTAAATAACATAAGAAGAAAGAAGAAAAGTAAAGAAATGAAACATAAGGGTGATTGGCCCGAAAATCACTTAAGGTCGAAAAATAAAGGAAAAAGGGTAAAATGGTCGTTTTACATATTATAGGGTACCACACCAAGTTTGGTGATGAAATAAATTGAAATGGGTAGCAAAATATCAAAATCAAGATTTTTGGCCAAAGTTGAAAAATTTTGGTTCTGTAGCATTTTGGCTACTGGTTTACTGTAGCAATGAATAGTAGCTACAATAAATAGTAGCAGCAGCCCGGACATGCCCCAGCCCCAGCCCCAGCCCTAGCCAGCGCCCAGCCGTGTGCCCCTGCACGCGTGTTGCGTGCCCCACATCGCTCCCTGTCGCGCTCGCCTACACCCTGCCCCGCGCGCGCCTGCCACCCTGCACACCTGGCTTTACTCGTGTTGCCCTGCTGTGCACACCTGTGCTTAGCCATGCTATGGGCATGCCATGACCTACCTTTTCAAGGCCATTTGATTCCATGTTTGACACCACTTTTTGAGCCATGTTTGGGCCATGTTTGGCCACTTTCTTAGACAATTTTTGGTGGACTTCTTGAACCATTCTTGGCCTATGTCCTAGGGCATATGAGGCCTATTTGGGCCATTATTTCAAGGCATGTTTAGAGAGATCTTGGGGCCGTTTTGGGAGCCATTTTTAAACATGACTTAAACTATTTTGAACATAAATTGGGAGGGACGTTTGAGTGACATTAGGAGAATATTTTGGTTAAGTCATTTAGCAAGTTTTCATTTTAAATTTTGGGAAAACTTAGGGAAATGAATGAATAATCAATTAACCCACCTTAATGGCCTTCCATTTACGTTTCTTATTTCATTTCACTCACTCCCCGGGTTTGTGAAAATTTGGGGCATGACAATAATACTAGTGTAATTAACATAAGTAAAAACCCAATCCAACACTCTAGAACTAAACACATAGAGATTAGATATCATTTCCTTAGATATTATGTTCAAAATAGTGATGTTATCCTTGAATTCATTGATACAAACCATCAATTAGCAGATATATTCACCAAACCACTCCAAGATAAGAGATTTTGCTTTATTAGAAAAAAAACTAGGAATGATTGACCCAAAAGGTTTGAGTAACTAAGTGGTAAAAATCATTTTTGCTCAAATCAGTCAACTGTCTTCATAGACCAGCTGACTGATAATGGAAATAGTCGACCATAAGCTTCACTTGTCACATCCCGAACCCCACCCTACACGGATGTCGAGGACGTGATGCCAGTCAGTCGCCACGCGACCAACCGAAGGCAATTTCTGAACTTTCCAGTGAATTGCACTCCGACTGTAGGGTCAGATGCAGCGGAATTTAAAACTTTTTTTTTTTTTGTCCAGGGAATGCAACTCATGTATCCACCGTAGGATATGTATCACACAGAGCAAGTCTAAAATCCAACAGCTAACAATTCTAACCTCAGAGCATATCTATAATCCGACATATAACAACAGAGCAGAACTATAATCTCTAGAGTACCATCTAAATCCATGAGCCATACTATATTCAGTACATATCAGTCAAGTCAGTCGTAGTACGTCACTCACCTGATTAAACAGATTCAATCCTCAGTAATCCAGTCTCCACAAATCAGTGCCATTAGATCCAACATATATCATTCCTGAAAAATGTTAGGGAATGGGGTGAGCTTCGAAAAGCCCAATGAGTAACACAGGTTCCCTGTCATGGGTTTCAAAACCATTTCTTGTTTACAAAGCACAAGGGTAGTTCAGTTGTTTCTGAAATAGCAGTTTTATAAATCTACTTTAAATGCAGTTTCAGTAGAATAAAGCAGGACTGAACTAAACGGAACAACAAATCAGAACATACGGAACAGTGCATGATGCCAATATCAATGAGAGTATAGGTAATTAATTCAAATATCAGAACAGATCAGTACTGGGCGGAACATAACAAGGCATAACAATAATATATCAGTTAGGCGCGTAATCAAGCCTACTTATGCCAAACCGCTCATAAACAGAATGGTACCCAGAGTCAGACACATCATAGCAGAACAAAATCAGATAGACCATAAAATGGAGCAAGACAGACCGAACAAAATAATAGTAGGACGGGACAAAATCATGCCGCGTACAATACATTATAAAAGTTTGCATTTAAAAACGTGCATTCAGACAGTTTATCTTTTAAAACCGTACAGTGCATCAAAATACAGTATCTATGCAGTAACTTATATACCAAGTCAAGAATTCGGACAGATCATAACGGAACTGGACCATATATCAATCAAGACGGACAGATTATTAACGGACGGTACATAATGGGATCAGACGGAACAAAACACCAGTTCAAGTCACAGGCATAATCAAGGACAGAGGCATAACAAGATGGATCATAACGGAACAAAGTAGAGCAATACATCAATCAGAACAATACATATCGAAACTGAACATGGCGGATCAAAACGGTACAATATCAATCAGGACGAGTCATATCGGAACTGAACATGACGGAACAAAATGAAACAATATCAATCAGGACAAGTCATATCGAAACTGAACATGACGGAACAAAATGAAACAATATCAATCAGGACAAGTCATATCGGAACTGAACATGACGGAACAAAATGAAACAATATCAATCAGGAGAATCAATATCAATCAGGACAAGTCATATCGGAACTGAACATGACGGAACAAAACGAAACAATATCAATTAGGACAAGTCATATCGGAACTGAACATGACGGAACAAAATGAAACAATATCAATCAGGACAAGTCATGTCGGAACTGAACATGACGGAAACAAACGAAACAATATCAATCAGGACAAGTCATATCGGAACTGAACATGACGGAAACAAACGAAACAGTATCAATCAGGACAAGTCATATCGGAACTGAACATGACGGAAACAAACGAAACAATATCAATCAGGACAAGTCATATCGAAACTGAATATGACGGAAACAAACGAAACAATATCAATCAGGACAAGTCATATCGAAACTGAATATGATGGAAACAAACGAAACAATATCAATCAGGACAAGTCATATCGGAACTGAACATGACGGAAACAAACGAAACAATATCAATCAGGACAAGTCAAATCGAAACTGAATATGACGGAAACAAACGAAACAATATCAATCAGGACAAGTCATATCGAAACTGAATATGACGGAAACAAACGAAACAATATCAATCAGGACAAGTCATATCGAAACTGAATATGACGGAACAAAATGAAACAATATATCAATCGGATGAAGACATATCGGAACTGAACATGTCGGAACAAACGGAACAATACATCTATCAGAACAAGATATATCGGAATTGAACAGGACGGAACAAACTGGTACAATATCAATCCGGACAAGTCATATCGGAACTGAACATGACGGAACAAAATGAAACAATATCAATCAGGAGAATCAATATCAATCAGGACAAGTCATATCGGAACTGAACATGACGGAACAAAATGAAACAATATCAATCATATACAGATCAGAACTCATCCATTCAGGTCTCATTTGTCATCTTAGGTATCTATCGGTTTACCTAAGATAGCCTAGTAGCCTATCGTCCTCTCACCGGGTTTTATCCGGGGCCATTTTATTCTTAAATTAGGCTTAGCAGACATCAGGATTATAACCTAAGTCATTTAGACTTCAATCGTTATCAGTCAGTTACTTCTTCAGCCTTAGGGGCAAAATGGTCATTTTATCATTCTTGTTCCGGACCTTGTCGTGGTCTTCGGAATAGTCTCTATATCTTAAGTACAAAGTTCTACGTCCTTTGGACTCCAATCGGTATCAGTTAGGTTCTCATTTTAACCATAGGGGCAAAATGGTAATTTTGTCATTCTTGCCCCGGACCCAGTCGTGGTTCTTAGAATATCCCATATATCGTATACATGAAGTTCTAAGTCTTTTAGACTTGAATCGCTATCAGTTAAGGGCTTACTTAGCCTTAGGGGCAAAATAGTAATTTGTCATTCTTACCCCAGACCCTGTCGTGGTCCTCAGAATGTCCCATATATCTCACATGTAAATTCTTAAGTCCTTTGGGCTTCGTTTGGTATCTGCTTTTGATCATCGGGACACATTGGTCATTTCTCGTTTTACGCATTACTGTCCCGGAGTCTTATTTAGCCCTTCAGTGTTCATAGTTATCCCTATGATAATTTATCAGATCAGTTTGACCTTTACTTGCACTTACTGTGTTCAGGGGTATTTTGGTCATTTTACGTTTCGTAAGATTTTGACTCCGAATCATTATTTAATCATGTTTACGGTCTCACCAGTATCTGGGCTTCTATCGCTATCAATTTCGTCCCAATCGGACTTCATTTGGGCTTCGTACAGTATCAGGGGTAATTTGGTAATTTCACGTGTCATATTTTTCGGCACGTCAGTTCATAAAATGGACCTCACCATTGGGTCCAGAGTGTTCGACATAATTAAGTTGGACTATCTGTTATGTTCAATTGACCCTGGGAAGCATCAAGGGCAGTATGGTCATTTACACTTTATGTGTCTGTATTTTTCGGGACTTCAGTTCGGTAAACGGACCTCACCGTTGAGTTCAGAACGCCCGACATAGTCAAAATAGACTGTCTTTTATTTTTATTTGGGTCTGGTGCCATCAGGGGCAGTACAGTAATTTATCACTTACAGGTCTGTATTTTTCGGTACTGTATTTCCAAAATCGGACTGTACCATTGAGTCCAGAATGCTTGAAATAGTGAAAATACACTATTTATTTAACTTATTTGGACTTTGTTTGACATATTTAATGTCCAGGGGTAAAATTATAATTTTACCTATTTAATAAAATAATAAAATAATAATTTTATTATTTAATTAATTTATTCAGGGCTTAAATGAAAGAGTTTTCCAAAATCTGGGCCACTGTGTAATTACCCAAAACTGTTGGGGTCAAAAACCAATTTACATAATTTAGGGGTTCAAACCCCTTGGTTTTAGGGTTAGACTGTTGAACCGGTCCAAATTCCTCAAAACCAACCGGTTCACTAGTCCCTCAGAAAACCGGGATAGGATATCCCTCTCATCCCTAATTGGCCCTTATCCACGTTTTGGTTATCTCCAAATCTGATTTTAATTTATTATCACCGCACCCAAACAGGCCGAATTTAATTTAAAAACCCATTCAGTTTCCCCCAAAACGCCACCGTTCCACTAATGCGGTGGCTTAGCCGTAGGTGGACACGTGTCTGTGTTGACACGTCTGGGCTTAGGCGAGTTGGACGAGTCGACTCGTCAACTCGTCGTCTTCTTCATCAAATAACCCACTGTTGCCCTAAATTCCAGTTTTCCATTGTTCTCTATTTCGTGAAGTTTCGGTTACAGTTTTCATTATGTTTTGATTCCAAAACATTCCTGGATGTCATGCCAACATTTTGGCATCAGTTTTATGGATCGAATCCACGCATGGAGCTCGGTCCACTCCGTTATCGTGCAGACCTGCAACTCGGTCGTGCACCTTCGTTTCTCAACCAAATCGCACACGGTTTGGTTCGTCGTGACCGTGTGTTCATGGGGATCAATATCCCATTTATAAATTTCAGTTTTAGGGCCTATTCCAGATTTTGGATTCCATGGCCGAGACCTATAGGTTCGGTTTTGAGGGTCTTCTCATGCGATTTTGGATCGCGGTTTAGTGTATTTGGGACCCTCTCAGTGTCTAGATCATTTCTAGACCATCAAAACTTCGTTTTTGGGAGGTCGAATCAGACCCAGTTTTGGAGGTGTCATCCATGGCGGTTGGGTCACGGCTCTAGGTTTTTAATGCCTATTCGACCCTCTCAGTGGTTCTATAACCCTCCCAAGCCTCACAGTAACATCTATATACAGTTTTTTATGGTCTAAAAATTATCAGAACAGTGCCAATAAATCAAAACAGAAAATTTGGTAACTTTAGTGTTTACCTTTTTAGACAGTGGCTTCCTCCTCAATGGCTCGGTTCAGGCTTGGTGGTGGTGTTTGTTCAGATCCAGTAGTGCCCCTCAGTTCCTCCTTTGTCCTTCATAGGGCATCTCCATGGTTACACCCATTGCTCCACATATACATGCATACAAAGTTGTATACACAAGCCATGGACACCATCATCTCACTCTCTCTCTAGGACTCTCTCTCTCTCTCTATAGATCAGTGCACAAAGCTCTCTATACAGATCTGATTTTCTTTCATGCATATATGAAGATTTTCATAAATAAAATCAGATTTTCCTTGTTCAATACACCTCTCAACCTCATGATTAATTTGCATGTATTTTGGTTGGAGGAGAGGTCATCATGGGGTGTGTAGGCATGATAGCCTAGGGGGCATAGGGTGATGCATGCTGATGTGTTGCATGCTTGTTCATTGGTCACTTGGGAGGTGGCCTATTCAGATTTGTATGTATATACATTTCATTGTATATATGGTCACAAAGATGCCACTAGCCAGTTGGTTATTTTTTGGATGAGGTTTCTTTTCACTCAAAGGTCAAGGGTTCAATTCCCTTGGCCTCCCATTTGGCCATTTTTCCCATATTTTCGGTTAAGGCCACGTTTGGTTGCGCAGAATTTCAGTTTCAGTATTTCCTTCTTAACTTTCATTCCGTAACTCCTTTTTCGACACGGTTTGTTCCGGGAGTTTCATATTTCAGTATTCTTCAGTGTCAGAGGTTCCGTGTCATTTATTAATCATTCAGAATTTCCCGGGTTAGCTAATTCGGGTTTCGTTAGTATTAAAACGGCGTTATTTCACCGAATTAATCAGTAATTTGAGTTCAGGTAAAGTACCCTTCCCTCCAGTCATTTTCTTTATTTAATCGGTCTATGGCGACCGTCGGGATTATGATTAATTCCCTAAATCATTCTGTAAGTCGGTATTAATTTATAGTTATTAATTAATTATTAATTTCACGGGATCGGGGTGTTACATCCTACCCTTCTTCAGAAAAGTTTTGTCCTCAAAACTTGTTTGGTCTTATCTAGGAGGTCCTATCGTCATAGTCTCCCTTTCTAATTCGTCTATCGGATCATCATATCATTCCAGATATTGCTCTCTATCGAGAAGATATTTTATATCAGTTTCACACAGATTCTATGTCAGATACAGATATTCCCATTTGGTCAGATTGTACAACCATAACGGTATAATCTCTTCAACATTTGATCATCAGACCCATATTACATCAGATCAACCAGGCGATCATCCTCAAATAGGCAGAAACCATCTACTAAGATCACTTAATCACATATGATCCCACAAGTGATTCATCTGATATCCCTAGTCACAAGCATCATTGCTAGAGTTAACAGACATATAGTCATTTTCCTTTTGGTTGTTGTGTCCATAATTATTCGTATGGACACATCTCCAAGCTTCACGAGTCTACAACCTTAAATCATTCCAATTCAGATCAGGTTCGAAAATTCCCGTCCTTAGATACCTCAAAATTACAGGCCTATTGTCTATTATGAAGACCTTTACAATTCCACGTCAGATCTCCAAAAGTGGAACTCAGTATTTATGGCTCAGGTATTCTGTGGTCCTTAATTCATAACCTAATGCTCTGATATTGCTCTGTGATACTAGTTGATCTCCAAAATTTCACCAACTTCAGTTATGAGAATCTTAATTATCTCCAACCTTTGCTCTGATACCACCTTGTCACATCCCGAACCCCACCCTACACGGATGTCGAGGACGTGATGCCAGTCAGTCGCCACGCGACCAACCGAAGGCAATTTCTGAACTTTCCAGTGAATTGCACTCCGACTGTAGGGTCAGATGCAGCGGAATTTAAAACTTTTTTTTTTTTTTGTCCAGGGAATGCAACTCATGTATCCACCGTAGGATATGTATCACACAGAGCAAGTCTAAAATCCAACAGCTAACAATTCTAACCTCAGAGCATATCTATAATCCGACATATAACAACAGAGCAGAACTATAATCTCTAGAGTACCATCTAAATCCATGAGCCATACTATATTCAGTACATATCAGTCAAGTCAGTCGTAGTACGTCACTCACCTGATTAAACAGATTCAATCCTCAGTAATCCAGTCTCCACAAATCAGTGCCATTAGATCCAACATATATCATTCCTGAAAAATGTTAGGGAATGGGGTGAGCTTCGAAAAGCCCAATGAGTAACACAGGTTCCCTGTCATGGGTTTCAAAACCATTTCTTGTTTACAAAGCACAAGGGTAGTTCAGTTGTTTCTGAAATAGCAGTTTTATAAATCTACTTTAAATGCAGTTTCAGTAGAATAAAGCAGGACTGAACTAAACGGAACAACAAATCAGAACATACGGAACAGTGCATGATGCCAATATCAATGAGAGTATAGGTAATTAATTCAAATATCAGAACAGATCAGTACTGGGCGGAACATAACAAGGCATAACAATAATATATCAGTTAGGCGCGTAATCAAGCCTACTTATGCCAAACCGCTCATAAACAGAATGGTACCCAGAGTCAGACACATCATAGCAGAACAAAATCAGATAGACCATAAAATGGAGCAAGACAGACCGAACAAAATAATAGTAGGACGGGACAAAATCATGCCGCGTACAATACATTATAAAAGTTTGCATTTAAAAACGTGCATTCAGACAGTTTATCTTTTAAAACCGTACAGTGCATCAAAATACAGTATCTATGCAGTAACTTATATACCAAGTCAAGAATTCGGACAGATCATAACGGAACTGGACCATATATCAATCAAGACGGACAGATTATTAACGGACGGTACATAATGGGATCAGACGGAACAAAACACCAGTTCAAGTCACAGGCATAACCAAGGACAGAGGCATAACAAGACGGATCATAACGGAACAAAGTAGAGCAATACATCAATCAGAACAATACATATCGAAACTGAACATGGCGGATCAAAACGGTACAATATCAATCAGGACGAGTCATATCGGAACTGAACATGACGGAACAAAATGAAACAATATCAATCAGGACAAGTCATATCGAAACTGAACATGACGGAACAAAATGAAACAATATCAATCAGGACAAGTCATATCGGAACTGAACATGACGGAACAAAATGAAACAATATCAATCAGGAGAATCAATATCAATCAGGACAAGTCATATCGGAACTGAACATGACGGAACAAAACGAAACAATATCAATTAGGACAAGTCATATCGGAACTGAACATGACGGAACAAAATGAAACAATATCAATCAGGACAAGTCATGTCGGAACTGAACATGACGGAAACAAACGAAACAATATCAATCAGGACAAGTCATATCGGAACTGAACATGACGGAAACAAACGAAACAGTATCAATCAGGACAAGTCATATCGGAACTGAACATGACGGAAACAAACGAAACAATATCAATCAGGACAAGTCAAATCGAAACTGAATATGACGGAAACAAACGAAACAATATCAATCAGGACAAGTCATATCGAACTGAATATGATGGAACAAACGAAACAATATCAATCAGGACAAGTCATATCGGAACTGAACATGACGGAAACAACGAAACAATATCAATCAGGACAAGTCAAATCGAAACTGAATATGACGGAAACAAACGAAACAATATCAATCAGGACAAGTCATATCGAAACTGAATATGACGGAAACAAACGAAACAATATCAATCAGGACAAGTCATATCGAAACTGAATATGACGGAACAAAATGAAACAATATATCAATCGGATGAAGACATATCGGAACTGAACATGTCGGAACAAACGGAACAATACATCTATCAGAACAAGATATATCGGAATTGAACAGGACGGAACAAACTGGTACAATATCAATCCGGACAAGTCATATCGGAACTGAACATGACGGAACAAAATGAAACAATATCAATCAGGAGAATCAATATCAATCAGGACAAGTCATATCGGAACTGAACATGACGGAACAAAATGAAACAATATCAATCATATACAGATCAGAACTCATCCATTCAGGTCTCATTTGTCATCTTAGGTATCTATCGGTTTACCTAAGATAGCCTAGTAGCCTATCGTCCTCTCATCGGGTTTTATCCGGGGCCATTTTATTCTTAAATTAGGCTTAGCAGACATCAGGATTATAACCTAAGTCATTTAGACTTCAATCGTTATCAGTCAGTTACTTCTTCAGCCTTAGGGGCAAAATGGTCATTTTATCATTCTTGTTCCGGACCTTGTCGTGGTCTTCGGAATAGTCTCTATATCTTAAGTACAAAGTTCTACGTCCTTTGGACTCCAATCGGTATCAGTTAGGTTCTCATTTTAACCATAGGGGCAAAATGGTAATTTTGTCATTCTTGCCCCGGACCCAGTCGTGGTTCTTAGAATATCCCATATATCGTATACATGAAGTTCTAAGTCTTTTAGACTTGAATCGCTATCAGTTAAGGGCTTACTTAGCCTTAGGGGCAAAATAGTAATTTGTCATTCTTACCCCAGACCCTGTCGTGGTCCTCAGAATGTCCCATATATCTCACATGTAAATTCTTAAGTCCTTTGGGCTTCGTTTGGTATCTGCTTTTGATCATCGGGACACATTGGTCATTTCTCGTTTTACGCATTACTGTCCCGGAGTCTTATTTAGCCCTTCAGTGTTCATAGTTATCCCTATGATAATTTATCAGATCAGTTTGACCTTTACTTGCACTTACTGTGTTCAGGGGTATTTTGGTCATTTTACGTTTCGTAAGATTTTGACTCCGAATCATTATTTAATCATGTTTACGGTCTCACCAGTATCTGGGCTTCTATCGCTATCAATTTCGTCCCAATCGGACTTCATTTGGGCTTCGTACAGTATCAGGGGTAATTTGGTAATTTCACGTGTCATATTTTTCGGCACGTCAGTTCATAAAATGGACCTCACCATTGGGTCCAGAGTGTTCGACATAATTAAGTTGGACTATCTGTTATGTTCAATTGACCCTGGGAAGCATCAAGGGCAGTATGGTCATTTACACTTTATGTGTCTGTATTTTTCGGGACTTCAGTTCGGTAAACGGACCTCACCGTTGAGTTCAGAACGCCCGACATAGTCAAAATAGACTGTCTTTTATTTTTATTTGGGTCTGGTGCCATCAGGGGCAGTACAGTAATTTATCACTTACAGGTCTGTATTTTTCGGTACTGTATTTCCAAAATCGGACTGTACCATTGAGTCCAGAATGCTTGAAATAGTGAAAATACACTATTTATTTAACTTATTTGGACTTTGTTTGACATATTTAATGTCCAGGGGTAAAATTGTAATTTTACCTATTTAATAAAATAATAAAATAATAATTTTATTATTTAATTAATTTATTCAGGGCTTAAATGAAAGAGTTTTCCAAAATCTGGGCCACTGTGTAATTACCCAAAACTGTTGGGGTCAAAAACCAATTTACATAATTTAGGGGTTCAAACCCCTTGGTTTTAGGGTTAGACTGTTGAACCGGTCCAAATTCCTCAAAACCAACCGGTTCACTAGTCCCTCAGAAAACCGGGATAGGATATCCCTCTCATCCCTAATTGGCCCTTATCCACGTTTTGGTTATCTCCAAATCTGATTTTAATTTATTATCACCGCACCCAAACAGGCCGAATTTAATTTAAAAACCCATTCAGTTTCCCCCAAAACGCCACCGTTCCACTAATGCGGTGGCTTAGCCGTAGGTGGACACGTGTCTGTGTTGACACGTCTGGGCTTAGGCGAGTTGGACGAGTCGACTCGTCAACTCGTCGTCTTCTTCATCAAATAACCCACTGTTGCCCTAAATTCCAGTTTTCCATTGTTCTCTATTTCGTGAAGTTTCGGTTACAGTTTTCATTATGTTTTGATTCCAAAACATCCCTGGATGTCATGCCAACATTTTGGCATCAGTTTTATGGATCGAATCCACGCATGGAGCTCGGTCCACTCCGTTATCGTGCAGACCTGCAACTCGGTCGTGCACCTTCGTTTCTCAACCAAATCGCACACGGTTTGGTTCGTCGTGACCGTGTGTTCATGGGGATCAATATCCCATTTATAAATTTCAGTTTTAGGGCCTATTCCAGATTTTGGATTCCATGGCCGAGACCTATAGGTTCGGTTTTGAGGGTCTTCTCATGCGATTTTGGATCGCGGTTTAGTGTATTTGGGACCCTCTCAGTGTCTAGATCATTTCTAGACCATCAAAACTTCGTTTTTGGGAGGTCGAATCAGACCCAGTTTTGGAGGTGTCATCCATGGCGGTTGGGTCACGGCTCTAGGTTTTTAATGCCTATTCGACCCTCTCAGTGGTTCTATAACCCTCCCAAGCCTCACAGTAACATCTATATACAGTTTTTTATGGTCTAAAAATTATCAGAACAGTGCCAATAAATCAAAACAGAAAATTTGGTAACTTTAGTGTTTACCTTTTTAGACAGTGGCTTCCTCCTCAATGGCTCGGTTCAGGCTTGGTGGTGGTGTTTGTTCAGATCCAGTAGTGCCCCTCAGTTCCTCCTTTGTCCTTCATAGGGCATCTCCATGGTTACACCCATTGCTCCACATATACATGCATACAAAGTTGTATACACAAGCCATGGACACCATCATCTCACTCTCTCTCTAGGACTCTCTCTCTCTCTATAGATCAGTGCACAAAGCTCTCTATACAGATCTGATTTTCTTTCATGCATATATGAAGATTTTCATAAATAAAATCAGATTTTCCTTGTTCAATACACCTCTCAACCTCATGATTAATTTGCATGTATTTTGGTTGGAGGAGAGGTCATCATGGGGTGTGTAGGCATGATAGCCTAGGGGGCATAGGGTGATGCATGCTGATGTGTTGCATGCTTGTTCATTGGTCACTTGGGAGGTGGCCTATTCAGATTTGTATGTATATACATTTCATTGTATATATGGTCACAAAGATGCCACTAGCCAGTTGGTTATTTTTTGGATGAGGTTTCTTTTCACTCAAAGGTCAAGGGTTCAATTCCCTTGGCCTCCCATTTGGCCATTTTTCCCATATTTTCGGTTAAGGCCACGTTTGGTTGCGCAGAATTTCAGTTTCAGTATTTCCTTCTTAACTTTCATTCCGTAACTCCTTTTTCGACACGGTTTGTTCCGGGAGTTTCATATTTCAGTATTCTTCAGTGTCAGAGGTTCCGTGTCATTTATTAATCATTCAGAATTTCCCGGGTTAGCTAATTCGGGTTTCGTTAGTATTAAAACGGCGTTATTTCACCGAATTAATCAGTAATTTGAGTTCAGGTAAAGTACCCTTCCCTCCAGTCATTTTCTTTATTTAATCGGTCTATGGCGACCGTCGGGATTATGATTAATTCCCTAAATCATTCTGTAAGTCGGTATTAATTTATAGTTATTAATTAATTATTAATTTCACGGGATCGGGGTGTTACATCACTGAAGCCATAAAGCCAAATGAAAAATTGGCTACTGGTTAACTTAGTTGACCCACTAGTCGACTAATGGTTAAGCCAATCGACCAAATGGAAAAACTAGTCGACTAATTAAGGTTCTTAGAAAAAAAAAATTTAGGCACTTGTTAAACTAGTTGACTTACCAGTCGACCACCCCAAAACAAAGGTGAAACTAGTCGACTGATGGTGAAAACCAGTCGACTGATTCGGTTGAATCTATAAAAATTGAGCGGTTTCTAAAACATTTCAAACTCACACTTTTAAGACTCTTCAACTTCTCTATCTCTGAAACCTCTCAAAACTATCCAAGTTCTTCCCCAAACCTCTCAATTTCTCTTTTATGGCTCCCAAAACCAAAAAACCATCATTCAAACCCTTAGGAAAGCATGCTAGAGAAGATTTTGATGTTGAACACCAAAACAAATCTTGCGATGACCACTAAGTCTTCCTCAACATCGATATTGACCAAAAGTTCAATGATGACTTAAAAAATTGACACATTAATTACGATAAAACCATTAGCCCTCCCATTCTTCAAATCCCAATCCATCTTGATAGGTTCTTACTCTAGTTACCTTGGTGGGACCAAGTTCCTTTCATTTTCCAATATCCAATACAGCTGACTTGTTCAACTATTCTACGCCCATTTTGCGATGCGAAAGGGTCTCAATGATTTATCATGAGTTTTGGAGCCTCATCTCCTTCAAACTTGGGACCATCTCCAAAATCTTCAATATGCCCCGAGGGGATTTCCAAGAGTTCACTTACCAACACTTGGGTAGTGCATGATGGATTTGATCCTCTCACGACCATACAACAAATATGTGGTAACGCCAACATCACTAAGATCTTCAAACCTAAAGACTGACAACTCACTTTTGAATGCTGCCTCAAATACCACATCATAACCTACAACATCTTTCCACTTGCTGGTAAACGAGACTTTATCACGTACACGGACGTGTTCCTGATTTGGTGTGTCCTTAACTATAAAATGGTCAACCTCCCTCACATCATCATTCATCACATGAATGATTGCCTCAAGAAGAAACTGGGCATCCTCCCATATGGCAACCACCTCACCACCTTCTTTAAACATCACCAAATTGATCTTGGTGGTGAAACCAATTTCTACACTCCCATCCACACGAACATTTACTTTATAGGGACTCTTAAGTCCATGGGGTACAAGTCCACTGACCAATATTGGGTCCCCAAATCTATAAGTAGGAAAGAAATAGAAAAAAGGGGGAGAAGAATAGGAAGAAGAAGGAAAGAAATAGAAAAAGGGGGAGAAGAATAGGAAGAAGAAGGAAAGAAATAGAAAAAGGGGGAGAAGAATAGGAAGAAGAAGGAAAGAAATAGAAAAAGTTTAGGATTTTTTGTTATTTTTTATTTAAAATCCTTATTGTAATTGTCTTTTTAAATATTTGTATTCATGCTCGCTATTGTATACGATTAATACATGAATAGAAAGTATCTTTTGCTATAAATTTTTATGTGTTGTGTGTAATTTGTGTTTAATGATAATAGTCAAATGCACAAACAAAGCAAGAAAGTTGAAATAACCCTCTAACCCCAAAATGCAATAACTATATATTGATAGGGGGAGATAGAAAGTTATGCCAAATTAATAAGATTTATTTACTTATGGCATAAATTCAAGTTAAAAACTTGTTAAGGGGAGCTTATGTACATTATTGTTACACTCTACCATTTGTATTATTACTTTACTATTTGCAATGGGCATTGTTTTATCATTGTCAAAAAGAGGGAGACCGTTAGCCTTAAAGGTTTTAAACCAAGGGCATCTCAATAATTTTCATGATAACAAAATAATATCCTAATGGACTAATGTTTTATCTAAGTGACCATGTAAATAGGTCATCTAGGTCAAAGAAGAATGTTTACCAAGAAATGACAAAGTCCATTAAGCTAAAGGGTTCCACTCAAGAGCAAGCTTCCAGGAAAAAATCAAAATGAGTAAAATGCTTTCACAATGAATCAAGCAAATGGACACACTTAAGCCCAAGGTGTCACGACCCGAAACCCACCCTATGCAGATCTCGGATCGCGACCGCTGCCTTCAGGCTCGGGAGCCTTTGGGCGAGGCGAACATAAGCAACAAGTATCGAACAGCAGTGCGACCTTTGGTTGCGGAAGCATGAAAAACTTTTTCTTTGCTTTTTAAAATCTGTCGCACATCCGCCCGGTACTGCCGCTCTTCATAGTGGTACATATGATAATAAAATCAGAGCATACTAAAATTTAAAGTTTTATTTACATTACATATCCGGTTGCCTTCTCGGCTTAAGTACATACTTTCCAAAATCTATTACATCAAAATTTGACCTCCACGGGTCCTGGTATTTCTAACAGTCCTCGATTAAAATGGAGCTGTTGATCAACTACGGGTTCTAGTACATCAACCCTGATCCCAATGGAGCTGCCAAATGTCAATCCTCAAAAAGGGTAAGACTCCTATTCATCATCAATACCTGAAAAAATGTTAGGGAATGGGGTGAGCTTCGAGAAGCTCAGTGAGTAACCTTGCATTTGAAGTGGAGATTTAACTCCATGGATTTGAAGATGTTTTAAACTTTCAAAATATCTAAAGCATTGAATGTTAAATTGCATATTTCATGATTCCTGTGTTGAAATATTCCGCTCTTATAATTCTCTTGTGACATGTTCAGTGAATAATCTTTGTTACAGTTCTCTTTGAAATATTTAACTTGTTGACCATGTTCTGAAATTGTATTCTAACTATTTGAATATTCTATCATGAAATCTTGAACATCATATTTTAAATGCTTATAAAACGCATTTCCTGAAGAAGTCATATTTAAATACTCATAAAAAGTATTTCTTGAAGAAGCTAAAGTTTTGCCAGATAATAATGCATAAGCATCACAAATTATTGAGCACCCTTCGGGTTCTCAATTCAGAAGAATGCCCGGTAGCAGGATCTAATTCCCTAGGCAACGAGATCTCTCTGAAGTAAAACTAGGGTCTGGTTCGAAACAGATCCTCCTAATCAAAGCGAAAAGATGACAAATGATTTTCGAAAATGGAAGCAGGTTTTCACCCCCATTTTTACTGTGCATGTTTAATTGTTTTGAAATGCATAAACTCTATTTGAAGAAATACATATTTAGCTTGAATACTTTTAATGTTTCAAAGCTATCTGTTATGAAGAATGCATATCCTCTATGTTCAAATGTACGAACAATTGGTAGTGTGTATTTTATAAACTCTCATGTGCGAAACCACTGCCAATTGAAAACCCATGACAGATGCAGGAATTACTCACTGAGCTTCTCGAAGCTCACCCCATTCCCTAACATTTTTTCAGGTATTGATGATGAATAGGAGTCTTGTCCTTTTTGAGGATTGACGTTTGGCAACTCCATTGGGATCAGGGTTGATGTACTTGGACCCGTAGTTGATCAACAGCTCCATTTTGATCGAGGACTGTTAGAAATACTAGGACCCGTGGAGGTCAAATTTTGATGTAATAGATTTTGGAAAGTATGTACTTAAGCTGAGAGGCAATTGGATATGTAATGTAAATAAAACTTTAAATTTTATTATGCTCTGATTTTATTATCATATGTACCGCTATGAAGAGCGGCAATACCGGGCGGATGTGCGACAGATTTTAAAAAGAAAAGAAAAAGTTTTTCACGCTTTCGCAACCAAAGGTCGCACTGCTGTTCGATACTGTTGCTTATGTTCGCCTCGCCCAAAGGCTCCCGGGCCTAAAGGCGGCGGTCGCGATCCGAGATCCGCATAAGGTGGGTTTCGGGTCATGACACAAGGACTCAGGACAAGTCAAGTAAAGACTTTTATTTTCCTTATTTTGGGTTTTGACTGATTTGGGATTAGATTAATGATTGTTTGTAACCTCTTACTATTTAAAATGATCAACTAAGAACTAACCTAAAGCAATTTTTCAAAACAAACAAATGCTATGTTTTAAAGTTTTGAAAGTCAAAAGGTTTAATAAAAATAAACTAATTCATAAGGCTTATTTTTACACTGATCAAACCAATCGACTAGCTCCAAGAACCAGTCGATTGAGTGACCTTTTTCTAAAAAACTCCTAAGACTCACTGTCCAATTCAGTCGACCTCTAAGGAGAATTAGTCGACTATTTTTCAAGGCTGAAAATAGTATACATCAGAACCAGTCAACTAATCCAAAAGACTAGTCGATTGATTGTTCCTGAACTATTAAACCTCAAACGTTCTGGACAATTCAGTTGACCTAATTATTTAACCAATCCTCAATCTAGTTGACTGGTTGATGATTTAGCCAATTGAATTTTGTTACGCGGAGGGATACCATAAGGATATCACTCAAGGTCCCAAAGCGTGAATAATACCTAGAATGGGGGTTGAATAGGTAGGTTTTGATTTAAAAAATTTCTTTCAAGTTAATTACTATTCTTGGTTAAAAACAAATGATGACACAATCAAAAAATCTCTCAACATGATTAATCCAACATACATGCCCATCCACTAATGAATTCACATAAAATCAACAAAATATACCAACCTATTCAAACTTCACCTAATTGATCAACTAGCTTGATTTTATATAAATTTTCATAATTCAAAGAAAAATCAACTAAGCTATCAATTTTTTTATTTCAATCAATTTACTAAATCAAGCTTTTCAATATATCAAATTAATGAACAATTATGGAAATATAAAAAACTTAATGTCTAAAATTAAGCAAAAGCATGTCAATTAAGCACATAGTAAATTAAAAGAGATAGAGAGAGAGAGAGAGAGAGAGAGAGAGAGAGAGAGAGATTGTAAACTGATTGATGATGGAGGAAACTACTAAGGACAACAATCCTTTGAGTAAAGCTCTAAAGCCAGGCCAATGCTCATGTAAGGAATGCATTATGATGAAAAGTTAGATACAATGAATCTACAAACAAGTTAAGTACCTCTAGCTCCGTTCTCCCCGATTATGTCTTCAAATTCCCCTCAAATCCTCAAGATTCTCATAGCCAATCCTTCGAACAACTGGACTCCTCCAATCAAGCCGCTCAACAATCGCGAATCTTCACGACCTTGGTGTCTACCGATCGCTCAACATCGAATCCTCAGTGCTTAAATGCCATTTATCGTCAATGGTCAATTTGACATGAACCAAGGCTCTTTATATCTAATTTGGATCATGTGGTTGATTAAATGTGATCAATAGAAAAAAGTAGAGATGATTATGAATGTCATGTATGAATGATCTTTCACAAGAGATTCAAGATCTATCAACAAATTAGCTCTCACAAATTTGAGACTCTCTCATTCTATTTTTGGGTGCACTAAATCATTTTTTCATCTATTTTTGCAAAGAGCTTGATTGATCCCCAAATAGCTAGAAATTAGAATATAAATCTATTTTTTGCCTAGGGTTCGTTCCAACGAACCGTCATTCATTTGAATGAGCATTTGCTCGTTCAAATGAACAAGGAACAAATATAGAACTAGCGAAACTCTGAGGTTGTAGCAATTCGTTTGATACAGAGTGTTCGAATGAATGAGAACCAACTTCTCTATTATTCGATCGAACTAGCAACAGAGAGTTGCTCATTCTTTGCTTGTCTTGTTAACTAAATTTTTTGCTTAAGTATTTTAAAGATGCATTTTGGGAGAATTAGTTCACAACCACAAGTCAATCACATACATGATGTTTATGATAAAAACTATACACAATGCATGGATGATGTGAATGTGTAAGATCCAAATCAAATACAAAAGTCTATTTTGCCCTTTGAGAACCAAGTCAACTAGTAGTAATACACGGTAATGTCTCTTAGACAAACTTGGAGAAGAACGGGCATTGAGGTACTTACTCGGAGCACTTATATAAGGATTACGCACAAAGCACATTTTGTCAAACTGGATTAGCTAATTACAAAATCGGACCCCATGGTCTTAACAAATTTGTTAATCTAGCAAACACAATTCAAATTTTGAATAGACAAAAAAGGAGAAATGATTCTTTTTGAAAAACAACGAAAATATTCTTTTAAGGTCTATAAATAGAGGTTCTCTAGGGCATTCTATTCCATCACTTTACATGCTTACACTTCTATATCTTTACTCTAGACTTTAGATCCAAACATTGAAAATGTAGATCTAAAAGTTCTACTTATCTTTAAATACTCCAAGCTTACAACTGATCTATATATAGGGAGTGAGCATTTTATTGTACCAAAAATACTCTAAAATAAAGTTTTATTTGATAAACATCTTTGTATCATCTCATTCTGGTGAGAGTTTTGGGTAGGTGCTACTCGATGAGGCAAAAATATATATTTTGTTGGCATAAGAGGGTTGCGGTCTTCGCATTGTAAATGTTTAATCTCCACTTGCAAGGAAGTCACAATAATGGAAAAATTCAAGTGGAGATGCTTGAGTCGAAGATGTAGGAAGTTTTTCAAACCTCGTAAAATGACTTTTTTTTTTTCTCTCTATTATTTATTTATTTGTGCATTTATAGCATTCAATTTTAAAGTTCCTAAAGGAAACCAATATTTGCAAATTACCCTATTCAGCTCCATCTAGGGTAAATATCTGGGCAACACATAGGATTTAGAACAAAAAGGATATAACAAAAGTGCAAACTAGATTTAGCCTAAAAAAGAATAAAGTATTTTAATAAAAAGATTTAGTACTCCCTAAGTAATGGAGATAGTGTAGTATTTTCTAACCCTTGACTTTTAAGACTACTACTAAAACAATTATCAAAAAGAAAAATAAATGCTGGATATCCCTATTAAGGACACAATGTACTTTGTAAGACATAGATCAAGGTGTGGATAGGGGAAAGCAAAGACAAGATTCAGTGGTAAGCACTTTGTAAAGAGGGTGACTGCAAATGCTTTGCCCATAAGATAAGATGAGTTTTGAGAACCAAACTCTTTTTAAGAAAGGGAGAATGTAACACCCTAGCCTAATTATATTGGGTAATTATGTATAATAATGATTAATTATGAAGATTTTCTCAAATGGTTTTGGGCAATTTGCTTGAGGCAATTATTTTATGAGTTTGGAGACAATAGCATATGTATGTGTTAGTCATTAAATTGGTGATGGACATTCTTCAAAAATGGGGTTAAATGATGAAGACCATTAGTAGATGGAAAAACTCTAATTAGTGTTAATTATTGATAAACACATTGGAATATTGGGAGAATTAGTGCAAGAAGTACACTCAATTGACTAAGGTCCCTAATTCCTGTATGAATAATGTATGGACATGAGTGTGATGATAATGTATGGTGAGAAGAAATGGAGGATGATATTATAAGCATGGTGTATATGCAATGTATACACTAAATGTATGAGAAAGAATGAGTGGAAAACTCCACCATCTTCCATTACCACTTATGAAGCTTCATAAAAATCTTTATGAATAAGATAAAAATTAGCCCCATGCACAATAGTTCTATCCATGGAGATGTAGAAAGATTTCACTTGACATGCAGAAAGCCTAAAAAACCCAAACAATGCCTCACATATATAATCCTCTTCCACAACATCACATTGTTGTCTACTAACATTGTGTCTGTATGCTCAACTGCTTCAACCGAGAGACAGAGAGAGAGAGAGAGAGAGAGAGAGAAACCTATATGTGTGCATATGTGTATGTATGAATATAGACCAAGGATCGAGCTAAAAGGATGATCTCAGCTCCACCATTTTGTGCTTCTTCTTAAAGCTTCAATCAATTTCTAAGATCATCATGGCTATAAAAATTTAGGTTATTTTAAGTGGATTCATATGCATGCAAACATGAAAAAGACGGGAGATACTAAAGGACCACAAAAATGGTCGAAAAACCTTACATGAAAACATACCGCCATTAACATGAGTGTAGAGATCTGAAAAAATGCGAGAAAATTTTTCATTTTGCCGGTAGGATATTTGGCATACACGGTTTTGTCGGTCAAGCCCAGTTTTGCCGGTAAAGCATCTAAATGCGTCAATTCACCATTTGACATGTTTAAAGGCATATTTGGAGTGTGTCATAGAATAGAAATATGCTTAGAATATTGTGAGGTAGCTACTGTTCAAATTTTAGCTAAAGCGGAAACCGTTTCAAAATTGGACAAAAAGGGCGTTCGGGTGGCCCGGCTGGAACGGGCCTAAAATGACCTCAAATGAAAATATTTTCTTCTAAGAGTTTTCCTTTAAAATAATTTTATGAACATTGGTTAAAACAAAATTTTGAATTGAAGCATTTAGGAATGGGTTGTAGAGTAACGAGGTTTCGGGCTCATTAAGGGCAAAATGGTCATTTGCCCTTAGCCCCTTTGTCCACCACTATAAATACAGCCCCCTTAGACCATTTTTATCATAAATTGGGTCTGCAATTACAAAATTCACGTTCTTATAGAGAGAGAGTGAGAAAAGCCCTAGAAATTCAAGAATTCAAGCTGCCGAAACACATATTTCAAGTGGGATTTTGGCCAAACTTTCTTCTGGAAAGTTGTTCGTCTCCACGAGTAATATATCCTCATTGAAAATTTTGGCTATCCAGAAAATACAGCTTCTACAGTTTGTGAAAAACTGATATTAGGTATGGTTTCTTACTAAGCTAGGAATAGATTTAGTTTTTCTTGCTTTGCTACATGTTGATTGAGCTGTATAGATGTTTAATTAATGCTAGGAAGCCACCTAGGTGGTGTTGAATTGAAATACCTAGAGTTGGAAATTTGGGGCTTTATGTATTCTTTGGTTTATTTGATGTTTTGTTGCTATGAAGATAACTTATCTTGTCTTTGTATTTGATTGCTATATTTGGTATGTACTTATGTGATATTTACTTGACATCTTGGAGGGGAATTGGTTGTGTAATGTATTAGTCTTGCATGGAATGTTAGTGACTTTGTGAAATTCTTGTTGGTTGGTGAAATTGTGATATTGTGGCTTGAGAAATGTGTTAAGGTGTATGGTTATGACCTATGTTATGTGAAGAAATTTATGGGAATTTAAAGTTATGAATTATGTGGGGTTTAAATGCATGACTTGAAAAAGGACACACCACGTGTTTGATGAAATGACTCATTGAACTTGCATAATGGAATCATGGCATTTGGCATAGTGTGATTCCTTGGAAGCATAGTGTGAGTTGGGCATTTGGTGTTGTGCATACTTGGTTACTCATGTCCTTCGGGGAAGGTCCGTAAAATGAGACATACTTGGTCACTCATGTCCTTCGGGGAAGGTCCGTAAAATGAGACATACTTGGTTACTCATGTCCTTCGGGGAAGGTCCGTAAAATGAGACATACTTGGTTACTCATGTCCTTCGGGGAAGGTCCGTAAAATGAGGCATACTTGGTTACTCATGTCCTTCGGGGAAGGTCCGTAAAATGAGGCATGGACATGGCATAGAGTTGACATGGCATGGAGTTGACATGGGTGTGGCATAGAGTTTGCATGTGTGAGTCATGCATAGTGTATTTGCATTGCATTAAATAACGGGAAGGAAAATTATATCTTGAAATTGTACACTTGCACATGCCACGTCCTAAATTTGTTGCTAGCATTAGTGAGTTATCATACCAGCAGTTGAGCTGACCCATTCGTGGGCAATACATTTCAGATGAGGCACCAGCTGCTTGAGACTTCTTTGAGTGTTGAAGAAAAAGGAAGGAAATGGATTTTGTAGAAGATTTGACCTTTGGGGGCATGTTTTGAATGTATGGGCATAAGCCCACTTTGTTGTATTTTATATTTAAACTTATGTAAATTGTAAACCTTAGGCCTTGGGCCATTTTAAAAAATGTATGAGTTGGAACTCAATGAATGTATGATGTTTGATTTAAATGTATACTAGAGGTTACTTGATATTCGGGAGTTAAATATGCATTAAATGGAAGTGTTAGAAAATAGTGGATGCATGTTTAAGAGTTGATGGATTTTGATGCAATTATACCCATATATGTTGTGATTATTAGGTGATGAAAATAGTTGGGAAAAACAAAGGAGAATATGTCGAATTTTTGGTAGAATCAAAGTGGGAAATAGGTGTGTAAATGACTTTTTAAAAGGAGTGAAAAAAATGTCAAAATGGGGGTTTAGGAACCTTGAACAAGGGGAATAAAAATGGGAAGAAAAGAGGGCTTAAAGGACTTGGAAAAAGTTCAAAAAGGGAAAAATTGGTTGCAGCCATGAACAGTAACTTAAAAAAATATCAGAAACTGCTTTCTGTGTTACAGTGTCGTGAACAGTGCAGGAACCAGCCCCAGCCGCCACAGCCCGCGCACCCCTTGCGTGCCTGCGCGCCGTGTGCCCAGCGCCCCACGCCGCGCCCCTCGCACCCCTGCCTCGCGCATGCTGTTGCCCACGCGCGCGCCCACTGCTACCCATGCGCGCGCGCCCACTGTTGTCTTGCCTGCTGCCACCTACTGTCCAACCCATGGGCAGCCATTGTTTTGGCCATGTTATGACCTATTTTCCAAGGGCATTTTGAGGCCATTAAATCATGAGTTTAACCCAAACTTTTGAGTTCATTTGAGACCATTTTAGGCCATTATATAAAGCCAAGTTGGGGCAATTTATGGGACACTTTTTAGTCATAGATTTCAAGGCCATGTTTGGCCATCCACTAGCGCCAACTTTGGGCTGATAGTGGGACAAGCATTTAATTTTAATCTTGCAGGAAAAATTTGAGGAATAATGCGGGAGATTTAATTTAAATTTAATTCATTGTCATTTATTTATTCCTTTTCTTTCATTCAGTCGCTCCTCGGGTTCGTGAAAATCCGGGGCGTGACAATGAGGTCCAAAACTAGGTTCAAAACTGACCTAATCCAAATTAAAAATAAAGTGTAAGTCCTTAATCTACATGAAAAGAGGATCACAATGAGACAAAAATCACGACCAATGGCTCAAATATGAGCAAGATAGAGGCATTGCATATGATGGGTTAAAAATTAGTTTTCTTTAAATGAGCGCAAAACTCAGTTTTAAGGATGGGGTTCAAAAGCTCATGCAAAAAAGAACGCAATGGGACAAATCCTGATGGACATGGAAGCTCGGACCAAGCTTCTAAACCAAATTCAATCCTTTAGAGCAATGTTAAAAAGATCTATAGACTTCCAAAATTAGTTTAGGTTCAAGAGTGATTAAAAATGATGTAGAAATCATCCCAAAATGAGCTCTAAAAATCCTCAGGTTTTTCGTAAACAATAATGGCGAGTTAGGGACAATAAGCCCGATAGGTCGAGTTTGGGTTAGACCCAGTCCCTGCTAAATGGGTCAACCAAATGGCAACATTTAGGGCTGGGTATTATGTTTTAAAAATTGAAATTGGTAAGTTTAGTTACAGGCTTAAGGAATTAAAATTGGAATAGCCTATTCCATAAATTAGGAACAGGGTTAGTTTATTCCTAATTTGATAACAGTGGGCAGTAATTAATTCTGGATTAAAGGCTTGATTAATTCAAAAATAGTCAACGCTTGGGATTTAATACCAAATTAGTGGAATTTTATTTCCAAGTTAGTAAGGAATTGAAAGTAATTCCCATTCAGTGGCTTTTTAATTCCAAAACAATGGGCAATTCAAAGATAATTCCCAAGCAATGGACATTGAAAAATTATGGAATGGTAGTCTATTTTGAGGAAATTACATTTTAGTCAACTTTTACTAGCACAATTGTAAAGTAGTATTTTAAGCTACATTAAGTGTCATAAAATGCTATTTTAGCATTTTTTGACATTTTGAATCCAATAGTAGGGTTCGTTTTGGTGAATAAGATTCTAGTGAGCATGAAATGATAGTTAGAATAACTCTAGATATGTGCCAAATGTATATTTAAGCTACCAAATGGAAACCAAAAAGAATAGGAAGGGACATATCCAATGTTTTTGGGTGCTCTAGAGCCAATGGTGGGGTCTAAGTGAGCATTTGGGACATCAAAGTGCTAGAAAAATTAGAAGATTTATGTTGGCAAATCTTTCTAAATAATTGTATTTCTTTAGAAAGTATTTGTTAAGTTAGTATTGAGTTAGGTGATCAACTATTAGTCTATGAAAGAGGATTCAAGACATCTACATCTATGTCAATATATGAATAAGTGTGCAAATCAAGGTATGCATTCATTCATACCATGAATATTTGTCATCAGGCACAGACCTTGAGTTGCTTTTCAAATTTAGAATAAGGTTTAAATAGTTAATTTGACCCTAAGTGACTTAGTTTTGACCGTAGGATAATACACTTATGGACAATGGCTTTTTGGAACAATATAAATCTATTTTATTTCTTAAAACATGTATTGATTTTTGTAAATTAGCATTTATTAAATCAAAAAATCTATTTTTTGGTTATCTTCTCTGAATGAAGGAGACAATCTCGTTCGAACAAAGTTCTGTACGAACGAAAGGGACCCTTTCCATCCAAATGTGTGTTGGCTTTCTAGCACAATTTCTTATAAAAATTTCCTATTTTGGGCATAACTCTTTTCCAACTTGGTTTAGGAGTGAGTTACAAATTTTATAATATAAATAAAGTATTGGTTCTGTAACACCCCAAACCTTAATTATCAGATAATTAAGATTAGTGGTAGTTATTAACAAGACTGAGCTTAAATAAAGGACAGGCAAATTGCTTGGAGCAATTTGACCATGAAACTTGAGACCAAGACACACGAGTGTATCATCAATAAGAGGATTAAAGCAAAGATAAATGCATTGTAATGGATGATATCATAAATGAGTCTTTTAACTATACCTTGGAGTGATTAAGCGTAATGATAATTATTATAAGAAAGTTCTCTTGAAAATTATGGACAATTCTACTTAAGGCTAATATCCTATAAATATGAAAATAAATGTCTAAATGAGAACAATGAATTAAAGACAATCAATTTTAAGAAGGTGATTTAATGTCAAGGGTCGTGACTTGATAACAAATTAAGATTGGCGTTAATCGAGAATTTGCATGAGTAATTTTAAAAAAATTAGTGCATGAAATGCACTAAGACAAGACTAGTGATACCTAAATAATGTATGCTTAATCAAGATTATTGCAAAAATTATAAAAGACTTTTGGGGATGATTAAAATACAATATGATACACTTACAAAAGAATATAGAAGGAATAGATCCAAAACTGCTCCCACCAAGTCTTGAATCTTGGACCAAAAATGGGTTTTACCCACAAAGTTACCAATTAGAGCACCTTTGTGCTATGTTAGCCATATGAAATGTATATAACATACAAGAGTGTAGGGAAATTCAGAAAAAGTAAATGAGGTGTCACCACCCTATTGCACCAACACCCCAACCAATAGAAACACATACAAACCTTGCCTCATATATCATATCTACATCAGATTTATGTGTTGCTTGAAAAAGGCTCTGTCAGCCCATGATGTAAAAGAGCCCTAAAATCAGACTTGGGTGCATAAGGGGTGTTCAGCTAGAGAGGATGACAGAATTGTAGAGAGAAAAAAAGAAAGAAGAAGAAGAAGAAGAAGAAGATGAGGAGAAGAACTGAGCTTGGTTGCATGCATGGTCTTACATGGAAGAAATGGAGGAGAAGGGGAGGTTAGAATTACTGGACCAATAGAGAGGAAGAATAAGGGACATCAAAGAGAGAGGAAATAACCATCAAAGAGGTACGTTTCTTTCATTAGAAAACTTAGCTTAAATTCCATTTTTATGAGTTTTTGATGGCATGCATTTGATTAAAAATGAAGAGGAATGAAAATCGAGGGAAAATGGCCTTTTGTAAGCTAGGAAAGCTATAAAAGTCATAAGACCCGAACGTGAGAATCTGGGTTCGAAATCCATGGGGAACCAAACTAAGAACCAATACCATGGCTAAAATGACTATAGAAAATAGGACATAACGCAACTCAAAGCAACAAAAATAGTCAAGAGACCATAGAGGGAACTAGAGTTGCAGGTGTTGTAAAATAATCTAGGTAAATGGATTTTTTTTTTTTTTTTTTACCTAATTTTATAAATGGGAAATGGTCCCCTAAGGGTTTTAGTAACTCAATGGAGTAAAAATGGGATGAAAACACAAACTGTAACTCAAGAAAATAGAAAAGAAAATTCTCACCGAAAAATTGGGCTTCACCAAAATAGCCTTATAACTGCCTATTTCGAAGATCGTAGTTAGGTGAAACCATACTTCAATAATTGAAATGAATTCCATGAGGAAAATAATTCAAAAAATGTTAGAATTATTGCTGGAAAAAGATTGCCAGTGAGCACCACCGCTGGAGAAGTTGATCGGCGCTGATAAGGATATTCAGTTGACCAGTAAATGGGTTGGACGGTTCGGGTCCTAACCCACGTCAAAACGGATCCAATTGCTAACTAAACGGTGTTGTTTAGTTTAATGAGCATGATGTCATCATGATGTCATGCTGATGCAGTGAACCGGACTGAACCGTTTGGTTCACCCCTGTTCTAGACTAGTTCGCGTGAAGTATTACCCAACTAGATGGCTTTTTATAAATATTTCCTAAAATAGTATTTTAACCCCAAAATTTTACTAAAATTACGGAATGACCCCAAATGTTTCTGTTAATTATGGAAGGGCCCAAAAAATTAATTAATAATTAATTTTAAATTCCTTTTAATTAGAGAAAAAATTATGAAAATGCCCTTAAGCCAAAAATAGGCCAAACGAAGGCCAATTAAAATGCAAGAAGAGTCTAACCCAATATTTTTTTGTATTCCAGACTTAATGGCGAAATCTGATTTACAAAATTAGATCCCAAAAAATATGAACGGACAAACTAGAATAATTCTAATTGTGTCCTAATATATTTATTAAGCCACCAATTGAATCGTGACGACCATGAAAGTACCTACCTTTACAACTTTCAATGTTCTAGACTCAACAGTAGAGTTCGTTTAGTCAAACGAAGTACCAAAAACACAAACACATAGAAATGTAAAATTCCCAAATTGCCTTTAGATCGAGAAAATATAGAAAGTGGCATATTTAATGCTTTTAGATGCTCTAAACCCAATGGTAAGGTCAAACTAAATATCCGGTTACCTGAATGGGGTCTCGCATGAAAGTGTAGAATTATGAAAATTCCCCTAGACTTAATATAAACCACAAATAGGCTAATTAAGATTCGAAAAATCCTAAATTGATTATCGTCGACATTTCAGACGTAACAGTGATGTTCTTTTAATGATGTGAGGCCCAATAACAAACTAAAAAATGACAAATACGTCCTTAGACTTAATGAAGCTAACAAAAGAGTATAAAAAGTAAAGAGAAACCTATACCAATGTATATAGGAGCTTCTGAGTTTGAAAATGAACTCCATTTGAGATAATTGAGTACCTAAAACACGGGTTATGAACTGTAAAATTACCAAACTACCCCAATAGCTTAATTAAGCAATCAAATGAACTCAAAAAGTAAAAGAGGGATCTATCTTATGATTAAAAGACTGTCTGGACTAAAAAATGAAGCATGTTTAGGCAAATGATGAACCGAATGATATAATACATAAAAAGGTAAATGACCTAAATGCCCCTAAAGGTTAAAGTAAGCTACACGATGAACAAAGAAGTATTATGAACCCTAATTAAAGACTATAAGGGAATCCTAAACTGAAAGACTAAGTCCAGAAGAGACTAAGAACACTAAGTAAGCAATGGATTAAACTAAGATGCATACTGATATAGTATCAATATATCTTGAACCATTGTTTAAGATCACCAGTAAGGAATAAGGATAAGGTGAGTGTCGAGGCATAGCAAGTAACTGAATGAAGGAATGATTGTAGACAGTAGACCACTAGTGAGTAACCCTGAACCTTGAAGTGGAGGATTTTTAATTTATTACAGTTCTTTTACTTTCTTCGTACATTTGTATGCTATGCTTATAGTTTTATGCAAATGTTTATTATCATTATAAAGTTTTGAATGACATGCTTTATAAATAGCATTCATAAATATTTTAATGCATGGATAGCTATGAATATTTTGCAAAGAATTTTTTTAGTATTACTTTCCATATAGACCTTGCTGGGGGATAAGGATCGGTAAATCTTTAATAATTTAAATAGCGAAGAATTCATTAGGAGTTAGAATCCGGAAGGGACTATGTAAGTTCAGAGCTCTAAATTACATAGATGGTCACCAAAGTGATAATGATGGTCCTTAAGGACATGCGCTATAAAGATATTTTGGCATGTGATACATATCTACTTTCCCTTCTATTATTATGGAATGCATGATGAAGTGATATTTTGTAAAACCAGACTAGCATGAACCTTTATGTAATGATTTCAACAATTGTTGTAAATCATAGATTTATCTTATTGTTTATGAAAAGAATCCCAAAAGATTCAAAGTAAAGATTTCCTTATCTACTATCCATGAAAGCTATGAATGTCTTATGAAAGCCATGAATATTTTATGAAAGCCATGGATGTTTCATGAAAACCATGAATGTTTTATGAAATCTGTGAATGCCTTATAAAAACCATGAATGTTTTATGAAAACCATGAATGCCTTATAAAAGTTATGAACAATTTATGAAAGTCATGAATGATTTATAAAAGTCATGGAAGTTTTATAAAAGCTATAAAAAGTTTATAAATGGGTTTCCATAAACCTATGACAGGGGACTGGAGTTACTCATGAGCTTTTCAATATGCTCACAGGGTTTTATCTTGTAGTTATTCAGGTAGGACCAAGGAACTTACCGAAGCAAATGAAAGTATGCCAAGATGACTATAGAGACTCTAGCCAGAGGAGAGTTAGTATCCCTGATGTGAACCTGTGAGATCGAAATCTCTTGAACCCAAAATCAAATTAAAACCTACCCAAGAAAGCCAAGAATCAAGTCAAGATGATCTAGACCCGTTGAAATCTTGTTTCAAGAACCTAGATTTGATGAGAACGCCACAAAGGGTTTGCCTTTGATAAGTTGTTAGTTCAATCAAGAACACATAGAGAAAATTGAAAATTCTCTATAAAGAAAGCTTTATTCATGTTCAACCACCTTTCTATTTTTTTTTCACTCTCTCTTTTTCTTAAGGTTTCGGCCTCACCCTTTCTTTTTTGCTCAATCTCACTTTTCAGCTTCAGTTGATCCTCATAAACCTGTTTTGGGGTTAAAGGAGCAAGCTTGATTGTTTTTCCATCCTTTTCAAATCTGTATTTGTTCCTAAACCCATCATGAATCACCTTCTTATCATACTGCCATGGCCTCCCCAACAAAATATGGCTAGCATGCATAGGAACTACATCACAAAGCACGTCATCACTATACCTCCCAATGGTAAAAGCCACAAAAACTTGTTTATTGACCTTGACCTCCCCACATTCATTCAACCACTACAATTTATAAGGTCTAGGATGCTTCAGTAAAGGTAAGCTCAACTTTTCAACTTGGGTGGTACTATCTACATTGGTGCAACTTCCCCCGTCTATAATCATACTACACACCTTGTTGTTTACATAACATCAAACATTTAATATCTCTATTCCTTGAAGGTTGGAAATTTACCTAGGGTTTGTTTTTGCTAGTTCCCTCATCTAGTCCCTTAGGTGGTTCGGCCTTCCTTTACTACAACTCGATCATTTCTATTCCACTTTGGTTTCCAAGGAGTGCCAAAGACTAAAGAATACTTTGCTGCCTCCTTTCTCTTTAATTGCCTCTCCACCTTCATAGCTATGTGCACCATGTCTTCTACCTCCACATAATGGTGCAACTCAACTACATTGGTTATGTCCCTATTTAGACCACTTAAAAATCTTGCCATTGTGGCCTCCTGATCCTCCTCTACATTAGCTCGAATCATAGCCACGTCCATCTCCTTATGGTAATCCTCTACATCTCTAAGTCCCTTGTGTAAGGTTTTGTAATTTTTGGTAGAGGTCTCTATAGTAGTGGCCAGGTACAAATCTCCGCCTCATGAGAGCTTTCAACTCACCCCATGTTTCTACAGGTCTCTCATAATTCCTTCCTCCTGTTGCTCACCAATTGATCCCACCAAATAATTGTATAATCAGTGAACTCAATTACCTCCAACTTCACCTTCTTCTCCTCTGAATAATTGTGACAATCAAAAATTAACTCTATTTTCTTTTCCCACTCTAAATAAGTTTTAGGGTCATTCTTTCCTTGGAAAGATGGTATTTTCATTTTGATGCTCCCAAGGTTCCTATCCACCTCATCTCGACCTCTTGGATTTCTCCTATGTCCTCTTCCACGCCTACCTCATTTAGGTTTGCCCATTCCACCCATTCTAACTTTAGATGCCATGTCTTCCTCAACCTCATTATCTTCTTCATTCTCATACTCATTTTCAATGCTAGGCTCACGTCTCCTCCTATCTCGCCCACCTTGCAAATTTTTAATCACGACCTCTTGTTAATCCATCCTATCCCGCATCTCCCCCAACACCAAATTTAACTGTTCAAATTGTTATTGCATGGCCTGTAACACAAAGAATGAGTTAGCCGCCTCCTCCTTAGGTGTTGAGTCACTCTTATGAGACATTTTTAATGCCTTCCAAAACAAGGATGTTAGTGGTAAAAACCTCACTCACTCCCTTACCTGTTTACACTCAAATATTGTCACACCACTCGTGTTTCACTTTTTTGGGCTTTTCCAATACTATTCTCATCCACTCTTGCCTTTTACCTCACTTGTTTTCCCTTTCAGGTTCTTGAAGAACTAGTTGAACTAAATCAAGACACAACCTTGTATTATTCCAACCAGCAAAAGATTCAAGAAACAAGAAGGAATAAAATGACATGGATCTCAAGGAATTGTACGAGAAAAAGAGCAATTAGGAAACAAGATACTAAAAATGATATATTTGACCCCTCTGAAGATATGATCAATCAATACCAAAGCACTTCAATTTTCGGATTGCAAAGTATATCAAACAACCATTTCTGAATTTTTTTTTTTGGTACTTTTTTTTCCTTTAACTATGCAGCAACCCTTGAATTCGCTCTTTTTTTTTTTTTTTTTAAATATAGATTCAGTCACAAGCAACAACAATAATTGTAATTTTTGAAAAAGATTGATTTGATTTCAATAACAAGGAACCGAAATAGAAGGAATTAAAACAAAGATTATAGATCTGGACTTTCAAACAAAGATTCGTGTAATCAATTAAAGAATTCAGTAGATCTGAATTCTTGAATCAAATACACAGGTACTCAATTGTGAGAATCACAAATCTAAATTCAAACACAAAAAATTAACAATAATGAAGAAGGAATCACAGATCAGAATAGAAAAACCTAGAACACGCCTAAGACAAAACCCAAATGCAAGAATTAAAAAGGATAAATCAGACCTGATTTGGAGTTTGAGCTTGGATACCGAATGATGTGAACTCGTGAGATCGAAATCCCTTGAACCTACAATTAAATTGAAACTTACCCAAGAAAGCCAAGAATCAAGTCAAGATGATCTAGACCCGTTGAAATCTTATTTCAAGAACTTAGATTTGATGAGAACGCCACAAAGGGTTTGCCTTTGATAAGTTCTTAGTTCAATCAAGAACACGCAAAGAAAACTGAAAATTCTCTATAAAGAAAGCTTCACTCACGTTCAACTGTTTCCAAATTGCGGCTACAAGTCTTTTTAAAACCCTCTATAAAACTCTAGGGCTGAATAAGGCGTACATCAATTAAAAGACGTGGCCTTGGTGGTACTAGCTACATTGGTGCAACTTCCCCCCGTCCATAATCATACTACACACCTTGTTGTTTACATAACATCTAGTATGAAATATGTTCTCTCTCTACTGCTCTATATCATCTACCTGAATTTACGTATTGAGAGCACGCTTAGCAACAAGTGACTCACCTTCTACGGGGTATTCCACTCCATCATCATCACTAGCATCGACCAACATGGACATCTCATCACTATCATCCTCACTCTCAGTCATTACCTCCCCATTGTCACGCATAACCATCACCCACTTGTTTGGACATTGAGACGCGATGTGCCCTGAACCCAAACATTTAATATCTTTATTCCTTGAAGGTTAGAAGTCTACCTTGGGTTTGTTCTTGTTAGTTCCCTCATCTTGTCCCTTCCTCTTTACTACAACTCGATCATTTCTATCCCACTTTGGTTTCCAACGACTACCAGAAACTGAAGTATACCTTGCTGCCCCATTTCTCTTTAACTTTCTCTCCATTTTCATAACCATGTGCACCATGTCTTCTACCTCCACATAATGCTACAACTCAACTATATTGGCTATGTCCCTATTTAGACCACTTAAAAATCTGGCCATTGTGGCCTCTCAATTAGCTATACCCTTTCATGAATTGACTTCACCAATTTGGCCTTCCTATGTCCATCCAAGCTACTCCCGTCATCAATAGGTAAAGGCATCAAATCTAAATGAATAAGTGGATTAAAAACATAAACAATTTCAAAAGGAGAATAAGAAGTAGTAGTATGCATAGTCCTATTATATGCAAACTCTATAAATGGAAAACAGTCCTCCCAAGTTTTTAAATTTTTTTAAATGGCAGTGCATAAGAGTTTAGTTAGAGTCCTGTTGACTACTTCAGTCTGTCCATTAGTCTGTGGATGACAAGTAGTGAAAAAAAAAGTTTGGTACCTAATTTTTCCCACAAAACCTTCCAAAAGTAGCTAAGGAATTTAACATCCCTATCAGAAACAATACTCCTAGGTATACCATGGAGTCGCACTATTTCCTTGAAAAACAAATCAGCTATGTTTGTGGCATCATCTGTTTTATGGCATGGAATGAAATGTGTCATTTTACTAAATCTGTCCACTACCATAAAAATAGAATCTCTACCTTTTTTTTGTCCTAGGCAGCCCCAAAACAAAGTCCATAGATATGTCTACCCATGGCTCACTAGGAACGGGTAAGATTGTATACAACCCATGTGGTAAAACCGTAGATTTGGCCTTTCTACATGTAATGCACCTATTACATATTCGAGTGATGTCTCTTCTCATCCTAGGCTAAAAGAAATGTTCATGTAAAATTTCTAAGGTTTGCTTGACACCAAAATGCCACATTAATCCCCCACCATGTGCCTCATGCACCTAATAATTCACACATTGAACAATTTGGGATACACAATTTGCTTTCTTTAAACAAATAACCATCATGCTTGTAAAACTTACCAAATGCCGCTTTATCACACTGCCATATACACATTAGAAAAATCAATGTCATTGGCATACACATCTTTCATATATTCAAACCCAAGCATTTTAGCACTCATAGAAGTAAGAAGTGCATGCCTCCGTGATAAAGCATCAGCAACAATGTTCTCCTTACCTTACTTGTAATGGATGACATAAGGAAAGGTCTTGATGTATTCCATCCATCTAGCATGTCTATTATTTAATTTACCTTGACCCTTGAGATGCTTTAATGATTATGATCCATGTGGATCACAAACTCCTTAGGTCAAAGGTAGTGTTGCCACAGTCTCTAGAGCGTGAACAAGAGCATAAAGTTCTTTGTCATAAGTAGGATAATTCAAGGCCACCCCACTTAGCTTCTCATTGAAGAAGGTCGCCTATCCTGCATCAAAACAACTCCAATTCCTATTCCTGATATATCACATTCAATCTCAAAAGTTTTGTTAAAATCAGGTAATGCTAACACAGGTGCATAATATAATTGTTCTTTAATATTAGCAAATGCATTCGCTTGATCAATCCCCCTAATCAAATCCAACATTCTTTTTAATTATTTCAATGAGTGCTTGCAGCAATGATGCTAAAATCCTTAACAAAATGCCTATAAAAACTAGCTAAACCATGAAAGTTTCTTACCTTCAGTGATGTCTTTAGGTGTTGGCCACTCCTTGATAGCCTTGACTTTCCCTTCATCCACCTCAATACCTTTTGTACTAACAACGTAACCAAGAAAAATAACGTTTTCCATACAAAAGGTACATTTCTTAAAATTAGCATACAACTTTTCACATTTCAACACATCAAACACACATCTCAAATGCTCAATATGTTCATCTAAGTTCTTGTTGTACACTAGGATATCATCAAAGTACACGACTACAAATTTGCCTAGGAACGCACATAATACATGGTTCATTAATCACATGAAAGTACTAGGTGCATTTGTAAGTCCAAATGACATAACCAACCATTCACAAAGTCCATATTTAGTCTTAAAATCAGTTTTCCATTCATCTCCCTCTTTCATTTAATTTTATGATATCCACTTTTAAGATCTATTTTACTGAAACTACACGAGCCATGCAATTCATCAAGTATATCATCTAATCTAGGAATGGGATAACGATACTTTATCGTAATATTGTTGACTGCTCTGCAATCAACATACATCCTCCAAGTCCCATCCTTCTTTGGCACTAGTAGCACTGGTACTGTACATGGGCTCATGCTCTCTCTTACGGACCCCTTGCTCATCCAATCTTCAACTTGCCTTTGCATCTCCTTTGTCTCATCCGAATTACTCCTATAAGCTGCTCAGTTTGGAATAACAGCTTCAGGTACGAAATCAATTTGATGTTCAATGCCTCTAATGAGCGGTAACCCACTCGGCATCTCCTCTGAAAATACATCCTCGAACTCCTATAACAAAGAAACAGCCCAACTAGAAAGAGATTGGTTAGTTTCATCAAGCTTAAGATAAGATTCTTTGTAAACAAGAAAAATCATAGGCTAATCTGCTAAAAAGGCCCTCTTAACCTCACTCTCCTTTGCATAAAAATCTCATATTTGTCTCTCTTTTTCTCTCTGTAGGTTTTTTTTTTTGTCTTCTCTCATGGCTCCACTCTCTTTTCTTTATTCTCAGCCACCTCTCTATTTTTTTTTTTTCATCTTAAATGTTGGGGTCTTGCTCAATGAATTTGCAAAATCGGCCTAAGTGGATTGTACTAATCCTTGCATTGCTTCCTTGATCTTCTTAGCTCCTGACCTTGTGATTGGCCTATCTGGAACTTGTAAGGGATCTTTAAGACTCGGTCCACCATGGTGCCCATTAATCCCAATCATGGAGGTATCAATCCAGAAGTATGATTACTAGAGTGTTATGATAGTTTAGAGCAGAACTGAATGTCAGTGTTGTTATCATTGTTGTAATAGTTAGATATTCATGTGTAATGAATTGATGGGCACATGTCTTGTAACTCTTATGTAATTTTAGTTATGCTCTACCAAGTACAATGGCATTCAAGAAAATTTTTATAGACATAGATTTTCGCTACACGAATTGTATAACCAAATGAAATCTATTTGGACATGTTGAGAGGCCTTTGGATAGACACATCATCAATACACTACAAAAGGGTTAGTGTATTGGTGAGGTGCCTATTTGGCCAGTCATTATCCTTAATTCGCATAGGGTGGGTTTTGGGATATGACATGTTCTTTTATTAAAGAATCCTATGCTCTTGAAGTACCGAGCTTTATAAAATTCTTATATTCATATTTTTGTTTATATAATCTGTTATTAAGGTGTTTTTCTGTAATACCCTGACCCAAATTGTTATCGACCAAACCATGTAAATCCGAGCCGTTAGGGCTTTCTGTTTTGATATTGAATAAAGTGGATGGTTTGGAATCTCAACAGTTCAAAAATACGGATAATACCTGAGCAAGTCAAGAACGAATATCGAAATAAAAATGACAAAATAAAATAAATAAAACCAAATAGAATAGGAAAAAAAAATAAAAATACAAAAGGAAAATAAAATTTAAATAATAAAATAAAAATTTATTATTTATATATGTATATATATATATCTATACACGTGTAATATATATATATATATATATATATATATATATATAGTGGGCCATATATGTATGTATGTATATATATATATTTTGTGATAAAATATATATGGAGATAAGTGAGGGGCATGGCTAAAGGATCAGGAGATTTTAATTCAAAAACAAAAAGAGATGACGTGATAAGGGTCGGGAATAGAAAGGATTAGAGAGAGAGAGAGAGATGAATAGTGGCGCTGAAAGGGGGGGCAAGCTGTTATATAGGTATACGTAAGTTTGTTTGATGGGAAGTTGGAAAAGAAGGAGTAAAACAGATTGGGATTGAGGCATGAAGATTCAGAAGAAGGAACTAGGGTGACTCAGAAGGAAACACTACGCGCAAACATGGAAACTAGGTAAGCCGGGTCGATTTTGTTTTATTTTTTTTTAAAGCATGAATGATAGATCTAATTTTAGGGTCTTAACAAGCATAAAAATTAGTTCATATTGCAAGTTGAATCAAATAAAATGGTCAAAGGATGAGGGAGATATAGGCAGTTGCAAGTTTCCATGATAGAATCGGGTTTATGATTATTGTGCATGCAACTTAGTTTAAATAATAAGGGATTATCCCTATTAAGTGCAGAAACCATGTGGTGATTTTAGGGCTCAAAGAAGTAGAGAAAACAACATGAAATAAAGAGAAAACCAGATGGCTGGAGCTACGGTTTCCCTTTATTTCGTGAAGATTAAGTGAACCAATCTAAAAACCAAGGTTGGATATGAAATCCCCATGAAATTTGGAAGGGAACAGGTATCGAGTTTGGTCATAAAATTGATTAGAAAAGGGTCGCTGGCAGCCGGAGAAGATGCCGAAACCCTATCGGAGCCTCGCCCGATAACCGTAGGGCAAGGCAATGAACAGTGCCTTAAACGGCACCGTGTTATAATGGGTTGGTCAAAACTGCGTCATTTTGGTGTATGAATTGTTTTAAATCAAATCAAGATTTGGGGTATTTGGTTGGTGGTTTAAGGAATTGAAATCAGAATAGGAATAGCCTATCCCTATTTTAATCCTTTAGCCGTTGTTTGGCTTAGGATATTAGAGAAAAAAATGTGCAAGGGCTGCTCCCCCTACGACTTGAACCCATGACCGAGGGGGGACTGTTTGAAGAATGGACCACTGTGCCACTAAAGCACATGTGATACCTTGTCACCAAAATAAGTATATATTATATAATTAGTTAATTAAATAAATAAATAATTTAAATAAATCAATTAATTAGAATAAATAAAGATAATTGATATGTAGTTCAAAATAAATAAATAAATAGTGTAAACTTACTGTTTTGGACCTTTTGGATCCAATGGGGAGGTCTGTTTCACGAGACGGAGTTCCAAAAAATAAAATACCCATAGAAATGCCAAAATGACCACAATGCCCCTAAGTCAAAGGTGAGTCAACGGGACTTCGATTGAGTCAAGTAAATAGTAAATTTTTATTATTTCAAACCTTCTGGACTCAACGGTGAAGTGTAATTTATGAAAATAGAACCTGAAAGATAGGGACACATAGTGACCATTTTGCCCTTTCGATATAGAAGTCCAAATTGGAAACTATGAAAACCCAAATTAGTAAAAAAAAGATACTTAGAGTAGTGAGGTATACAAATTGATAAATGACATTAAAACTGAGACGTGTTTATTGATGTATAGGCCAGGCAAAGGGAAAAAAGAAAGACATGGAATACTAAAGTAGATCGTACGATTTAAGGTAAATGAACTCTTATCTCTTATACGTGGTTTTTCAAGCCAGATTCTTTTTATTACTGCCAAAATTTTATACTCATGGACGTAACCACTGTTATTGTCCCACCATAGATATTGTTCTATTTGGTGGATGCTCATTGAGTGTTATCTCATGATTTGCTTCATTATACTGTGCCTACTATTGTATGTTTATGTTATGACATTCCATACCTTATGCACTTCATATGGTATTACGATAGAAATCTGATTTATGATAAATAGTATATTTTGTGCTTAGTCACAATTTCCTTCTGATGCTATCCAATTGACAGGACCTATGGGTCGAGTCCGTGAACGAACACATGGCAACGATGGTGTTTTTACGCAGTGAGTTAAAAGGAAATTTTATATGCGTTCATTTTAAGGGGGGGTATGTCGGGCCCCCAAAAGACCGAGGGTCTGCCAAACCCTAAACAAAGTAAGTGCATCATTCATGTTTGACTATTATGTTAATGTTTATTAGATTTATAGGATGCTTTCATTTCCCTATGAATGATTCCATGTTGATAGTTCCTTATTTATTGGACTTGACTGTGACCATTTTATTGGCAGTATATTCATGTTGATTGTGATTATTAAGCTTTATCCATATCCATGCTACACCATTACTCATAATTGTTATTGTGCCTTATTATTCGTTGGCCATTATGACATCTTACTGTTAACTGCAACCGTTGTTATGATTGGCTATCATATTACCTTTGAAATTATATTCTTCTATGTTATCCCTAACCTGTATTGGAGATAGGCTTTGACTTACTGAGCTTTGTTAGCTCACTCCACTTATTATATTTTTTAGGTGAGAATGCTACAGAACCACAATAGGAGTTCAGGAGTGTAGGGAGACAGTTGAGGAGCATAATAAAATAATGTAGTCTCTCCCATGTACTTACCACCTAAAAGTGGTTTATGTTTAGTTTATTGTCAGTTTTATTTTCAATCTTTGAACAATATTTGTAATAAGGCTTCCGTACTTTAATGTTATGTTTACATTATTCCCTGTTATCATTGGTACAAGAAAAAAAAGTAAGGACGACCATTGGGCTGGCCCTGCGACACGAGATCCGCATAGGGTGGGTTTCGGGTCGTGACATTTTTCTTGTGTTCACTATATACCTAGTGTAGATGAGTGCACATAGGTTCATATAGTGGTTAAGAATGAAATCATTGCATAGAGTTTACACACTATATAGAGTGTAATATGTCCAAGTCCATGTGAGTCAGTTCTCAAGCCTTGTGTTCTTTATGCACCCAAGCTATAGTGATAGATTCTACTATGTTGGGTTCGCAAGGGTAAGCATGAGGTGAAAGACTAGATACATTACCTAGGGGTGATTGCATTGAAAACATTATGCATAAAATGTTTTTAATTTAGATTTGATTTTGAAATATATTTTTAAAGCTTAAAATTGTGTTTTGAATGTTTTTCAACATTGAAGAATGGTCTCGTGACTTTTTGGAAGAAGGTCGATCAAAATAGATTTCAAAAATAATTTCTAGAATGACCTATCTTTACTATTTTGTTGATAACCTGAAAACTAATTTGAATTTTTAGGTGAGACCAATTTCATATGAAATTATACTTCAAGATCTTCGAAATGATAGGTAGAATGCCCCAAACTAACTTCGTATGAGTGAGCTATCATTGTTTGAAGTTGGGGCATTGTAGCGACGAAAATGAGTTTGCTCAGGCCAGCTCCAGAGCACGCTCTAGCTAACTCCAGCGAGTTTGCTCAGGCCAATTTGAAACTTTTGTTTTGCGATTTTAAGTGTTTTTTAAAGTCTATAACCTAAATATAGAAGGCTTTTGATACAAGGACGAGTTATACTTTTTAGAGGCTTCATTCTAGGGTTTCAAACATTTTCCAAAAAGCTTTTGTTTTCATCTCATGTGCTTCATAGATTAATACCCAAGAGATGAAGAACCTCTCCATTATCAACATCTACACCATTAAAAAAGTGTAAGCTTTTGGGATTCAAGGCTTGTGTGATCGGGAAGTTAAAGACTGCATGTGCATTCACAATTATGATTGAAAGGGCCGTTTGAGGATTTGAAGCAGTGGAGCACATGAAGAACGCTTAAGGATTCAAGTTCGAGGTAGTTCAGACCGTGAGCAAGGATTAAGGGACTAAGTCGATATGTTAGTAAGTGTATATATTCGTTCCAAAGTTCTTGTAGTGGATTGTGTACATCTGGGTTAGAGCCCCAGGGTTTTCCAATATAGATACAAATGATTTGTGGTGGTTTCCTCGTCAACAAAAATCTGTGTGCATCATTTTACTGCTTTTCTTATAGTATTCATATTTCATATACTACAGTTGCACACACTGTAACCCTAATTGGCACATAATCAAAATAGAACCTAAATAATATTCAAAGTAATGTTAAATTGAGCAAGACTAACTTTAAAATTGCCTATTAGAGATATTCTCCCTTCTACGTCTATTCTGCACTATCTAGACAAATCTATTAGGGTCAATTTCAAAGTGGTATAAGAGAAAAGTCTTAAAACTGATCCTATGAAGTTTAGATGGATAGTTTAAGAGAATGTGGTTCCATAACACGACCTCTATTGTTTCACGACTTAAATTGTACCTATTGGAAAGCCCAAATGAGGGCATTCTTGAGGTCTATTAACAAGCGTGTGCAGCTTGTAGTTCAACATGGTTGGACACCCCCTATCACCATAGCCACTAATGAAAATCCATCAACCTCTAAACCTACTAACTCATGCGATGTGACTGAGCTTAGGATGAGTAGGTGTTAGGATATGTGTCCTCATATCTAAGATATTTTACTATTATTTAATAGATTTGATTTATTATTGAGTTTCATATTATCATACATGTAGATGTTGTTATTTTATACCATGAGATGGTTAGTCCTTGAATTGTTATTGGAAATAGTTCATGTATATAAATAATATTTATGTACAAGAGATATGAAATGCTTATATAGGCAATTCTAGAATTGTTCGCGACTATTGATAAGACATGGACATCTTATCTGTAAAGTTGTAATATAGTTGACCCTTATGTGATAAGGTGGTTTATCTCAACCATCAGAGTAGTGGAACTCTAGGTTATTGTATTGGTGTATTGGGAATACACTGAACTGGATCACTATAAAAAAATGCATTATTTGGAGCTGTCACCTTTAATGAGTTTCTTATTCACTATTCGTAGTAAGCTCTTACTCTTGAGAAGATAGTGAACTCAAATTCTAAATAGTGATGACTTTAAGTTACTAATGAGTGAGGTCTTTTAGATCAACACCTCGATATCTTGGGAAGTCACTATTTAGATTGTGGAAACACATATTCTCAAGATGGAATCTACACTCTATATATTAGAGAGATGGATATCACTTTTGTGCTAATTCAATGGGTTAATCACTGAAATTCGGATCCGGTCTTTTCAGTAAATTCTTTATTGAAATGATGACCAATTGCAAGTGATTAATAATTATTGAATTAGGTTCTTAAAATAATTAGAGAATTAATTTGATAGTATAATCCTAATTATTAATATCCATGTAGAGGGGTCAACTGCAAAAGTATAGTGTATCTGGGTTTACTATATTGTCATGCCCCGAATTCCAGCGAACCCGAGGCGCGATGGAATGAACGGAAAGTAAATAAAATATAAAGTAAATAAGAGACAACCTAACGGATTCAACCCAAACTTATATTCATTTCCTTCAATGTACATCCATATAAAGCACGATAAATAAAAACATTCAACATGTCATTCGGGCTTAAGCCCTTATACAATATCAATACATCTCGAAATATGCTCCTAAGGGCCAAGATCATCCTGAGCTCCTGTCTCCTCCATTCTGTAAGACTTCCTCAAGTCTCGAGTGCCGGGAACGTCATCTGTGGGGAGTCATCCCACGTATGGGTCAGCTCAACTGCTGGTATGATGTAATGCTAATGCAAGGAACAAAATTAAGGGCGTGGCATGTGCAAGTGTACAGTTATATCTACATGGCATTCAACATCATGCATACAACGTACTAGCAATATTCTACATGTCGTCCAACTCATTAACATGATCTAAGGCGTGGCATGTGCAAGTGTATAGTTATATCTACGCTGGCATTCAATATCATCTATGCAATGCAATAACAATAGTCCACACGCCTTCCGAATCATCCATACCATGTAATAGCAATAATCCACATAACGTCCAAGTTACCCATGCAATGTAGTGACAATGCCCATGAAACACCCACACAACTCAATGCCACAACCATGCCAACTCTATGCCACAACCATGTCAACTCTATGCCACAACCATGTCAACTCTATGCTATGTCCATGTCGACTCTATGTCATGTCCATGTCTCAGTTTTCGGAACACATCCGATGGAAGCTGAGTACCATGTCTCGTTTTCGGAACACATCCGATGGAAGCTGAGTACCATGTCTCATTTTCAGGAACACATCCAATGGAAGCTGAGTACCATATTTAGCACCACGTGCTTAACCCACTTTATACTTTCAATGCATCACACTATGTCAATATGCTTTGATTCCATCATGCAACAACACAATCTCAGATAATACAATTTATCAACACATGGAGCATGCTTCTAAACAAAGTATTCCACTTAAAGCAATCACAACATCTGAATAACAAAACCTTTTCCACATGAATGTGCGCAATACATGATCAACGAAAATACATACTTAAGTCATGTGTTCACAATCTTAACAAATCCCCAAAAATATAAATCACGTACAACCCAACACATAGAATAAATCATATCTCCATGGAGTAGCAAGAAGTACATGAGTAACATAAACAATCAACTCAAGGTTTCCTTTTAAAGCAACATTCCTTCTGTGATTTTCTGACATTAAAAAAGTAAACATATGATTCAATCAATCAACATGCAAATCATTCCTAAACTTAATTCTATTCCGTACTTAGCACAATACACCATACCTGATGGGTTTGTCTCAACCCAAGAAGTCATCCTCGTAGCGTTGCAGAACTAACAGTAATAATGCAGAAGGTCAGATCACCTTCTCCTTGTCTTTCTGTGTTCCTAAAATCATAAAATACAACTTAGTTCAATTGCTACTTGAATTATCCTATTCAACAAATTTTATGTCTTTATTTTATGAGTTTCTATTTTGCCAATTTAAACCCTATTGTTGAGTCCAGAACGTCGAATAAAATAGGTTTAGGCCTTCGCGGATTTCAATTCGGACATCCGAGCTAAAAGGGGCAAAATGGTCATTTTGTACTTTCACGGGTCCTTACATCCCGAGACCTCTTTTCACAAATTGGACTCCACGGTTGAGTCCGGAATGGTCAAGATAATAAAGTTTCACTATTTGTTTACTTAGTCCTGAGTTCGTTCGACTGCGTTTCAACCTAGGGGCATTTGGTAATTTAAATGTTACTACGGGTATTTTATTTTTCGGGACTCCATCTCGTAAAACGGACCTCACCATTGGTCTTAGAATGGTTGAGATAGTCAAAATACACTAATAACTTGTCACCTTTGGACTTCGGACTATTTTGTGACATTTAAATAATTAAACCTAATTTAATTATTTAATTAATCAATTAATTTAATTAATATTTTATTAATACTTTATTCTAGTGGGTCAGTTCATAATTTCTCAAAAGTCTAGGGGTCAAAGTGAGATTCTCGAAAGTTTTGGGGTCAAGTTTAATTTCCAAAAATCCAAGGGCCAATTTGTAAATTCCAATTCTCCTATTCTCAATTCAGTTGGCCAAACAAGGATCAATCCCAAAACAGGGATAGGGTATACCTGTTCTAATTTAATTCAAATTTTTAATTTCATAAACCCACAACCAAACAGCCCTATTCCTATTTTAATTTAAAACCAGAGGCTGACACGTGGCAGGGGCGGTTTCGGCCCAAGTCCGACCCGAACCCGAACCGACCCGAGACCCAACCCGGAACAGTACTTCATCTCCCCCGTTTTCTCGGTAGGGTTCCAGGGAGGTTTCGGTGCATTCTCTGGCGCCGGTGACATTTTTCGGCCAGTTTTCATCGTTTTAAAAATACCATTTTCTTCCATTTTTTAAGAGGGTTCCATTTCCATGGTTGGTTTTTGGTTTGGCCCTTTAGACCTTCACGAAATAGCCCCAAATCGTAGCTCCGGCCAACCATGTTTTCATGATTTCGAGCTTGGTCCTTAACTGTTTCGGCCTCTATTCATCTCTAATGAGTTTCTGCACCTAATAGGGTTTGTTTCCTACCATTTAAATCAAGTTCAACACATAAAATATCAAAACCGATTTCCCCCAACCGTGACCTGCAACTCTATTTTTCTACCTTGTTTTTAATCATTTCACCTGATTTTTCTTCCATTCACTTCCTTTCTAAATGAGCTACATGGCCCTAAGATCAGATTTAAATATAATACTAGAAAAAAATTTAAAACAGAAAGCAAGGAGACCAACCTGTTTGAAGTTAACCCCCGTTTCTCTCTCCTGTTCTCACTTCCTATTTTAGCTCCTGACTTCTCAACCTTACAGCTCCTCCCTTTGCTTTCTCTCCCTCTGGTTCCCTTTCAAAAATCAGAACCCAACACATACTTACATATTATACACTCACTCTTTCTATTCTTTCTCTCTCTATATCTCTCTCTCTTTCTCTAACCATGTTCTGAAATTCCCCTGTACACTCCAACACCTATTGCCTACCACAGCCCCCCTATCCCTGAACTATTGAGTGTTCTACACTCAACTCTCACACCCTCACACACGGCACCCCCCTCACACACACACACACACACCTGACATATATATATATATATATAAATATATATATTTATACATCTAAGCATATACACACTAAAAACACTTTCAAACATACACACATATATACATACATGCTCACCATACCTTTCAAAAAAAAAAAAAAAAATTATAACAATAATAATAATAAAAAAAAAATTTTCATTCATTCCAAAATTTTTTTTTTTTTTCTAGGTCATTACAATATTCTATTAAGTTGGAGTGCAATTTCAATTTTAATTATATAGTGGAGTTAATTGAAATTAATTAGTCAATTAATTTAATTATGAGATAATTAAGATTTAATTGATTAATTGGAAGTTGACTTAGTGGGACCCACTAGATCCCTTCTCTTACCCTAATTAGGAAAAGCCCTATATATATGATATATAGGGAGCCGTTCATAAAAAAGAAGTTTTTGTGCTAGAAAAAAAATAAGAGGCAGCCTACTCTCTTGCGATATGGTTTGCCTAAGGGAAAAGAGGAGAAGACTTAGAGGAGAAAGAGAATCAATCTTTTTAAGAAGTCTTCTTCAACAATCAAGATTATCAAGAACAAGGTAATTCTTACCCTCTTTTCAAGATTGTATGATTCATGTAAAGAAAAAGATTCAAATAAATTTTTGAAATTGCTTCCGCTGTAGTTACGAGCCAACAATTGATATCAGAGCAATTTTACATGAATCCATCAATTTTGATGGTTATATTTTTTTTTTTGTTGTAAACCTATTCATGAATCTCAATTAAATAAAAGGTTGTTTTGAATATATTAGAATGAAATTTTGTGGTACAATCTGTTGATATGAAGATTAAATCCTTCTTTGATACTCATATAAATGGATTATTAAATTATTTTATTTTTATTATGATCTTACCAAGTAATACGATTGTAATTAAAGAATTGTTGGCATGAGATATCAATAGTTTGCATCAATAAAAAAAAAAATGTTTTTTTTCCTCTCACAGCTAATGGAAAGGCGCAACAAAGAAAAGAAAAAAAAAAAAAAAAAGACGATGGGGCTGGCATTCACGTTTCGCGAGAACCACCCCATTCAATTAAAAAAAACTACCTTTCATTTGCCTGCTCGTTCTGCCCGGGTGATATTATTTATATATATATAATCAAATTATTAACAACCGGTATGGTGATTACGGTTGAAGGCCATCGTGTAGTCATATTTTCTGATACGACAAAGGAGCATGTATGTGTATTATATATTTCAAACTTTATAATCCAAAAGGTGGCGTAAGGAACGAAGCAATCAAGATTATATATATATATATATATATGTATTATTTATAATACTATATATGTATTATATATAATACTAGATATTATATATAATATATTATATAATTTTTTTTAATTATATTAATTTTTCTAATCATGTGTTTTAATTAGGTATTAGTAGCTAAATTTATTAAATTTATTAAAAATTATTATTTTTAACTATTTGGGTATATGATATCCAATGACTCTATTTTATTTTATATATATCCATTGTTTATATTATGGGTATATGATACTCCTTGATAGACAATTTTGATAGTAATATAGATTATTATTTTAATTGGATATTAGATACCAAAATTTATTAAATTGTTTGGGTATGAGACACTCAAATATTTTATGAATTTAAATTTTATTTTCTATATTCATCTTTTTATATTATAGGTGAAGTGAGACTTGAGTTATACGGGTTCTTCGATACATGGATTAAATCTTCGTACCCTCTAAAATATAGATGGGTGATGTATATGATTAATCACATATTTAAATGCTTTAATATTTTATTTCTCATTTTTGAATGGTTCATTTATGTGAATGGATGTATCCTATCTCTCATGGATGACCATTAGGAATTATGTAATTTAATTGGTTTTGAGGCAATTGTAAAGGGCGAGTTGAATTTTTTTTTTCGCGAATGGGCAAGTTCCATTGATTTCCTTAGCTTATTAATTTTTAATTTTAGATTAAATGTAAGCTCATGTATGTGGGTATAGGTTCTTCATGTATTTATTTTATTTATGAAGAAAGAGTTAGAGGATGAGCCATCAAGAATACCAATGGAAGTACAGAGCCTGCTGTCAAGAATTTTAGTTGGGTATGAGAGATAATTTTAATTTTATGCTTGCATGTTTATTTTCATTAAATCACATGATTAATATTGATCCATGAATAGGTTAATATAATTATGCATATGTTGTATAATAAAGATCATCAATTTATAAAAACAAGTGGGAGAGGGATGCTTTAAGAAAGTTCCCACGGTCTTCCATCATTGGCCCATAGTAAGATAAAAATAGGTGCCTTGAGCTATCTTCGAGTGGCCTCCCTACGGAGCGTGACTATCGAGTTGATTACAAGTATGGACCTCTTAGGATAGAATAGAAAGAGACGAGGTGAGGGTGATCTCCTCACGGGGACACTACTTACAACGGTTGTCTTTTTATTTGAGATGATGGTATACACTTGATAAAAAAGGGAATGATATTCTCTCCATGGAGTTTATCATTGTCTTTTGAAAACCAAAGGATATTGGAAAATATGTTTCATTTGACATGAGATATCTAGATAGTGAAATCATATAGGATATGATGGTCTTCCCAATCATATGAATGACATTGTCATCCCCACGGAGCGTGTTGTTTATAAGGTTAGGTTCCAATGCATTCATTGATAGTGGCTTGAGGATAATACTATGCATTCATGAGAGCAAAAGTTATTTTACTGTTTATTTTACATTTATGCTAATGCATGTGTTTATATATATGATTCTCAAATATCTTCATTTAACCCACTTGCTATCATTTTGAAAGAAAATAAGTTGACTGAACCTAACTATGTGGACTAGAAACGGAATTTGGACATTGTCCTTACTGCAGAAGGGTACAAATATGTGATTACTGCGGATAGCCCAAACCTTCCAGAGGCTGATGCTCTCCAAGAGGACATTGACCACTATTTTAGGTGGGTCAAGGCTGATGAGATGGCACGTTGCTATATCTTAAATTCGATGTCAAGTGTTTTACAGCATTAGCATCAAAGTTTCCTATTAGCTAGGGATATGATCCTTAACTCAAAGGAGATGTTTCGGGATCAGGGGCGTCCTGCTAGGCAAACTGCCATGAGAGCACTCATGAACACTAAGATGGTAGAAGGAACTCAAGTAAGAGACCATGTTTTAAAAAGGATTGACATTTTAAATGTGTTGGAAGTTCTAGGGGCTGACATTGATGGTGAGTCCCAGGTTGATATTATCCTTGAGTCGTTGCCTGACTCTTTTAATCAATTTAAGCTCAACTATAACATGAATAAAATGAATTTGACTTTGGTTGAGCTTCTGAGCTCTTTACAAGCAGTAGGGGGTATTATCAAAAGCCATCCTAATGCTCATGTGGTTGAGGGTTCTTCTTTTAAGCCCAAGCCCAAAGGCAAGGGCAAGTGAAAGAAGAAACAGAACTCCAAAAACTCTAAGGGAAATATGAGTCCTAAAGGGGGTGTTGGAAAAGGGAAGAAAGGGGCAACCACAGGGGCAATCACTAAGCTCAAAGGAAATTGTTTCCATTGCGGGGTCATGGGGCATCAGAAGAGAAATTATCCAGATTCTCTAGCTAAGAAAAAGAACATAGGTATAATTGAATCACTTGTTATTGAAGTAAGCTATATAGCGAGTACTTCGGATTCCTGATGTGTAGACTCTGGTGCAACTAATCACATCTGTAATTTGTTACAGGAGTTTCGGGAAACTAGGCGACTAAGTGATGGAGAGATTATCTTGCACTTGGGAACAGAAGAAAAAGTTGCTGCGGTGTCAATAGGAGTAGTTAGTTTATGTTTTTCTTCAAATAAAACAATAGTACTTTATGATTGCTTATATGTGCCTGGCATTAGAAAGAACTTATTATTAGTTTCAAGTTTAATAAAACATGGTTATTCAGTTTATTTTAATTCAAATGTTATTATTAAATATAATGGTTCTTTTATATGCTCTGGCATAACAGTTAATGATCTTTATTTGATTACTCTTAAGATGTATGAGATACATGACACCGAAAAGAATGAACCATCACAAACTTTACGCTTAAAAGAAAAGTTTCTTCTACTAATTCAACTTATCTTTGGCACTTGAGGCTAGGTCATACTAACCTGGATATGATTAATAAACTGGTAAAGGAAGGGTACCTTGTCTTCCTTGGTTGTTGATCCACTGCCTAGTCTGTAGATCTTGTTTGGAGGGAGAGATGACCAGAAGACCCTTTGCGTCAAAGGGAAGCAGGGCCAAAGAAGTGTTGGAGTTAATCTATACTAATGTATGTGGTCCCTTAAATATTAGGGCTGGAGGGGGTTATGAGTATTTTATCACTTTTACTGATGATTACTCTAGATATGGTTATGTCTATCTATTGCACCACAAGTCAGAAACCTTTGAAAAGTTCAACGAGTTTCGAAAAAAAGTGGAAAAACAATTAGATAGGAGCATAAAATCACTTCGATCTGATCAAGGTGGGGAATATCTCTCTAGTGACTTCAGTCAACATTTGTGGGATAATAGAATTTTATCCCAGTTGTCTGCACCTAGCATGCCTCAGCAGAACGGTGTAGCAGAGAGGAGAAAGATGACACTTTTAGATATGGTAAGGTTAATGATAAGTTATTCTGATTTACCTATATTCATTTGGGGGTATGCGTTGGAGACAGCAATATATAGTCTAAACTTAGTTCCAACTAAGTCTGCTCCCAAAACTTCAGTAGAGCTTTAGACTCGGTGCAAGCCAAGTTTAAACCACTATCGGATCTAGGGGTGTCCAACCTATGTGCTGAAAGGAAAGATTAGCAAGTTGGAACCAAGATTAAAATTGAGCTATTTCATTGGTTGTCCTAAGGGGACAAAAGGCTGGCTCTTTTATAATCCCAGTGAGTAGAAAGTGTTCATTAGCAAGAATGCTGTCTTTCTGGAGGATGATTATATTATGGGTCAGAAGCCCAAGAGTAAGATTATCTGAGAAGAAACATCATATGCTTTTTCTATTCCTTAGGCAAATGATAATCATGGACTAGATGCCTCTATTCCAACATCTTTGATTACACCAGAGCCATGTCGTAGTGGGAGGACTGTCAGGACACCTGATAGGTACACGTTCTCAGGAGAGTCTGTCTCAGATGAACATGTTTTAGATCCCAGTAGCTACTATGAGGCAATCTATGATAAAGATTCGAGACTTTGGCAAAATGCTATGAAAGCTAAGATGAAATCTATCTATTCTAATCAGGTTTGGGAACTTATGGAACCACCTAACAATATTAAGCCAATTGGTTGTAAGTGGATTTATAAGAGAAAGAGAGGACCTTGATAGATCAGTTGAGACTTTTAAAGCTAGACTTGTGGCGAAAGGGTTTACTCAAAAAGAGGGTATAGATTATAAGGAAGCTTTTTCACCAGTTGCTATGCTTAAGTCTATTCGGATTCTGTTATCCATTATAACTCATTTTGATTATGAGATTTGGCAAATGGATGTCAAGACAACATTCTTGAATGACTATCTTGAGGAAGACATCTATATGATGCAACCAGATGGTTTCATAGCTAAGGGCCAAGAGCATATGGCATGCAAGTTGCAAAAGTCCATTTATGGACTTAATCAAGCTTCCTGAAGTTGGAACATCCGATTTGATCAGGTAATCATGTCATTTGGTTTTGATTAAAACCCGGATGAACCTTGTGTGTATAAGAAGAGTGAAGGAAGCATGCTGGTGTTCCTAGTTCTGTATGTGGATGATATACTACTCATTGGGAATGATGTAGGGGTGTTGTCTACAATAAATGTTTGGCTAGTGAATCAATTTGAGATGAAGGACTTGGGAGAAGCCTAGTTACATCTTCAGGATTAAGCTTTTGTGAGATCGAAAGAACACGATGTTAAGCTTCTCTTAAGCTGCATATATAGATAAAATTCTTGTCAAGTTTGCAATGCATAACTCTAAAAAGGGCTTATTGCCTTTTAGCCATGGAGTACCTCTGTCCAATAATTAGTGTCCTAAGACACTTGAGGAAGAGGAACGCATGAAGACAGTTCCTTATGCCCTCATAGCCAAGATATTTTATTATTATTTAATAAATTTGATTTATTATTGAGTTTCATATTATCATACATGTAGATGTTGTTATTTTATACCATGAGATGGTTAGTCTTTGAATTATTATTGGAAATAGTTCATGTATATAAATGAGATTTATGTACAGGAGATATGAACTGCTTATATAGGCAATTCTAGAATTGTTCATGGCTATTGATAAGACTGGACATCTTATCTGTAAAGCTGTAATACAGTTAACCTTTATGTGATAAGGTGGTTTATCTCAACCATCAGAGTAGTGGATTCTAGGTTATTGTATTGGTGTATTGGGAATACACTGAACTGGATCACTATAAGAAATGCATTATTTGGAACTGTCACCTTCAATGAGTTTCTTTTTCACTATTTGTAGTAAGCTCTTAATCTTGGGAGGATAGTGAACTCAAGTTCTGAATAGTGATGACTTTGAGTTACCAATGAGTGAGGTCTTTTAGATCAACACCTCAGTATATTGGGAAGTCATTATTTAAACTGTGGAAACACATATTCTCAAGATGGAATCTACACTCTATATATTAGAGAGATGGATATCACTTTTGTGCTAATTCAATGGGTTAATCACTGAAATCGGGATCCAATCTTTTCAGTAAATTGTTTATTGAAATGATGACCAATTGCAAGTGATTAATAATTATTGAATTAGGTTCTTAAAATAATTAGAGAATTAATTTGACAGTATAATCCTAATTATTAATATCCATGTAGAGGGGCCAATTGCAAAACTATAGTGTATATGGATTTACTCTATTCTACTAAGTTGGAGTGCAATTTCAATTTCAATTTCAATTATATAGTGGAGTTAATTGAAATTAATTAGTCAATTAATTTAGTTATGAGATAATTAAGATTTAATTGATTAATTGGAAGCTAACTTAGTAGGAACCACTAGATCCCTTCTCTTGCCCTAATTAGGAAAAGCCCTATATATATGATATATATATATATATACGGAGCCCTTCATAAAAAAGAAGTTTTTGTGCTAGACAAAAATAAGAGGTAGCCTACTCTTCTGCGATATGGTTTGCCTAAAGGAAAAGAGGAGAAGACCTAGAGGAGGAAGAGAATCAATCGTTTCAAGAAGTCTTCTTCAACAATCACGATTATCAAGAACAAGGTAATTCTTACTCTCTTTTCAAGATTATATGATTCATGTAAAGAAAAATATCCAAATAGAATTTTGAAATCGCTTCCCCTATGGTTACGAACCAACAACGGGAACAATACAAAAGGGTTGAATGCAATTTTTAATGTCATCACTGCCTAATGAGTTTCGACGCATTGTGACATGTGAAATATCAAAAAATGGGAAATTCTAGAGACCACCCATGAGGGTACAACAGGTTGTGAAGTGATAAAAAATTCAAATGCAAACTTCATAGTTTGAGTCTCTAAGAATGGAGGAGTTTGAGTCATTCTTTGAGTTTTATGCCAAAATTAGTGGCATTGTTAACTTATCATTCAACCTAGGGGAGAAAATAAAGGAACCTAAGATAATAAGGAACATACTAAGATATCTATTTGAGAGATTTCAAACCAAGGTCACTATAATAGAAGAGAGTAAGGATGTATACTCTCTTAAAGTTGATGAATTGGATGGGTCACTCCAAACCTTTGAATTGACATGTAGACAATCTAGAGAGTCTAAGAGTCTAGCACTCAAATTATTTCAAGAGGAAGATGAAAAGGATTTTGGCACTGAGTTAGAACCTCTTAATGAGGTAGAGCTTGCTAAATTTGCTACAAGATTTAACAAATTTGGAAGAACAAAAAATCCAATTCAAAAAATCAAACAAGCTCTACCAAAATGCCCACATCAAGTTCTAGCAATTCAAAGGGAAAATCAATCAAATCATCCTCTATCAATGACAAAAAAAGGTCTTCCATTCAATCCTCTAGTTAATCTCCCATTGAATGCTATGGTTGTCATAATTGGGGACATAAAGTAACAAATTTCCCAAATAAAAGGAATAATAGGAAAAATAATAATAGGGCAATGAAATCCACCTTAACTGATAGTGAGGGTGAGGAGGATGAAGAGAGTGTAGGCAATAATGATAATGAAGAGCAACAGTTCTTAGCCTTAACAGTCACCAGATATATAACTGATAGTTCACTACCCCCTATTGATAGTGAAGAAGATGATGATGGTGATGAGACAAAAGAGAGTGAGAATGATGATGAAGATAGTGAAATACAAATTTCTTACAAGTAATTGAACTTAGAATCATTCAAGCTCGAGAAAGAAAATTTGAGTTTAGCTACAAAACTCAAATTGTGTGAAAAAGAGAACAATGCAATGCAAGCTGGTGAAACACTATTAAATTAGCTCAAGGCTCACAAAGCAACTTTACTTGAGAAAATTAATATTATTGGGCAAGACCGTAATTCCCTAGTTGTGGAGGTTGATTGCTTAAGGAAAAGTCTAGGATCTAGTGATGTATTGATGAAAAATCTTCAAGGAAAAGTTCAACACCTAGAACTTGACCTCAAAAAGGCTAGGCAAGTTAAGGTCACTCTTGAGGAGAAGTCTAATAAATTGGGTAAAGTGTTGAACACTGTTTAAATCAAGAATGATAAGGTTGGTCTAGGCTATGACTTATTTCAATGATCCTAAAAAGCCTATTGTGACCAATTAAGCAAATCAGGACTATTTTCAAGCCTATGGTGTTTGTCCCTCCAAAGCAAAAGGCTAAGGAGATACCTCAACCAAAGACATCCTATTGCACATATTGCAAGGTTGATGGTCACCTTAGGAAGCATTGTGGAGCTGCTAAGATGGAACAAACACAAAATGTGACTAATGAGAAAAAGCTTAAGTTGTCTAACTTAAAGCAGCAGTTGAACAAATTAGTTCAGAAATCTAAGAGTTTAGCTGAGAAAGTCATGAAGATGTCCAATGCACCTAAGTCTCAAAACAACTCTAAGATTGAAACTAATGTAAATAAGACCAAAGCCAAAAAAGATGAACTTAAACCAAGTCTACCTAAGAGGATTAGGAAAATTTAGGTTAGAAAAGATAAATTGAAGGGTCTTAAAATTCATACTACTCCTAAGGCTCACAACACTGATCAATCCTATGTTGATAGTGTTTGTTCTAGGCACATTCCAAAATTTGCTTCTTCTTTAGGAGAAATAAATTCCTCACCTATGTGATTAGGTAAGAGACTAGCAGTTTAGGGTTCATGTTTTTCATGCTTATCTTGCATTTTCCTATGAACTATTTTGTATCTTTTTACTTTTAATTTTCTTAGGTCTTATTTTCTGTCTTTCATAGAAAATTGCAAAAAGAGTTGGTCATACATTCATAGTCTAGGTTATATATCATTGTCATATTCTATTCCTAGGTCTATAACTTGTATTTTGGATTTCTTTCTTTTGTTCATAGATTAGTTTACTTTTCTTTGTTTTCATAAAACAAAAAATCTAAAAAGATTTTTCTTTTAATTGCTTAGTTAATTTGATATCCCTAAATTTTTAAAAGAAAAATTATGTTTATATGCACATTTAGTATTGGACACTATGATATAGGATCTTTTGATTCTTATGCTTCATATGTAGTCTTTTATATTAGTTGCATTCAATCTTTCAAGCTGCACTATTCTCATTGCACTTTCACATGCACTTTTATTTCATGAGAAGGACTTGTTGAGATGTTTGAGAAAAAAGGTTTCATGTTTAACTTACAATGAGTCCTTGGCTAGAAATATTATCTCAGGTTGAGTGTTTGAAAGATCAAAAAATTGCACAAATGTGAAAAATGTTAAATTTTTAGTGAAAAATTGAAAATATTGAAAATTCAAAAATTCGGAAGGTTGGCAACAATTAAGGGGGATCTTCGTTGGTTGATTTGATCTCACATCACCTAAGGTTAATTCATTATAGTTTTTTGTGCTTATTGTTTGTTAAATCATCCAATACTGTAATGAACACATTAACATAAAAAAAACTCGTGGAATGAACTTTAAATTTCCAATGCCAAATCACCATGAGAGAATGTGACTAAGTATTTTAGAGTTAATTGTGGAAATTATGAATTTGAAGAACATTGATCATTAACTTTAATACACGTGTCCAAATCAATTTTTGAAAGTTTTGAATTTTTGGGGATACTAGATTAAACTTTGTAGTTAAAGTTTTCATTTGATCTAGTTTTCAAAATTTTCATGTTTTATCTTTTTTATTTCTTCTATATATGCATACATGCTTTATTGATCGTGTCTTGCCTTACTTTTATTCCATGGTGATCATTAACATTTTAATCCTTTATCATTCCATGCCAAAATGGGGGAGAATGTTTAGGGAGTACTTAGTAAGGGGAGAGAGCTTTCAATGTATGATATAGGGAGAGCTTTCGATGCACGATATAGGGAAAGCTTTAGGGAAGATTGTACACTTTTCTTGCTTTATGATCATAGGGACTGTCTTTACATTCATACTTTACCTTAAGAGTAGTATGATATGATGTATTACACCTATTTATTTTATGCTTTCCATACTTATCTTCTATTTGATGTATATTTTCTTATCATTTGATACGTTTCACAGGGTATGGTTTAGTGTTTTGCTTTACAGGATTAACAGGTGTTTAACATTAGGAAATCAAGAGTAGCGTTGGTATAGTCATGAGTCATACGTTGAAAGTTGTAAATATTTTCTTTTGGGTTTTTTGGGGATTTACAATTTTTTTCTATTTGTATTCATGTACTTGTAATGTAAGTTTTTTCACGTATTGCCAATGGGGGAGTTTGTTAGAACTATGAGTCATTTGTTTTGTTGGCAAATCCGAGTTAATAAAACTTTTCGAGTTGTAATGTGTCCAAGTCCATGTGAGTTAGTTTTCAAGCCTTGTGTTTTTCATGTATCCAAGCTACAGTGATAGATTCTACAATGTTGGGTTTGCAAGGATAAACATGAGGTAAAAGACCGGATGCATTACCTAGGGTTGATTGCATTGAAAACATAATGCATAAAGTATTTTTAATTTAGATTTGATTTGGAAATATATTTCTAGAGCTTAGAATTGTGTTTTGAATGTTTTTCAACATTGAAGAATGGTCTAGTGACTTTTAAGAAGAAGGTCGATCAAAATGGATTTTGAAATAATTTCTAGAATGACTTTTGTTCACTATTTTAATAATAGGTGAGACCAATTACATATGAAATTAGACTTCAAGATCTTTAAAACGATAGGTAGAACTCCTCAAACCGACTTCGTATGAGTGAGATATCGTTGTCTGAAGTTAGGGCATTGCAGCAGCGAAAATGAGCTCGCTCTAGCGAGTTGCTCGCCCTAGCTCGCTGGCTAGTAAGCTTTAGTGAGCTCCTGTGTTAAGAAAAATTTTGTTTTGCAACTTTAAGTGCTTTTTGAAGTCTATAACCTAAATTTAAAAAGCTTTTGATACAATGACAAGTTAGACTTTTTAGAGGCTCTATTATAGGGTTTCAAACATTTTTCAAAAAGCTTCTCTTTGCATCTCATGTGCTTCAAAGATCAATACCCAAGAGATCAAGAACCCTTCCATTGTCAACATCTACACCATTAGAGGACTGCAAGCTTTTGGGATTCAAGACTTGTGCGATCGGTAGATTTTGAGACTGTGTGGGCATTTGCAGTTGTGATTGAGAAAGTCGTTCGATGATTCGAAGAGGTGGAGCACATGAAGAACGCTTGAGGATTCAAGTTCGATGAAGTTCAGAGCGTGAGCAAGGTTTGAGGGAGTAAGTCGATGTGCCAGTAAGTGTCTGTATTCCTTCCAAAGTTCTTCTAGTGGATTGTGTGCATCTGGGTCAGAGCCTTGGGATTTTCTAACATAGATAAAATTGATTTGTGGTAGTTTCCTTGTCAACAAAAATTTGTTTCCATCTTTTTACTATTTTCTTATATTGTTTATATTTCACATACTGCAGTTGCACACACTATAACCCTAATTGGAACATAATCAAAGTGGAAGCTCAATCATATTCAAAGAAATTTTAAATTGAGCAAGACTAACTTTAAAGTTGCTTATTAGAGATATTCTCCCTTCCATGTCTATTTCACACCATCTAGACAATTCCATTAGGGCCATTTTAAAACTGATAAGATATCATAGGTGGTCATAGGTTAGTTGTTTAAGGAAAAAAGCTTTGTGGACTTGTATTGTGTTCTTTTTTACTACTAGAATTTTGCAGCTTGAGGTGAGTTTTCTTCCCATGAAGGTTTCCCACGTATGATTTGGCTGTCATGCTTATTTATTTATTTTGTGGATGTATGATGTTTTTTTATGCTCTTGATGATTGCTTAAACTTGAGATCTTAAATATTAAATGAGATAATATTTTTCAATAGTAATTCATCTTGATTAATAAGAGGTTTTATATATTTGTGTTCCTAATTAATTAAATTGGTTTAATTAATTAAAAAGTGATATAAATATTTTCTCACTTTTGATAGACACTTACAATCACTAGTTTTTATATTGCATCAGGAACTTTGGAACAATTTTTAAAAGGGATAATTACACTTACCTCCCCTAGGGTTTCCGAAAATTGTAAATGATAACTCAAGGGTTTCTAAAATAACAACATCCCCTTACCAGATTTTTCACCCAAGCGGCGTTACTGGTAAAAATTAAAATTACCAAATTTCCTATTAATTAAAATATAATTTTTTAGCCAAAAGTTAACATATTTTTTTTTTAAAATGCCGTAAATGCCCTTATTTCATTGTGAGGCCATTCCATCATATTCAACTAAACATCGCACATGGGGAGGAAGGTTTACACTTTTGCACGTTTCCTTTTTGCTTTGAAATCCTAGAAATCAATCTTGTTAACCCTTAATGTAATCAAATAAGCAAAACTGAGTATTCAATTCATCTTGTAGATTAGAATCTTGTTACCAGTCGTGATTGAGTTTAAGTGGAAGGATAGAGTTTTGCTTATTTGATTCATCTTGTAAATTAGAATCTTGTTACCGATTGCAATCGAGTTCAGGTCAAAGGATGGATTAACCCATCTAAGAAACCTCTTTCAGTAAGCTTTCATTATTGTTGTAAAGACCCAATTTTTTTTCCTAATTTACAAAATATAAAATGATGATAATGAAAATAACAACATAAAATTTGATTAAGAAATTAAAAATTTAATGGAAAAACGAAAAAAGGGCTTGAAATTAAAAGAAGGGTAAAGAAACAAGGAGGGAAAAAAGGGGAATTTCACCCTTTTGTCTTATTTTTGGCCTTATAATGCCAAATCTTTATACACCATAAACACACACACACACACACACACACACACCCAACCGTAAAAGAGAGAAAGGGAGAGAAAGAGATGAAGAAAGGGAAATCTAGGGTTTTGGAGATTCTTAGAGGAGTGGAACTTATCTTGGGATATTGAAGAAGCAAAAAGCCTCTCTACTTTCAAATCTCCAACCTAAAAACAAGAAAGTTGCAAATCCATCAAGATTCAATAAGGGAAAAGTTAGGGTTTCTATCATAACTTGAAGAATTGAGGTAAGGGATTTCTAAACCTAGGTATAGAACTTGTGTAAATAGATTTACCATGCATCTATCTCATTTCATTCTATAAAATTGTTCATTTTTGCATATTTGGGCATATGTTGCATGTACCTTGAAATTCCTTGTATTGGTTGATTTATTTTTACCTTGTCTTACTATCAAATGTGGTCCTAGTTGAATGTGAAAACGATTGCTTGGCGAAATCATAAATTTGGTTTACTTGTATTATATATGATATTATAAATTGCATACTAAGTATTTATGAAAATGTCTAAATGGATGTTTGATGTGAATTTACAATGATTGAATGAAATTACATGAATGGTTAACTATTTTGATGAACCTAACATGAATTATACACATGAATGTGGATGACAAGCCTTTAAAAATATTGGAAAGCAATGAATATTGGGCTAGACTTGGGCCACATCAATTGTGTAATCCTGAGCGTGGTGAGATTGCGCTTACGCGGGATTTGATTTGGTGTTTGGGATGGTGTCTCCCATTGGCTAGTGCCCTGTAAACCCACACGAGTGGTCGTATGTCTCCATCGGGTTACTAGCCTGTAAAGCACACAAGGGTTATCGAGGGCCAACTAGGAATATAGTATTCGGATTGAGACTTAAGAGAATGGAATGGAAACTTTGAATAATTGAAAAAACTCAAATGAATGAAATCCTCAATTGTGGAGTTATGTATATTGTTCCACTTGATAATGCTTCATCTTGATGGTTACATACTTTAATATATGAGAGCTTAGTTATTTTTTAGATCCTTGCTTGTTGACAATGCATGCTTGATAAACACTTGATTGCCACTACACGTACACAAGTATACATGTGCCACCACACATTCTTATCTTTGTTTAGATTTCTCCTACTATGGTGGTTATTGTACTGACCCTTACTAGATGTAGGAGTGAGCAAAGAGTCGGTTGTGAGTTGAAGAATCCTTTGATGTTATTTTTGGAAGACTTCACTTTTTTCGTGTACTTGGATGACCCTCAACATGTGGGGGGCTTGTATTTATTTTATTTTTTGAACAATCTTGGACATGTGCAAACTTGTAATCAGGCTCGTTTTTAGGTAACACTTGAATGTCTATATATATATATATATATATAGATTTGCAACACAAAGGATAATGTAAGCTAATGTCAACTTGGTTTATATATGTTTGATTTTTTTAGAATGGCTTGCATATATTCAAGTGCTCCACTAAAAGAGCACATTTTTGCAAGATAACTTGTTTTGAAATGGAAATCGAGATGAATATGTAGTTATAAATTCATTTCATATGTTTTGGAAGTTGAAAGACATGAAACTTGAATCTTGAACTATATAGGTTGTATTGTGATAGATAAAAATGATATTCATTGTTCTATGAATGTCAGACTATAAATTTAATATTGAATGAATTGAATTTGGATGTTTCAGAACTGTTGAAAATTAGGTTGAACCAAGAAAATGAGGCGAAACAAGTCAAATTTTCAAAACAGGCCAAAGTAGGGGACTTAGATATGATCGAAATTGGGAGAGTGGCCTCACCACTTCTTTTCCCATTTTGTCGATTTGGCTTCTAGACCGACTTTTCGCCACCCGATTTGCCTCCAATGGATTATTTAACTTAAATAAGGGTAAATGAACATGTTTTACATTTAATTACCTCACCTTAGAATGTCTTAGAAATGGGGTCACTCACCTCACCCCCAAGCCTTCTTAGTTTTAGGGCAGGACAATTGTCTAGAAATCTCCATTCCCCGTAACATCATCTCTCCTCTCTTTCTTTCTCATGCCTTGATTTTAATATGATATTGTTTTGGCTGGGAAACTCGGATTTGCTAATGATATGTTTTGTAGATTAGTTGGGGATAATGGCATCTTTTTTGTTTATGGATTTTGTATGCTAATTGACATGGAAAAACAATGAGCTGTTCTTGTTGTAAAAAAAGGTAGTAAGTTAAAATGGTACCCCATCATCGATGCCACGATAACATGCCTTGAAATTTATATTATGTTTTTTGGTCCTATGAGATTGTATTTTTATTGTCCCATACTAAATATGTTTCCTTGTTATACTCTCTAAGACTTATACACTCTTTTATCCTCTCCTATAAGTCTAGAATTGGTAGTTCTAATTTCTATTACTTCTATTTTCACCTTTTTGTGACTAATAATCTCATACCTTCAGAAAAAATAAAAAAAGAAAACGTTCCTTTTCCATAGTTGTATGGAGTGACACTTCGTTTGATAGTTATGAAGTATTTCTAGTTTCCTAATAGACAAGTTTTGTATTTTAAGCTTTTGAAAGTAGAGGCTTCACACATAAGGATGTCCCAACTTACTTGTTATAGGAAGGTTTCCATAACTTCTAGCCCAATTTGACTCAACAAAGATATTTGATTTTTCATTTTTAAATTAGGGATTACAATTGAGGATGAGAGAGCAAGAAGCATGGAAAATGTCAAACCATGTTGCTTGTACTTGTGGGAAGAGAGACATGATTGCAATTAATGGGCATGTAGAATCTCCACATATTGTTGTTTTTAATAGTTATTGATGTTTAGAGCTAGATGAGATACTATTAGATCAGCTTTGGGATTAAAATATGGAAAGAAAGATGACGTATATCTCAATCTTCCCATGTTTTTAGCCATTTCTAAACTTATTACCTTGCAATACATAGTAGATAAAATGGAATAAAAGACTGCATGGTTCAAAGTGTAAGGTTCTTTCTTTTGTTGGTAGAAGTACTCTTATCAAGTCAATTTCTTTAGCTCTTTCAAGTCTCATGGTGTATTTGTTAACATTCTGTGCAGTTTAAAATTGAGAATTAGACTCTCTCCTAGACCATTCATGGTATCTTGTTTTCATTGGTTGAAAATTTTTATTTGATTCAGAGTTTGAGTTTAGTTTTCATGTCAATGTTATAGTTGATGTGATTTTCTTATGAATAACAATCTTGAAATTGCTTGAAATGCAAAATAGAGATGAATTTGTAACATGTAATTAATGAATAGCTTAGAAATATATAATTGTGAAAAGGAGTAGAGAAGAATAGAAATCAGGGGAAATATGTAAAATTTTCCATATTAATATAGACATTAGTTAGTTTATCAACTTCTATTGATTGATTCTTCATTGTTGTCAATACGTGTTTATTTTGCACTGCATTGAACAAATTCAATGGCATCTAAAAGTTATCACAAATTTCCAGTTAACGCAACAAAAATATGTTCCCCCAACCTGTATATAATGGGTGGATTTACAATCTGACTTTATACTAATTCTCATATGCATTCTAAGTTATCTTATTGAAGTTATTATATCAAAATTCGTAGCATGTAATTAAAGTACACTGTAGAATGTATATAATTACAAAAAGGAGGAAAAAAGTACAGAAGTTAGGGAATTGATTTCAAAATTATATTATACTTTACTAGTTAATTCTTGGCCGAAATATGCTTTCCCCTACCTACATGTACTCTACATTTTTTTTTTTTTGGTATTCAATGGTTTTGTTGTGAAGTAATTCAATTATTTTTACCATTGCAGATGGCTTTGGACTTGATGTTGTGGTTTTGTGGGCAATTGATAGTGCAATACATAGAATTATGTATTTTAGATTAGTGGGTATATATGCAAGGGATTAGCGGAATACATAATTTCTTTGTATTTTATGGACCAGTTGCTGTTTTAATGTGCATTGATCTTGATTTTTTATATCAATGTAATGCCTTTTAGTTTATATATTTTCATTAGATCTATTTCTTATTGATTAATTTGGTATCAAATTGAATTAGGTACATGACATTGTTACTATTCAGGTGAGCAAGAGAGAACAGGTCGCTTTTGGTAAAGGGAATGATATATAATCTCCTAACCGCACATTGAGACTGTGGTTTATATCAAGAAGTTTACATTTTGTAAAGGGGTATAGGTTGTCTTTTTTCAATCCTCACATCAAGGTTAGTATCGTTATTTTATCCTGTCCTGTGGGGTTAATTTCTTTCTATTACTTTTAAGGGCAATTTGGTAATTTAAAAAAAAATTGGCTTACATCAACAATGTTTATCTTTATCAGTCACAACATTTGACAATAATGGAGAATCTGTTACAAACACTAAAATCAAAAGGGGTGTAGTGTTATTTCAAAAACCCTAGGAGTACTGTCTGTAATTGTTAGAAACCCTAGGAAGGAAAGTGTAATTATCCATTTTTAAGAAGTTAGAAATTTGTTTTTAAAATATGCCTCAATTGGTATAAGAGAAGGTTCTCCTATATATTTTCTTGTTGGTATACCTGTTTAAGAGAGATAAATTTCTTGTTATTATGTCAACCATGAATTTCTTAAGTTCATCTTCCAGTAATCATAATAGTAATATTAGTATAACTATTGATATGGAAGATGATGCGTTTTATCAAACTATGATTTCTAATGTGTTAAACAGAAAAAATTAAATAAAAAAATTACTTATCAAAATGAATGACTTAGAAAAGACTAAGAATTCCCTCAAGTTTACAATTGAAGAACTTAGGAATCAAGTGAGTTCAATTCTTAGTTAAAACTCTAATCTAGAAGACGTGTGTAAAATTTTAGAGAACAAGTTTCAAGAATGTAATGAATGAGAAAAAAAATCAATAGAGGAAAAACTGAAAAATATTCAAATTGATTTGCAAAGTCGTAAGAGACTATTCTAAGATTTAATAAAGGGACAATAAAGTTAGATAAAATTCTTTAAAATTCTAGGGCTACTAATAATAGAATAGGTTTAGTGTATGTTTATAAAGGAAGTACATCTAAATAGAACAATCCTGTTAAACCTAAAACTATTAAGGACAATAGTAGTCATAAGAAATTTGAGACTAGCTTAAAAAATAAAAAATAATCATGCTTGTGATAAAAAGTTTATTCCAACTTGTTATCATTGTGATGTTAAAGGTCAAAAAATACCTTATTGTTTTTAATGGTGGAAACCATAAGGGAAGCGCATTCTTGTTTGTCATCATTGTGGAATAGAAGGACATATTAGACCAAATTGTTATAAATTTAGAAGTCCTAAATTTCAAGAGAATAAGAAGAAGTTAAAATATCACAAAGAGAATTTTCTTAAATCTAATGAGAAAGTCAAAACTGTAGGTGTTCATTGGAATGTGACTAGACAAGAGAGTGGAAGGAAACAAGATTTTAAATCTATTTCAAGCTAAGCTAAGATAAAGCAGGTAAAAAAGGTGAAACCTAAAATGGTATGGGTTAGGAAGTCAAACACTAGTGATAAGAGCAATGCTAAGATTGAAAATCCTAATTTTAATGCTCGAGTAGTGATCTTGAAAGAATCCAATGAATCCAAGAGAGCTAAATCTAAAAATTTAAATACCACTTCTTCGATAAAAGTTCTTGCTTATGTGATAATTTGATGGGACAAAAAGTAAAGGCTCTTACTCGTTTTCCAAGATCTCGAAAAGAAATTTTTGTGTTTGACTAGTCTTTTTGAATTAAAATATATAAGCTAGTTTTATATTAAAAAGAAACACAAAAAGGTTGTTTTATTTGAAACATTTTATTGAAAAAGAAGGGATTTCTATAAAAAAAAAAATACTATTATACAATTAGATTGTGACTTTCAAGTCTCAATGCTAAATATGCACAAAGCACACCTAATTGTCATTGACTTCAATCAATGATAAAGGAACATCAGAAAAACTCTTTAGATGATAACTAGATCTTTGTCGTTATGAATGATCTTTCCTTGGTCATCATATTGGCATTGGAGTATCTGGCTAAGCACGAGGTTACTATCCTTGAATTCTAGTGGTGTTACTTTTGTTGAAAGCATATTTAACCCTTTGTTGATAACACTAGATTTGACCAAGTGGTGTCATTCTATTTTCCTCAATGAGCTCTACTAGCAAAACGACCTTTATTGAATTCACTGACAAATACGGACTGCCACAGTTGAAGTTTTGCAGGAAGTTTGAAATGGAAGGCCGACAGTGTCACGCCCTGGATTCCTGCAAACCCGAGGCGCGAGTTAATAGAAATTTAAAAGAAACCAATAAATGATAATTAAGTAAACTTAATTTAAATCTCCCTCATTATTCCTCAAACTTTCCCCCAAGGTAAAAATTAAACACTTGTTATTCAACTCAGCTCAAAATGGTCCCTAATCGTTGCTCAAGTTCCTTTCCCAATTTATGTCCAATTTAGCTTAAGTCATATTCCAAAAACAGTTCCCAAAATGTTCTCAAAACCTTTCCCAAAATACCTTAGGAACGATAGCCCAAAAGGGCCCCAAAATAGTCTATGACATGGTCCATAAATGGGTCAAGAAACCCACCAAAAAATCGTCTAAGGGAGAGGGCCTAACACAGCCCATATTAGTGGCCAAACATGGCTCAAAAGGGTCACAAAATAGCCCATAATAGGGCCCAAACATGGCCCAGAAATAGCCTAAACATGGCCCAAAATAGTGCTCAAATATGGCTACAAAAGGTGCCCCAAAAAATTGGCTCAAAAAGGTGGCCAAAAGGGTGGTGTAAAGTGGCCAAAAAATGGCTCAAAATGTGCCCCAAAAAATGGCTCAAAAAGGTGGCCAAAAGGGTGGTGTAAAGTGGCTGCACAACAGAGTGCAGCAGCAGGGCAGCAGGGGGCAAGGCAGCACGCAGCAGACGCACATAGGGGGGCGCACGGCAAGAGTGCAGGCAGGCGGCGTAGGGTGCAGGGCACGCGGCTGGCTGCGGTAGGGGCTGTTGCCTGATTGTTTTACTATAGCACAGAGAACAAAAATCCCATTTTTCTGCATTTTTATTGTTCCGGACAGAGAGCAAAGTTTCTCTGTCCAGTAGCCCAAATTTCTTTATTTTTCCATTTTTCTCCCAAGGTTTTTAAAGCCACTTTTCATTTATTTTTAGCCCATTTACCCAAGGTTTTTAAACCCCCTATTTTGAGCACTTTTCTCACCCATTTCAAGGGTGTTTTCACACTTATCTAATGTTTAAATTTTTCAGAAATTTGGACATAGCCTCCTTTCTTTTTCTTAGTATTTTTCTCACCTAATTTTCACAACATCATAAACATAAGTTTATAAACAACCCACCCTGACTTGGTGGCCATAATTCCATCAAATTAAGCATACATCCACTATTTCCAACATATCCATTTAGTACACATTTAAACCATAAACATCCTGCATTCTTTTGGGTTACAACCCATACAATTTAAAATGGCCCAAGGCCTAAAGTTCACAGTTTTTTTCAAGTCCAAAACACAATAAATTAGGCTTATGCCCATACATTCAAAATATGCCCCCGAGGGCCAAATCTTCAACTTGTCCATTTCTTCCCACCCTTCAAGACTTACACAAGTCTCAAGTGCCTTAGGGCCTCATCTGAAAAATAATGTCCCACGAATGGGTTAGCTCAACAATTGGTATAACATAGTACTAAGACTAGCAACAAATTTAAGGGCGTGGCATGTGCAGGTGTACAGTTCAAGACCATAATCCCATTATCCCCCGATGCCATGCATTGTCTATATGCGTGACACACACATGCAACTCTATGCCACCCATGTCTCGCTTCACGGTCCTTCCCCGTCAGCCCGCGAGTACTGAATTTGGCCAGATTTTGGGTTTTTCACCACAGGATCTACACCCTCATAATGCATATCACCACGTGCTCAACCCATACCATGTTTTCAAAGAATCACGTTATGCCAAAATGCCTATGATCTCATCATGCAATCTCAATGCGACAATTTATCAAACCCATGGTGTCCCTTTTTCAAATCATGCAATTTATCCCACAAATTCATAACTTTAAACTCAAAAGCATCATGCTCATAACATATGTCATAAATAAACGTGTCAACACATATCCAAATCACAATCTCACAATTTTACTAGTTCACAAAGAGCGTAAAATTTCCATAAAGCATTAAAGCACTAATTCATTACATGGTCCAGGCCACAAGGTGTGTCAACATGCAAATGGGTTCAAAATTGTAACAATACAATTTTATCAATATAACACATCTTAATCAAAGCAAGAAATCATCAACAACACCAAGAACACATATATCCCTAAACTATCAACTCTAGGCTTTTCAAAGGAACTACCTTTTAGGTGGTTTTCTAACCTTAAATACACTCCCTTAAATAGTCCAATAGCATGAAAAAATACAAGAAAACTTGAATCCATTACTAGCTTAGCACTACATCATACCTAGATCAGTTTTTATCAAACTGTGGAGGCTGTGATCACTGGATGGCCGAACTGTTTGGTGAAAATACAAGTCTCGATGAGAGAAACTTCTCAGAAGGAACCTTGGCAAAAATCTCAATCGAAAAGCGTGTTTTCGAAGCTTGAAGCTTGAAGAACTAGGGCTCCTCTCTCTTTGTCTCTGTCTCTGTCTCTGTCTCTTTCTCTATGAACATGAGCTGCTGTAATTACAGAATGATTTCTTTATCTAAAGCCTTCTAAGTGTTGTATTTATAGTGGAAGAGCAAAGGGGCAAGGGGCAAAATGACCATTTTGCCCTTAATGAGCTCGGGAACCCCGTTACTCTACAATTCAGTCCCGAAATGCCTCAATTTGATATTTTGTTTTAACCAATGTTCATAAAATTATTTAAAATAAAAATTTTCAAAAATTTGAACTTTCTCCTGAGGCTGGGTTTGGTCGTTTCCACCCAGGTCACCCGGATGCACTTTTGGTCCAATTTTAGAAACTGTTTCCGTTTTGGCTCCAATTCGTATAGTGGTTACATTTTAATATTCTAACCATATTTCTATTCTATAACACACTCCAAATATGCTTCTAAACATGAATTATGGTAAAATAATGCATGAAAACGCCCTACTGGCAAAACCGTGCAAGAATAATGCCCTACCAGCAAAAATGAAAAATTTTTTCCTCATTTTTCAGATCTCTACATCCTTTCCCCCTTAAATAAATGTCGTCCCAAAATTTAAAAATATTCCTCTTCGACAAATAATAAAAGATCAATTCAAAATGCATTGTAACATAGAGACATGCAGCCTTACCCATGAATCATTCACCTCTCCCTCAGCTAGGCGTTGTGGAATGCATTACCCTCTCCCCCCTAAAGGAACCTTGTCCAATTGGGCAGGCGTGCAGACATCTCCACACTCCCTGCTAGGGTCTGGTTCTGATCCCATCTGTAACGGCCCACTCCACATGGCACAACACATAATGAACTTCTCAAAACATGTTGGCTCATCAATGTCAATTTTCTAATTCCATCCGAGCATCATGACCCACCTCAATAATGCAACATAATAATAAAATAAAGGAAAATTCTAAATGTTCACAAGGATACCTCCAAGTCTCACACACGTGTGCTGGTCATCTAACTAACCTCAAGTCAAGTTATTCAATCATCTAGTAACTTATCACTATGGCATCAACATATTACCTGTACCTCAAGATCAACCCAATCGAGTACATATGAAAGGTTAGGCTTACACTTCCTCAATATTGATACATGATAGTCATCATGAACCCTAAATAACTGTGGCGGTAACGCCAATTGATAGGCCACTTCTCCAACACCTTTTTCCAATCAAGATCTTGCAAGAATCTATAACACTCACGTTGAGTTCTCGATAAAAATAAAAAAAATCCATCGATCATATGAAACTTATCACATTAGCTTCAATTCTAACTTGATTTAGTCACTATAATCAACACAATTAGAAATTATTCTATACATCAGATTCATCATTTTGTCATCTTCGTCATAAGTCCTCAAATTGAGTTTTTAACTCACAAAATTTTACAATTTTCACAAGATACATTATCAAACCATTCTATGGAGAATTCACTCTCCCTACAATAATAATTTCCTCAAGTAAATAATCAGAATGTCCCGAACTAATTCATCACTATTAGTGTTCACTCATTAAGTAAATTTATGATTATAATCTATCATCCATCAACTAGGAAAAAACAAAACAGGTATGCACAAGCCTTACTAACAAGATGACTTCCATTATCAACGAAATATAATAGAAAACCTCACCCTTGAAGATCAATCCAATCACCATGTGACCACAATAAGAAATAGTCATAATAAAATTTATATCAGTTTCATACTCCACTAAAAATTAAAAGCCTTTAAATGCACTATTATACTTCTTAATAATCAACCACAAGTATGCATATCTATAAGTCACTCCATCCCCGTGACATACTACCGCCAACTAATCTTACATTCCAAGAATATCCATCAATATTGGTAGTAAATCATAACCCAATATTAATGATAATCCACCATTTTTGTTCACAAGTCCCTAGACCTCCACAAGATCATTCCATTTTCAAATTAAAATTTTCCATTCTCAATTTACATGTTAAGCAAAATTTTGAAATCATACTCACCACCAGTTCGACATAGCCATGCTATTCACAATTCACCCTTTATATCAACAACACTATCATCAACTATGGTTTAGTAATTTAATTCATCAAAGATAAATTAAAATCTCTTCTACCACGTATCCATGGTATATTCCATACACACTCCCACATATGGTTAAAATTTTTTTTTTTTCCATCTTCATCCTTTTAAGCTCTCAAGCTTTTAATTCCATGCATTATCTAATGACATGCTCCAAAATACAACATAAACATGTAAGCACACGTACCCAATCCATGGGTGTATATAAAAATAAAACATTCAATACACATCTTTTACACATCATAGAATTTAACATACTTCATTTATATCCACATACCTTACACATACATTATGAAAAAAAAATATCTCATACTTAACACATATAACAAATCAATCAAACCTTGGCAAATACTAAAGATGCATTATGTTTCCATCATGTAATTAGTACATACTCATGCAAGTTCTCCTTAGTTAATTCATTTTTTTTTTGCCACCTTAAATCGTCTTATTAGGTATCTTTTACCTTTTTCTTGTATATAACTAGGTAATAACCCTTCATGGATCACAACTCCTTTCGTTACTGGGTGATGGATTGGCCAGTCTATACACTTGTAACTCAAAACTTGCTACCAATTCAGTATATTCATAATACGATTTCAAGTGATCGTAACCACATGGGTTTATAACCTAGTATATACATTGCTACATCATATGCCCATAACAATTAATATTCATTTACTCATTCATACATACATAACATGGTTAAGCATACTTTTATACATGCATTACTGTCAATCCAGTCTATTTAGATATCATAGTTGCAGTATTGTAACCCTATGAATATCGGGTACTAACCTAGCATACACACATAGAATCAATAAATAACATTCAACAGCTAACGTGTAGCCTACCACATAAACACTTAAGTATAAATCCATCCTAAGAATAGACATACACACGAATAAGTATACAACTTACCATATAGGTAAATAGGTACATAGCCGATCCTATGGATATCCAGGCTTACAATCTATTTTATAGATAACTAAGCATATAGCTCACCTCATAAATCACTAGGTCTACTACATAGATATAAGCATCTATCCCCACTTCATCCAAAATCAAGCATACCACATATCGTACAATTTTCACACACTAAAGCAACAAGCACTCACCTAATCACATAATCCATACCAGTCCAATTAAGTCGAGGTCTAACCTCTCCTAACTCATAACAAAGTCCATCCTAGAAGGATCCACGGATACCCCGTGCAATAAAACTATCTCCCTTAAGAGTACACACCGTCACTCTCCCCTTGTAGCAGTCTACACTCGCCCGTAAAACAAACAACCAATACATCCTTAATATAATGCCAAACTAGGCATGTCAAGTAGAATGAAGTCAAAATAAGGACGCGGTCAGCTATCTCTATCGAGTAATCTCTACAGATTCTCGTCAGTGTCACACTACCCCAAGTACATTTACATAATTCGCATCTTGAACACAAGACTCTTATTCAAAGATTTATGTCATCCAACTCTTAACTCGATATACAATTTTTCCTTTAAAGCAACAACCAATGTTTATCCTTCATTCAATCATAACTATGTAATCTTTCTTATAAACCATGTTAGAACTAAGTTCATGATTCACGCCTTAATTCGGTCCAATTCAAGCAACTCATTATTTTCACAAGGCTTATTTTCATGGGTTCTTTTAATCAATCCACTATTCTTATCACAGTTAGTATCGATCGTTTCATAAGATTAGGTAAGACAATAGTATTCATCTCTAGGTTACCTTCATAGGCCACCAAAAAATAACACATTCTAGTTCAATAAAAAAAAATCATTTCAACCCCTAACTTTCAGATTCACATCACTTGGATTCATCAATATTCATCCTAAGCATGAAATCAAAATTCAATTACATCATAATCTGGATCAATCATATCCATTTTTCCAAACCATTCACGTTGATATAATTCTCCTAAGATAAAATATCATTACTCATTACCTGATAACAGAAAAAAAAATTCTGTAGACATACTTGCTTAATCATAAATTATAAAACTCATGTCAACCACCTTCATCTATTGTTCATAATAAACAAATAATCAGTTCTCACCCAACTTAAATTTAGTCTTTCACCAGAAAATCCATTTAAGCAACACAACATACGTACGTCCATAGCATTCTCCCATAATGCTTCATGATATCCCAAAGGCAAAACAAGTATCATCTATAATGTACGTAAACATGTACTAAGTCACACACCATGTTACCACATGTTAAGTTATCACACACGGTAATGCCAATACACAAATTACATACATCATGCACTGCACTACATCAAATCACTTAGCCATGTTATCACATATTGTCATACCAATATACATATCATCCATATCATATACCACACTGCATCACATCACGTAATCACGCATCATAGTATATCATCAACTAACACATAATCACGACAAGTCATGCATCCAGTAAAAATAACCACATAACACACAAGATCCTACCACATACCACCGAAAGTTTACACTAAGTCAAATGCCCTCCTCAAGGGTCCCATGGTGTTCAACAACACCTATCATCGCTAAGTATTCTCAAACTAGAACTCTAATACCAAGTTGTCAAAACCTACACATTACACAAGGTTCACACAAATTTCAAATCATGCATCATAGACCCATTGTGCTCAACAACATCCCACGGTTTCTAGGTATTCAAACCTCTGCTCTGATACCATGTTGTCACGCCCTGGATTCTCGCGAACTCGAGGCGCGAGTTAATGGAAATTTAAAAGAAACCAATAAATGATAATTAAGTAAACTTAATTTAAATCTCCCTCATTATTCCTCAAACTTTCCCCCAAGGTAAAAATTAAACATTTGTTATTCATATCAACTCAAAACGGTCCCCAATCGTTGCTCAAGTTCCTCTCCCAATTTATGTCCAATTTAGTTTAAGTCATATTCCAAAAACAGTTCCCAAAATGTTCTTAAAACCTTTCCCAAAATACCTTGGAACGATGACTGAAAAGGGCCCCAAAATAGTCTAAGACATGGTCCATAAATGGGTCAAGAAACCCACCAAAAAATTGTCTAAGGGAGAGGGCCTAACACAGCCCATATTAGTGGCCGAACATGGCTCAAAAGGGTCACTAAAACAGCCCATAAAAGGGCCTAAAAATTGGCCAAACATGGCCTAAAATAGTGCTCAAATATGGCTCTAAAGGTGCCCCAAAAAATGGCTAAAAAAGGTGGCCAAAAGAGTGGTGTAAAGTGGCTGCACAATAGGGCAGCAAGGGGCAAGGCAACATGCAGTAGGCGCGTAGGAGGGGCATGCGGCACGAGCGCAGGCAGGCGGCGTGGGGTGCAGGGCGCGCGGCTGGCTGTGGCAAGGGCTGCTGTTTGATTTTTTTACTGTAGCACAGAGAGCAAAAATCCCATTTTCTGCATTTTTACTGTTCCGAACAGAGAGCAAATTTCTCTGTCCAATAGCCCAAATTTCTCTATTTTTCCATTTTTCTCCCAAGGTTTTTAAAGTCACTTTCCATTCATTTTTAGCCCATTTACCCAAGGTTTTTAAACCCTCATTTTGAGCACTTTTATCATCCATTTCAAGGGTGTTTTTCACACTTATCTAATGTTTAAATTTTCTAAAAATTTGGACATAGCCTCCTTTGTTTTTCTAAGTATTTTTCTCACCTAATTTTCACAACATCACAAGTATAAGTTTATAAACAACCCACCCTCACTCGGTGGCCACAATTCCATCAAACTAAGCATACATCCACTATTTCCAACATATCCATTTAGTACACATTTAAACCATAAACATCATGAATTCTTTTGGGTTACAACCTATACAATTTAAAATGGCCCAAGGCCTAAAGTCTATAGTTTGTTCAAGTCCAAAACACAATAAATTGGGCTTATGCCCATACATTCAAAATATGCCCCCGAGGGCCAAATCTTCAACATGTCCATTTCTTCCTACCCTTCAAGACTTACACAAGTCTCAAGTGCCTGGGGCCTCATCTGAAAATAATGTCCCATGAATGGGTCAGCTCAACAGTTGGTATAACATAATACTAAGACTAGCAACAAATTTAAGGGCGTGGCATGTGCAAATGTACAGTTCAAGACCATAATCCCATTATCCCCCGATGCCATGCAATGTCTATATGCGTGACACATACATGCAACTCTATACCACCCATGTCTCGCTTCACGGTCCTTCCCCGTCAGCCCGCGAGTATTGAATTTGGCCAGATTTTGGGTTTTTCACCACAAAATCTACACTCTCATAATGCATAGCACCACATGCTCAACCCACACCCTATTTTCAATGAATCACATTATGCCAAAATGCCATGATCTCATCATGCAATCTCAATGTGACAATTTATCAAACCCATGGTGTCCCCTTTTCAAATCATTCAATTTATCCCACAAAATTCATAACTTTAAACTCCAAAGCATCATGCTCATAATATATGTCATAAATAAACATGTCAACACATATCCAAATCACAATCTCACAATTCTACTAGTTCACAAAGAGCGTAAAATTTTTGTAAAGCATTAAAGCACTAATTCATTACATGGTCCAAACCACAAGGTGTGTCAACAGGCAAATGGGTTCCAAATTGTAACAATACAATTTTATCAATATAACACACCTTAATCAAAGCAACAAATCATTCTACAACACCAAGAACACATATCCATAAACTATCAACTCTAGGCTTTTCAAAGGAACTATCTTCTAGGTGGTTTCCTAACCTTAAATACACTCCCTAAACAGTCCAATAGCATGAAAAAATACAAGAAAACTTAAATCCATTACAAGCTTAGCACTACATCATACCTAGATCAGTTTTTCTCAAACTGCGGAGGCTGTGATAGCTAGATGGCCGAACTGTTTGGCAAAAATAGAGGTTTCGATGAGCGGAACAACTTCTCAGAAGGAACCTCGACGAAAATCTCACTCAAAAAGCATGTTTTGGAAGCTTGAAGCTTGAAGAACTAGGGCGTTTCTCTCTCTATCTCTCTCTCTCTCTATGAACGTGAGTTGCTGTAATTATAGAATGATTTCTATATCTAAAGCCTTCTAAGTGTTGTTTTTATAGTGGAAGAGCAAAGGGGGCAAGGGGCAAGGGGCAAAATGACCATTTTGCCCTTAATGAGCCCGGGAATCCCGTTACTCTACAACTCGTCCCGAAATGCCTCAATTTGATATTTTGTTTTAACCAATGTTCATAAAATCATTTAAAATGAAAATTTTAAAAAATTTAAATTTTCGCCTGAGGTCAGGTTTGGCCATTTCCACCCGGGTCACCCGGATGCCCTTTTGGTCCCATTTCAGAAACTATTTCCGTTTTGGCTCAAATTCATACAGCGGTTACATTTTAATATTCTAAGCATATTTCTCTTCTATAACACACTCCAAATATGCTTCTAAAGATGACTTACGGTAAAATAATGCATGAAAACGCCCTACTAGCAAAACCGTGCAAGAATAATGCCCTACCGGCAAAAACGAAAAATTTTTCCTCATTTTTCAGATCTCTACAAACAGATTCTCATGTCAATCGTTGCACTTGTTTGTGTTTTTTTTATCCTCTACTTCACATTTTTTGTTTGTCCTAAGTTCTTTGTCAATTTATGCTTGAGATGCTCATTCTTGTGATTGTGGTCCTCAATATGGCTAGATGATATTGCATTTGATGAAGTGGGTGATGATAAACTTCGTTTTCTCGCATAAAAATGCTCACATTGGGATAATCTATGACTAATGTTACTCGGATGCTTTGGATGTATTCCATTTCCATGGTAAGCCTAAAATTTGACTCAATGTCTAAGTCGTATCCATCAGATTCAAAGGCAATCATATCTAATGGGTCATAAGACTTATTTAAAATTTATTCTATAAAGAATAAATGAATATGAAAATTTTAAAAATAATGTATTGAATTAAAAATAATTTTTTTAAAATATGTATTTATGTAAAGAAGACAAGACATATCTTCCTAGCATGGCCTACTAAAATCTTAGCTTATTGTCATGAGAGTGGCTCCCAATTATGTAGTTGTTTGGTAGGTGCTATTAGACAAATGAAAGGTAAAGTTGGAGGGTGTTTGAAGGACGAGACTAAAGAGTTAAGTCTCATCGTTAGGTTTATCGATTGTGGGTTTGGCTGTTTGATTGAAGGATGTGATTGAAAATTTAAGGCCTGTGATAGGGTCTTGGATTATGAATTTGGAATATGGGCTAGTATAGCACTATGAGTTGTTGGTAAAATGATTGGCACAAGTTAGTGGGTTTATGGAGTGGGAAATTAGAAAGTAAAGGTCTTGTGTTGTTTTAATGTTATGCTTGGTGGATCGAGCAATATGGCTATAAAGCTAGTTTCGAGGATGTCGAATCTGCTGAAGTCCTTGAAAGGGTAAAATAGTAACACCACTATCAAGGGAATTACTAAAGTAACAAAAATTGTCACCATGAACGAGGAATTCTTAAAAAGAACAAAACATGTCGAGGCCACCAATTTGAACACTTGAGGAAGTCAAATAGTCCTATCGGTGCTGGTCTGAGGTAGTGACTAGACGACGGTCACGAGGCATCTACTCGAGGGCGTTATCCACGGACCAGCGATTAGGGTGCACTCTAAGGACGTGACATGCTCTAACCCCGCAGTTGTGGTGATCCTCCAAGCCAAGATACACCACAACCTAGGGACGTGGTGTTCACAGGCCATACCCAATCACACGATCATGGTCTTGCTCCCATATACAACCTGGTTATGGCCCGTAGTGTAGTCTGGTGCAAACTTTGATACGCTAGGTTGTAACCCACCTCGGGAATATGAGATTTAGTGGATTGGAGGCTGGTGAGAGGGGCTCAGTATTGTCTGATCAAGGAATCTTCCTATCATGTACCCAGGTCAACAAGGAAAGGACAGACATTCTGGTAAGCATGAATGACGGAAAGCCTAATCTCCGTACACTCGAGGTGCCTATAAATATCATCCTTGCCTAAAAGGGAAAGGCAAAACATTCCTCCACCAGAAAGGACCCTGGCCATTCCTCTTTATGATAACAAATAATTGCCAACCTGACCTCTCACTCATCATTTTCTCCACCGATCTTTTGCCCTTGTGTTGGTTCCACCACCTCTTTGGTCATCTTGGGAGGAAGGCTCTTAGCGACCCCCCATTCCTCACTTATAATTTGGTGACTCCACTGGGGATTGCACCACTCGTAGGATGGCACCAGAGAAAGCCTAAAATCAAAGTGGACAATCTGTGGCCCTTCAAGAATCATTGACAACCCAAAAGACACTTGGGATAGCTAGACCTACTACAACCATTGTGCCAGTACCATATGGTGATTTGTTCCTTTATGAGGCCATGATAACGATGTAGGAGACTTAGAAAAGGATCTTGGTAGCCCGAATACATAGACCCCTATCGCAACCATCACTTCAAATTTCCCCTACAAAAATACCAGTTCCACCAGTCACCCAAGCCCGTTCATAGATTACCACAACTATAGAGCAAGTACATACCCTCTTGCAAACATAGAGAAATAACTCGATGACCTCACCAGAGTTTGATCTGCGACCACCTTATTCAGAAGCAATAGCCAAATCGCCATACCCCAAGGGATAGACTGTGCCGAAATTCAAGTCTATCATGGAGGGATATCACTAGGATATCACTCAAGGTCCTAAAGCATGAATATCACTTAGAAGGGGGTGGAGGCAGGTCTTGAATAAAAAAATTCCTTCTATTTTGATTTCAATTCGTAGTTAAAACAAAAGATGACATAATCAACAAAATCACTCAATGTGATTAATCCAACATTTATGCCTATCCACCAATGAATTCTCCAAGAATCATTCAAATACACTAACCTATCTACCTACAACAAATTGATCAATCTAGCTTGATTTTATATACAATTTAACAATTCAAAGCTAATTCAACTAAGTAATCAATTTATGATTTCAATCAATTTACTCAATCAAGTTTTCAAATTATCAAATTAATGAACAAGTATAAATTTCATGAAAACATAATTTCTATATTCTAGCATAAATATTTCAATTAAAGAAAATAATAAATTGAAAGAGATGGAGAGAATGAGAGATTTGCAAATTGATTGATGATGAAGAAACCACCAAGGATAATAATCCTTTGAGTAAAACTCCAAAGTCGGGCCAATGATCAAAGAAGACTTCCACTATGGTGGAAAATGAAATACAACGTATCTATGAACAAGCTTAGTACATCAAGCTTCGTTCTCCCCGAGCACGTCTTCAAATTCTCCTTGAATCCTCAAGCATCTCATAGCTAAAACCTTCAAACAACCAGAATCTTCGATGGTCTTAGGAATCCTCCAATTAAACCACTCAACCATCACAAATCCTCACGACCTCGGTATCTATCGATCACTCAATGCTGAATCCTCAAGCTTGAAGTCCATCTTTCTTCAATGGTGAAATTGACATGAACCAAGGCTCTTTGATCTGATTTAGATCTAGTGGATGATCTAAATCGATCAATGAACAAGAGTAGAGATGTGTATGAATGACATGTATGAATGATCTCTCATAAAAGCTTTATGATCTATCAAAAATTTTGCTCTCATAATATAAGACTCTATCACTCTCATTTTTTGACTTCTTTAAATTGTATTTTCGTGTATTTTCGCGAAGGGGTTAATTTTTCCCCAAATGGCTTGAAAACAAAATATAAATATATTTTTTGCCCAAGGTTCAGTCGAACGAACCATCATTCGTTCAAACGAGCACTAGTTTGTTTGAACAAACAAGGAACGAGAATCAAACAAGCACAACTCTAAGGCTACAACTCTTTGCTTGACGTAGAGCACTTCGAACGAATGAAAACAAATGAGAATGAACTTCTCTGTTGTTCATTTGAACGAGCCAAGGCTTCATTCGAATGATCAATAGAGAGTTGCTCATTCTTGCTTATCTTGTGAACTAAATTTTTTCCTTAAGTACTTTAAAGATGCATTTTGAGAAAATTGGTTCACAACCACAAGTCAATCACATACATGATGTTATGATAAAAACTATATGCAATGCATGCATGATGTGAGTGTGTGAGATCCAAATCAACTACAAAAGTCTAATATATCCTTCGAGAACCAAGTTGATCGGTAGTGATACACGGTAATGTCTATTAGATGAACTTAGAGAAGAACAGGCAGTAAGGGACTTATGTAAGGATTACACACAAAGTAAATTTTTTCAAACCAGATTAGCCAATTACAATATCGGACCCTATGACCCTAACAAACTCCTTAGTTGGCAATCGATGACAAAACAACGAGGAAAAAGTATAAAAATACAATACCAAAATCTATAACCCCTAAAGAGCTAGATAAAAGGAAATTATACATTTTGAATTAGTAACTTGTACTATAGATATCACTTAGTACTGCTCAACAAGAGCCAAACCTGTTCCTTACACAACAAACTCAACTATACCACATGAGATCACATCAAAAGAGACATATTAAATAAATCCAAAGAGATTTCACAAATAGATGAGTATCAATGTAAAATAGTGTATAGTAAACATGGTAACTATATGCAGTTAAAACAAGACATGAGCAATATAAAGTGACTCTAAGCTATATCATACATATTCAAAAAAAATATATATTACTTCCCCTCGATATATGCTTAATACAAATCATCTAATCTCCCCCTTTGTAACACCATCTCCCCATTTTTTGTCACGATGAAAAATGACGTAACAACAACAAGAAGATTATAAGGAAGTAAAATATAACAAAGTAGGCATGCATAGTGAGATAACAGAGTACTGACAGTAATAATCATAAACACAGAAGAGAAATATCAAAGATTTCATAGAAAGAGTAGGAGTTTATCATCAATCTCAAAAAGATAAACAAGAATCATAGAGAGAAACTATCAAAACATAAATACATGTAGTTGATGAGCAGAAAATTACACGTAAAAACCTCATTACAATAGCACTCATCATTCATATAACCAACTACAAGCTACATCACTAATCATCTGCAAGCGAATGAGAAGGAGGAAAGACATGAGCTAGAGCCTCTATCAATTCCTGTAAAGCTCCTTGAATGTGGGCAGTCTCATTTATCATCGGGATAAAATAGTCTGAGCGTACCCGAAGATTATTTTATCAAGATGAAATAGTCTGATCAATATCGGTAGTGATCTAATTATGATGAAGCTGTAATCACTCCTCGAGCTCATCTCTGGTAATCGGTTGATCGACAGAATATGAAGAGGCTCCTGCTGAAGCATAAATGTCTGCACCCACAGAGGTACGAAATTGCGATGGATTCTTGTCAACTAGGAAGTCCTTAAAATATATCTACTCTCCGGACTAGTGCTACTGTGGTGATATATGTGGTTGTTGCTGCTGCTACTGCTGCTACTATTGCTCTAGTAGTTGTGCCTCTTCATGCTCATCCTCAACATCATCCTCATCGGGAGGAGCGTTGACATGTCCCTCTGACTTAGCTAGAATCTGACATGTAAATAGACTAGGAGGAGAGGATGAGTATATCAATAGTGTAAAAAAGAACCTACTGTGTAGTATAGATCCTAGTGATTAGGCTTCCAAATGGCAAAAACGTAGTGTGTCTAGAACCAGTGGTAGAGGAATCAATGACTTGAAGAATATACTGATAGAGTATCGATAGGAATGGTAGCACTGAGTGTATATAGAAGTGTAGCATGGGAGAGAGTCAGTGTGTTCTTGTGGCGGACTAGATACAACACACTGCACACGATGAGGTTGAGGATATGATAGCGTTCATGTAAATATCCCTGCTCTAAAGTCGCACCCCTTGAGGTAAAAATTATCGAACTGTCGATATAGAGGATAGATGCAATAAGACTGGCAAATGGAAGTGTAAAACCTTGAGGGAATGGGAAACCAAGCTGCTCGAGAAAGGGACACCGCATACTATCACCAGGTAGGCTCTCTAGGCATCACAAGAACCGAGGCTTGAGTAAAACTCTTGAGCTAGGGTCTCATTGGTCAGACCTGTGATAGACAAGAGAGGTAGCCAACCACGTGAGTTAAATAGCATGTAAGCTAAAGTCTCACAAATGTCATTGATGGTGCATACCCTCTGTATAAGGACTGGTCGGGATAGGATAGTCCCTACCCCAAGCTGAGCTACCTAGGTCAGAAAATGAACTAAGACCCTAGGTGCCACTCCCAGGCAGATGACATAAGGAAAATTTCGACGCTCAATGGGAACTATCTTGGTAAAGATGACCACGTAGTATATAATCGAAGGATATAATGTAGTATGGCCCTAAATGGTACTACGTAAAGTGTACTGAACCACAGTCTGCACTAATCCTAAGTCTAAATGAAAAATCAAATAAACCAAAAGAAAGTGAAAAATGGACTCGAGGACTTACAAAACCAATGAATGGAAGAAATTAGAAACGATCGGCAAAAATGATACCCTCAAGGAGTAGAACACACTAATCGGGATAAAAACTAATAACTTTCCCCAAAGATGATTTTCCATTACAAAACATGGATCTTTTGTTTGACGTCGGTTCGGGACATCAGTTTTTTTCATTTATAGACAGGTTAACTGGTTAGAACCAAATATGCATAGCCAAGGTGGATGCTTGAAAAATAACTTTCAGAACAACCTTCAAAATCTATACTAGAAAGTGTTGCCTTTTGGTTTAAAGAACACTGGGCAACCTACCAGAGGGCCATGATGACCATCTTTCATGACATGATGCATAAGAAAGTGGAAGACTATGTGGATAGCCTCGTAGTCAAATCCAAGGGAGAAGAGAGCCATTTCCCTGACCTGTTCGCAGCCCTGAAAATATACAAAAAGTACGGGCTTAGAATGAACCCACTGATGTGTGCATTAGGAGTAACAATATGAAGGTTCTTAGGGGTTCATGATACACCGCCATGATATTGATGTTAACCCCGTCAAGACAAATGCCATAATTGGAATGCCTCTGATGAGTGCGCGAAAGTGCACTCTAAATACCCTATTATTAGATTAAAATGCTAAAAGGTGAATAGAAATGTTGAGATATAATTGATATTATTTAATTTAATTTCTATTTACAGTGAGATATATTTGAGCATTATTTTATAATATTTTAAATCTCAAATATTGCATTATTTGTTGGTGAGAGATAATTTGTAATTGTGCTTCACACTTAACATGTTTGGAAAAATTTCTGGTTGATTTTAGGTTTCATTGTCATTATTTACATTTTATTTCAGATTTCAAAAAATTGAAACAGCCTGTGAGTTTCCTCACCATTTTTGCTGATCTCAAAAGATTACAAGCTTTCCAGCCAAAGAAAACAAAAGAAAAAAAGAAAGAAAGAAGGCTTGAAGTGTGCGGCATAGAAGCTGATTGAAAGAAGCAAAGAAAAAGCAAAGCAATAGAATAAAAAAGGAAAAAAATGAAGATTGAAAAGTCAAAGGTGTGGCAGTGGAAAGGCAAGGACAACAGGGTCAAAGAAAAAGAAAAGTAAAGAAAAGTCAAACAAGGTGGGTCCGCAAGGCCAAGGAAGAAAATAAAAAAAAAAAAGAAAAAAGAAAAGAAGATAGAGAAGTCTAGGTGGAATAGGCTTAGGCCCTGAGGCATGGAAGCCAGCAAGTTAAAGAGCGGAGGAAAGAAAAATAAGAAAAAAAGAAAAGAAAACAGAAGCTTGCGGCTGAACAGTGAGGCGCTGTTTTGAGGGCACTGAACGGAGGGCTGCGCATGAAAAAAGAGGAAGACGGTTGGAAGTAGGGCGGTGCAGAGGCAGCCAAATGCTTCATGTTTATTTTTCCTTGAGATTGATGTTGTCCGTCATGTGTATGGGTAACTAAATTTCCAAGTAGGGATAGGGATGAACTTGCACACTAGATGGTATTTTTAATTTATTTTTGATTCATGTGCTGGATTTTCATTTATTAAAATTCTTTGGTTTTATCATTCTCAATTTATTGTTGGTATTTTCATCTCCGAATAATTATAGAGTTTATTCCGTTTATAGATTCAATCATGCTTTTTCTATTGAATGGATTAGTTATTTGATTATGTTTGGATCAATTGATTATTTATATTGATTTAATTCTTTGCTGCAATAATGCTCTATGGGTATATTGTCGTCAGTTGGGTTTTCTCAATGTGGATAACAACTTGCGTGATTTAAAAGTGATGAATGATTTTTCAAAAGGTTACATTTGGTTTAATTTTGGTTTATAATTCTATATCTTCTGATTGGGATTTTTGGAAGTTAAATTCTCAATTGAGTTATCAAGTGAATAAAAAATAATTAAAATACCGGATACGTGCCAGGGATTCCCGACACTCCACTGTTTGTTAATTTGAGTACTTTTACTGTTGATCACTCTAGTTTAATTTTAATTTACATTTAAAATCACTTTTTATTTTCTTGTTAATCATTTAATATTTTCTTTAGTTTCAAAAATTCTTTCTGTTATTCTTTTAATTTATCTCCCTGTGGAATCGACACCCCAAAGCTGCGCTACAACTACCGTGTTATTCTTTTGGCATAATCAAATTTTGGCGCCGTTGCCGGGGAAAACGGTAGAAGAATCAGTAGATAGTTTTTGTTTTCAGCAGTTTGTAAAGGCGGTAACTTTGTTCCCTTCTTTTTACTTGCTGCATTATTATTTTATTTTATTTTTCATTTCGTATTTTATTTATTTATTTATTTTTATTGTTATCTTGCATGCATAATAGGTATAGGGATGCATTAGGTCAATTTGCTTGTAGGCCTGTGTTAGAGCCAGATTCAAAGTCTAATTTTTCTAATTTTTTGTTTGATAATTCTTCTAATTCTAAAAATATGAGTGAACATGAGGATCAACCCAGTAGGAACCTTCAAGATTACCTCCACCCTACACGTACAACCACACCATCATGCATCATGTTTCCACCCAATACTCGTCAACTTGATGTTAAAACGAGAGTAATACAGTTACTCCTTACATTTCATGGTTTGGAAAATGAAAATTCATATGTGCACATTAAGGAGTTTGAAGAGGTAGTTGCGACTTTCCATAGTCAAAATGTAACAAATGACATTGCGAGACTTAAGTTCTTTCCTTTCTCTTTGAAGGATAGAGCTAAGAGTTGGCTGTAGCCACTGAGAGCACGGTTGATTGGATTGTGGAATGAGATGACTCAGGTTTTCTTTACTAAATACTTTCCCCAACATAAGACCAATGCTTTTAAAAAGACAGATCTCTACCTTTGCACAAAAAGACCGTGAGACTTTGTATCAGTCCTAGGAGAGATTTAAGGAATTATTGAGTAAGTGCCCTCACCATGGGTATGAGAGTTGGCCTCTAGTGAGTTACTTCTATAAGGGACTTATACCTAGAGAGCGCCAATTTATAGAGATGATGTGTAATGGTGAGTTTTTGTAGAAAGATCCTGATGAGGCCATAGAGTACCTTAATAAGCTTGCTGAAAAAGCTCACACTTGGACAGGACCTAGTGCTCTTGAGAGCACAAATAGGTCACCACCTACAGGGAACCAAAATGGTGGTAGAATTTACCATCTCAGGGAGGAGGACAATTTGAAAGCTAAGGTAGAGATACTCACTAGGGAGTTAGAGGTGTTAAAGGCTAGGGAGTTAAAGGTGTTAAAGGCTAGGGACTTAAAGCCAACACACTTGGTTAATCATGCAAAGTCTTTTAGACCATGTTCGGTGTGTGGAGGGGTAGATCACCTCACCCAAGAGTGTCCCACATTTGCTGAGATGAGAGGGAAGTATGATAAACGATGTAATACTTTAGGTATGTACAAGAAGCCTTTCACACCCTTTTCTGAGACCTACAATCCGGGGTGGCACAATCACCTCAATTTTAGCTGGAAGTCTGAAAACTAGCCACTTGCACAGCCCCCTAGATCATACCCTATACTATATCATGCACCTTCATCTTCTAGGAATTCTTTAGAAGACACTTTGCATGCTTTTATTGAAGCATAGGGTAAGACTAACCAAAAGTTTGAATCTTTAATTACGCAGGTTGTGGAAGAAAACAAGGAGATAAAGAGCCAAGTGTCCAAATTAATGAGCTCTTTGAGTGTGAATGAGAGAGGTAAATTCCCTTCCCAAGCTCAGTCCATACCTCATGGTCAACACATGGTGCAAGAGAAATTGAAAGATGTGAACACCATTGTGACTCGAAGTAGTAAGTCATTACATATCCCAACAATGGAGAAATCAGGGGATGTGGAAAAGGATCAAGATGGTAGTAATGCCGAGCTGCCCAAGGAACCAGATGTGACAAAGAGCCCTATTAAGGAATTTGACATCGCCATCAAAGACAAGAAAGGAGTGGAGAACGTAATAGGCTGACCATCTCTCAAGGCTCACATTTGAGGACACCTCTGACCACCTGCCAATCAGGGATGATTTTCCCAATGAGCATCTACTTTCTATTACTTCTCTACCATGGTTTGCTCATATTGTGAATTATTTGGTTGGAGGTGAGATACCGGTGGCTGGGGTACATAATTTCTATTGGGATGACCCTTTTCTTTTCAAATACTGCCCTGGACCAAATTTTAAGGCATTTCATCCCTGATGAAGAAATTGCTAGTGTTTTAGAATTTTGTCACTCCCAAGCTTGTGGGGGCCACTTTTCAATGAAGAAAACCGCTGCAAAAATTGTGCAGTGTGGCTTTTATTGGCCTACCTTGTTTAAGGATGCGAACATCTATTGTCGCTCATGTGAACAGTGTCAAAAGTTAGGAGTTATGTCATATCGTAATATGATGCCCTTAAACCCAATTTTAGTGATTGAAATTTTTGATTGTTGGGGCATTGATTTCATGGGACCATTTCCTCCTTCCTTTGGATATCTATATATTATTGTGGCAGTAGATTATGTATCAAAATAGGGTAGAGGCAGCATCTTGTAGGAATAATGATAATAAGACTGGTGATTAAATTTCTCAAAGAGAACGTGTTGTCTCGATTTGGTACACCACGTGCTATCATTAATGACCGAGGCACACATTTTTGGAACCGTTCTTTTGAGGCTTTGATTAAAAATTATGGGGTGGTACTATAAAATCTCTACTGCCTATCACCCTTAGACAAGTGGACAGGCAGAACTTTCAAACAAGAAAATTAAGAAAATTTTAGAAAAAATGGTCTTTGGCCAAGGAAGAAAAGAAAAAAAGAAAGAAAGAAAAGAAGATAGAGAAGTCTAGGCTGGAATGGGCTTAGGCCCTAAGGCGTGGAAGCCAGTAAGTTAAAAAGCAGGAGGAAAGAAAAAAAAAGAAAAAAAAGAAAAGAAAACAGAAGCTTGCGGCTGAACAGTGAGGCGCTGTTTTGAGGGCGCTGAACGGAGGGCTGCGCATGAAAAAAGAGGAAAACAACTAGAAGCAAGGCGGCGCAGAGGCAGCCAGATGCTTCATGTTTATTTTTCCTGGAGATTGATGTTGTCCATCATATGTATGGGTAACTAAGTTTCCAAGTAGGGCTAGGGATGAACTTGCACACTAGATGCTATTTCTAATTTATTTTTGATTCATGTGCTGGATTTTCATTTATTAAAATCTTTGATTTTATCATTCTCAATTTATTGTTGGTATTTTCTTTTCTGAATAATTATAGAGTTTATTCTGTTTATACATTCAGTCATGCTTTTTCTATTGAATGGATTAGTTATTTGATTATGTTTGGATCAATTGATTATTTATATTGATTTAATTCTTTGTTGCAATATTGCCCTCTGGGTATATTGTCGTCGTTGGGTTTTCTCAATGTGGATAACAACTCGCGTGATTTAAAAGTGATGAATGATTTTTCAAAAGGTTACATTTGGTTTAATTTTGGTTTATAATTCTATATCTTCTGATTGGGATTTTTGGAATTAAATTCTCAATTGAGTTATCAGTGAATTAAAAATAATTAAAATACCGGATACGTGCAAGGGATTCCCGATGCTCTAATGTTCGTTAATTTCAGTACTTTTTTCATTGATCACTCTGTTTAATTTTAATTTACATTTAAATTTAATTTTTATTTTCTTGTTAATCATTTAATATTTTCTTTAGTTTTAGAAATTCTTTCTGTTATTCTTTTAATTTGTCTCCCTCTGGAATCGAGACCCCAAAGCTACATCACCTCCATGTCGCGGTCCATAGGGGCATTATTGGCCCAAGAAGTAGCTGGGACAAAAAAACTAGTTTATTACATCAGCAGGATCCTGCAGGGACTAGAGCTGAGATACTCTAGTCTTAAAAAACATTTTCTGGCACCTTTCGACATTCACCACCTGTGTTGTCACCAAATGTGATCCATTCAAGTATCTCTTAACTCTCCCAGTCCTGAATAGAAGAATGACCATGGTTCAACCCAATGCAATTACAATCCAGGCGCTAGCAGACCTTGTGGCCTAGTTCACCAATAAAGAATATGAACCTACCGAGAAAGACTAACCAGAAGATCTAGAAAAGGTTAACAACCTAGTAGAATTCAAGGAATGGATCCTTTCCTTTGATGACTTGACCAATACCGATGGGGGAAGGGCGGGTGTAGTCTTGACTATGGAAAAGTCAAGGGAGCGTGTGAGTCTTTCCTACAACCTAGAATTCCCTTGCACTAATAATGAAGTGGAATATGAAGCATTCATTATTTTAGGAATAATGTGTAACACCCCGATCCAAATAAATCAGACTAATTCTAAAAATGCCCAAAAAGAGTCAAATAATAATATTGAGGCAGATTGAGCCAATGAATGTAATACCAAAATAAACCCAAACTATTAGGATCCTATGTTACGATATCAAATGAAATGAACGGTCTTAAAAATACAAACGATCCCGGGCGATACACGAGCAAGCCATGAGTGAGCATCGGAATACGTGTACATATATATACACATATATGGGTATGTATATATATATATAATGTAAATTAATATATATAGCCATATATATAAAAATGAATACGAGGTATATATATATATATATATATATATATATATAACCGTATGTATACAAATATATGTGTGTGTAGACATGTGAGGTATATACATGTATATGTATACATATATACATACCACATGGCCAGTATATATACATATTTATTATATATATATATATCATGTGCACTAATTAAGTGAGGGAGTGTGTGTGTGTGTGTGTGTGTGTGTTATATATATAATATACATATATAACTTACAAGAATTAAGGAACATAAATAAGGGAATGGAAGGTTACAAAAACAGAAAAGGAAAGGTCAAAGGAGGAGGAAGGAAAGAAAAAGGATAGAGAGAGAGAGAGAGGGGGGGCGGCTACCATAGGCCATGTATATGTATACTGCTTTGTGTGCATTTAGAAAGAAGAGAAAGGGAGAAATTTAGATGTTGAGAGGTCTTTTGGAGTTTCAGAAAGGAGAAGAACAGAAAATAAGAAGAAATACAACTAGAAAAGGGTAAGGGCAATTCTCTATATTTTTTTTAGTTTCGATTTTTGAGTTTTTCGTAAAGTTACTTAAAGCTTAGAACAAATTGTATAGTTAAATTCTATAAAGAAAATGGAACACGTAGGGAGAAACCGCATGTAAAACGGTGAAGAAATAAGGGAAAAAAATGGATTTATCGGAAAGATGCAATTTTGGAAATCTTGATTTTCAATGAGTTTTAGAGACTAAAAATGGTGTGTAATAGTCCTAAATTGTGTTTTAGGGGTGTTTAGAAATGAAAAATGGCTTTAAAACCGTGAAAAAATGAAAAACAAAATAGGGAAACTATGCAGTCCGGTCACCAGCACTGGAAAGGGTGACCGGAGCTGCACAGTCTGGTCACCGGAATGTCAAGGAAGATAGAGTGGTCTTCGAGTCACTGTTTAGGTCAGGTTGGGCCTCCGGTCGGGTCAAGACCCGCTTGGGCGCACTAAGGGCCATTCTGAACTACACAGTTTTGACCTACCAAGTTTCAAATATTGAAAGTGTTTTACTTAAAAGAAAAAGGGGGGGGGGGAGTTGCCTTGACCGAGGATCGAACCAAGGACCTCTAGCACGTGTGGGCACTTATCTCCCACGCGCCCACCACCGTGCCACAAGGGCACGTGTGGTTAAATATAATTAGTTAATTTAATTAATTAATTAAATTAGTTCCTGATGTCCAATTGAGTCAAGTGAATAGGGTAAATCTACTATTTTGGACCTTCTAGGTTCAATGATGGAGTTCCTTTCATTAGACAGAGTCCCAAAAAATAAAATACCCGTAAAAGTATCAAATGATCAAAATAACCCTGAGTCAAATATGAGTCAAACAGACTCCGGTTAAAATAAATGAATAGTGAATATTTATTATTTCAAACATTCCGGACTCAACGGTGAAGTCCAATTTGTGAAAATAGGTCCCAAAAAATAGAGACATGTAAAAGTGCAAAATGACCCCTTTTTAGTATAGAAGTCCAAATTGGAAACCATGAAAGCCTAAACTGACTTTTTTCAACGTTCCAAACTCAATTGTAAAGTCTAAATTAGTAAAAGAGATACTAATAGTAACGAAGTATAAAATTGGATGAATAGAATTAGAACTGAGACATGTTTACTGAATTATAGGTAACTCAAAAGGAAAAGGAAAAGTTATGGAATATTGAGGTAGATCGCACGGATAAAAGGTAAGTAAACCCCAATCTTTTACATGTGGTCTTCCCAGCAGTGTTCATTTTATTACTGCCAATTTTGTACTCTTGTACGTACCACCTATTTATTGTTTCCACATGTGATATTGTTCTATCTTGTGGATGTTTATTGACTGATATATCATTGATTGTTATCTTGTACTATGCCTTGAATGGCCTACTCTTATGTGTTCATTACATGATATTCCATTTTTATACACTTCTTATGGAATCAGAAATAATCATGATTTATTATGAGTGTTGGATTTGTGATCAGTCACAATATCCATTCGATGCTTTCTGAGTTGAAAAGACTTACGAGTCGAGTCCTTGAACGAACATATGGCAATGATGGCGTTTTTACGCATTGAGTTATGAGGGCATTTTATATGCATTGAGGTTAAGGGGGGTATGCCGAGCCCCAAAAGACCAAAGGTCTGTCAAACCCTGAACAGAGTAAATGCATTATTTATAGTTGATTGACATGTTTACGTTTATTGGATTCATAGGATGTTGTCATTCCCTATGAATAATCTTATGTTGAGAGTTTCACTTATTGATTGTACTTGATTATTACTGATCCATTGTGGCAGTATTTTTATGTTGACTGATTTTTATTGAGCTTTTCTATGTTCATGTTATACCCATTATTCATGATTGATCATTGTGACTTACTGCTCATTAGCCATTGTGGCATTTCACCTTTATTGGCTATCATAGCATCTCATTTCATGATTGGCTATCATGTTCACATTATGGATTTATGTTCTTTTTATGTTAACCGTAACCCATGTCGGAGATGGGAATTTACTTACTGAGCCTTGTTAGCTCACCCCGACTTACTTATTTTTCATGTAAGGATGTTGTAGGACCACAGTAGCAGTCGAAGAGCATAGGGTGACAGTTTGAGGAATATGTTAGAAGTGATGTAGTTTCTCCCATGTATTCACCACCTAAGGGTGAGGTTATGTTGGTTCTTGTTTGACATTGTAGAATCATTTTATGTATTTAAGACTTTCATTGATTTACTGTTTAAGTTTTATATTATACATTGTTGTCATTGATACAAAGAAAGGAAAAACTAGGGACGGCCATAGGGTCAGCCCCGCGATATGAGATCCGCATAGGGTGGGTTTCGGGTCGTGACAGACTGTTCACACCCATGGCATTCAACTATTGAAAATTCAAGGTGACTCAAACCTAGTGGTTAAGCAAACTACAGGTACATTCATTGCAAGAGAGCCAAGCACGACCGTCTATAGAGTCATTGTGCAGCACTTAATGAATCAGTATGAGAAAGTAAGCATGGAATGCACACCAAATTAAAAAAATAGACTCCATGATGCCCTCACAATCTTGGTGACCGAACTAGAGGTCTCGAGAAAAATTAGCCAAATAGAAGTTATCAAAAACACCGTACAGTGAACCATTGTACAAACCTTTCTTAAGGGGGCACACCCGATTAGAGAATGCCAATTATGGAATAACTTGACGAAAGGGAAGGCAACCTCTCCCTTGAAGAATTAAAGAAACTCTATCTCCACATCGGGGATACTATATTTCCGCAGTCTCGAAAGGCTCCTTACGAGATGTGTAAGCGAACAAGGAGGGAAATATCACCTCGGCCAAATCCATGAGAAGTTGTGCGGTACAAGTGATATTTGCCTATACCAAATGATGCAGAGGATAGGTTATTACTAGTCTAACATGTCTAAACAAGCCACAACAACCTAAAGGGAATGCAAAAAATAGAAAAAGTTCCCAATACTGGACGAATGCAACTTCCTTAATGAAACAATGGATTGGATGAGACCTTAGTTGGAGTATTTGACTCAAGGAGTGTTGCCCGTACAACCTTGAGATGTAGCACATATGAAAAGGCGACGATACGCTTCTTTGTCCATGAAGGGAAGCTATCCAGACGAGGCATCAGGGGTAAACCCTTGAGTTGTTTGCCAGAGGTCGTGGCTCAAAAAGTTTTGTATGGAGCTTATAACACTGCACACCAAGGCACAGAAAAGGTCCACAAACTCAATTTGGAATTCGATTACTAGTGGCGTACCAGGGTAAATGACACCCCTGTCTATGTAAAGCATTGCCACCGATATCAAATTCACGGTCATCTCCTTCAGGCTGCTGCAATGAAACTCCGTAGCTTGAAAATGTCGTGGCCTTTCCACATCTAGGCCTTTGATCTCATTCGGCCAATCTTTCCACCCTCCTGAGGGCATGTATGGATCTTAGTAGTAATAGGAACTTTTCTCTAAATGGGTGGAAGTCATCTTCTTGAAGCACACAATAATAGTTATGGTCCAAAAATTTATAAAAAAATATCATTCACCATTTTGGCATCCGCAATGTAATCTTTTCAAACAATGAAACTCTATTCATGAAACACCAAGTCTCCACAATGATAGAAGACTTCGGCATCACCCATCATAGGTCCACTCCAAACTATCCTTAGGGAAATAGACAAGCTGAAGCCACAAATAAGACATTGATTAGGATCTTTAGCAAAACTGTTCACAAATTGGGCCGAGTACTTTCTAGAAGCTTTCTGGGCATACAAGATCTCCAAGAGAAAGACCACGAGGGGATCTCCATTCACCTTCGTCTATGGTTTTGAGACCATAATGTCTATGGCATGATCCCTTCAGCGAGGGTAGCCTTAGCTTCCTACACCCTGAGGCGAGGATCTTAAACCTCAAAAAAGTGGACAAAAGGAGAGAGGAACCAAGGGTATGAGTCCAAGCATACCATTCTTAGTTGGAAAGAACCTACAAAAAAAGGGTAAGGCCAAGGGAGCTACATAATTGTGACCTCGTGCTGAAGACCGCGACTGAGGTCATGAGGGGAAAACCTGCCTAAGTTCACTCCAAAGTGGAAAAGACCCTTCATAGTGTGGAAAGTTAACCAATCAGGATATTACGAAGTTATAGAGCCGGATGGTTGTGATAGTGCCAAACTTGTAAATATCAAATGGTTGAAAAAGTATTACCCTTAAGTGATTGTCAAATATAACACGAACATTACCCCGTTTATCAATGAAATGAAGCATATTGAAGTAGTAAATTATATTTAATATTTCCACGTGTTCCGCTATGATTAACATGTTCTAGTTATTATAATTTTGTCATCACAAAAACACGAGGCACAACCATAAAACAAACCATCATTGGATTACTCACAATTATAATCAATGATAACGAAGGCCATTTTATAATATTTAATCAAGAGTACAAGGCACCTAAGGGTGAGATTCATAAAAAAAAATTATATATACACACACACACACACACAGAGAAAGTCAGAACAAGCCCTTAAAAACAAGGTTGTCTTTATTAATATCCCTTATTGAGGCCTCAATGCCTTTACATTCCTCTAGCAACTTCTTCTCTTTTGCCTTGACCGTCGAAAATGCCTTTACCTTTTTGGTCAACTTATCTTCCAACTCAACCAACTGTGCTGTCATTGCATTTACTTCCTCGAGCAATTTCGCGCTATGTGCTGAAACTTCCTTCACCCGATTAAAGATTGAAGCCGAGGATTGCCTCGCCACGTAAGCATAAAAAATCATGTCGAGGTAGAGAGGTTGAATTGTATAGCTTTCCACATTGAAGGGACAAAAAAGTCTTAGGGTGAGCTCTATTGATGGCATCTAAGATAGAAACATTAACCTTGCCAACAAGGAGCCCCTTCTAGTAAGTAATATCTTTTGATGGAGGAATGAGTGATTCAAGAACCTCAGAGGTGCTAGGAATTGAAGAGCCATTGACTCCAAAAACAAGATGGCAATGGCCATCTGTAGGAAGAGAAATACCATAGAGAGTAATAGCGACTAAGGGAAGGCCAAGTCGCGGAAGAACTTTCAGGAAGGGATTACGCCACCTCCACGTGTCCCTGTCAACCCACTTTTAACCCATAGCATTTTTGTTAGGAGGTAGGTTGACGAGGTCCCAAGTATGGGTTTTCTCGAGTGCCTATAATTCTTCTATCATTGCTTGCTGCCAAAGAGGGTTAGAACTGGCCTAACGATTAGATTGAAACTCTTGTAAGGAAAGAATAGCAGAAAAATAATGATAGTCATGAAGATGAACAAGTGTTTCCCTTATCTACATCAACCTGTGAGATTGAGTACCAGTAATGGAGGCATTTTGAAATAAAGGATCTTGGGCCTCTCAGTTATTTTCTAGGTCTCGAGATTTCTTCAAATCTTGATGGTTACTATCTTTCTTAGGTCTCCCTTATTAGGAACTCTTAAGCCTAGATCTCCAGTCATTTTATTTGGCAAAGGGCACCCTTATCCTCATTAGTAACGTGCGCAACAAGTTCCCTCATAGTTTCCCAGACGAGGGTAAGTAAGGCCCGTTGGAAGAAATATCCTCATCTTAAAAAAACATAAAGAGGGAGAGAAAAGAAAGCAACACCACATAAGTGCCTCAAAAAGGAATAAGAGCACACGGCTTGCATGGTAGCAAAATAAAAAAAAACCTAAGCCAACTTCCTCCTTCACGATACTAGCTATGACCTCAGCGCCGATCACCACATTGTCGCCAGAATCTAATTAACCCACAACCATAAAGTCTTTGATGACTAAAGGGTCCAATTTATATCTAGATGTCAAGAATTAGACCTAGAAGAGGGGGTGAATAGGTCTTACTAGCAAAAAAAAATTTATTTGTTTAACCATTTTCAAATTCACTTGTTATGGGTATAAACAAATTCAGTGACATGCAATAATAAATTAAGAAATAGTAAAAAGATAGAGATAGTGTACCAAATTTGTTAACGAGGAAACCGCCATAGATCAACTGAATTTGCTTTAGAAAACCCTAGGGTGCTGACTTAGATGTGAATCCACTAGAAGAGGTTCGATTATTACAGACACTTTACAACTCAATCTTAGTCCCTCAAGCCTTGTTGATAATATAAATCTTCTAAAAACTCGAATCCTCAAGTACCTTTCGAGGGTATCTGTCGCTTCAAACTCCAAAAATGATAATTTAAGCACAATTGTGAACTTCACGCAACCTCAAACTCTGCTGTTCACACAAACTTGAAATCCACAAGCTTGTACTCAACGAACAATGTAGAAGATGGAATTTAGGTCCTTTTGTCAAGGATTTGATCTATGTGTGCAATATGCATTTGAAGAAAAATACTTTTGGAAAGTTTAGAAACTTTTTTGGATAACAGCCAAAAGTCACCCCACGAACCAGGGATCAAATCCTTATATAGGATAGGTTTTGGAAAGGAAATTGTACTATTTAAATCCAACTAGAAAATAAATTTGTGCAACATTTGTTCCCATGAATTGGGTGTTCGTTTGCACGAACCTTAATTCAGTTTGAACGAACTATTGAATGAATATGATATGAAAGCTATAGGAATTTCATTGGATCATTCATTCAAACGAATGTCCCACAAATGGTTTACTAAAAAATTTGTTCAATTGAAAGATCAAATGAATATTTCATTAATATATGTATACACGACAAGCTCACTAGAATATTCGTGCGAACGAATTCATGATTCGTGTGAACGAACTCATGATTCATTCGAACGAATATTGGAAAAACCCTAAGAATTCTAGTTTTAGGTTAATGACACAAAATAACTCACTTAAACAATCTTTCAGCACTAGGCATAGTTAAGTGAGCTATCAATATTTATAAACCATTACACTATACACTTTCATCTATTAAAATAGTAATTTAAACTTAATGTATGAGAGTGTGTGTGAGATAGATCCGATCCAAACTTACCAAATGCTTACTAATGTTGCGCCATATGAGTATGTGAGAGTCATGCGAAAATAAGATAGCCTTTAACTGGAACAAACATGTTCTTTAATGATCACAAGGCTTAAGGACTTTACACTCACTAACTTTGTAATTATTACAACTCAATGATAGTTTTGTCTCACAAATTAGCCAATACTTGTGATGAATAGTCCTAACAAACTCCCCCTTTGCAATCCATGACAAAACTCAATATAAGAACAACTAAACCTAGATACCCACAAGTAAACCCCAAAAACCTAAAACAAAAGATTTACATGAGATAACTAATCTACTGACTTGTGATACTACAATCAAAAGCATGATCCATTTAACCTGTGCTTTTGCAAAACAACCATTACAATATACCTGTGAAAAGCATCGTATGGATAAAATATAAATAAACACCCTTGTAGATCAATAATCAGAAACACAATCATTCATATGAGTAAAACAAATGTATCCCCTTCCCCCTATCAAAAATCTCCCCCTTTTTGTCACGAAATGACAAAGAAAAACATCATATGATATATAATCAAGATATCAGTCAAAACATAATATAAACGATGACAATGTAGGAGTAAAATAGAAAGTAAAGAGAATAGTCAATACAGAAATATCCTCACTACAGGATCACTCAAACACTGAAGTAGTCGAGGAATCAGGGGGAAAGTCTCCATCGTCGCCATAATCATCATCATCATCATCGTCATTATTAGGAATGAGAGAGTAAAGATCAGTGGCCATCACAGATAGACTGGCAGCAAACTGATCCTGACGCTCATGAATCGCCTGAATGTGAGTGTGCTAGGTACTCAGGTCCTGTAGTACAGGTATAAAGAAATCCATCCATAGTCGTTAAAAGTACTCCTCTAAATCCTCTCAAATGACGGGAGGAAGAGGAGCACTAGATGAAGATGCACCGGGATCAAAATAAAATGGACGAGGTGGAGAGGGATCACAATGATATTGAAGAGGCATTTGATCGACCAGATGATCCTCATCAGGAACTGAACCACCAGCCTCAACTACATTTGCCTCCAGTGTCCTCAACAGCATCAACATCAACAGGGCTAATATGACACTGAGACTACGTCAATGTACTTCTGGTAAAGGGCTTAGATAACTCCCTTACCATATCTAATGTGTAGATCGAAACACCCTGACCCTACACAGATCCTAGTAATAATACTACTAAAGGGAAGAACGACAGTACGCCAGCCAGAGGCAGTACTATCAATGGCCTAGAAGATTACATAAGCTCCATTAATAGGAGACCTAGTGGCAATGGCATATAGGAGAGTGGACTAAGATTGAGTCAAGGTATTGGTATGACTCATTGGGGATAAATCATATGAGACTACCAGATTAGGAAAGCAATAGTCCTTAGAAAGAAAACCCGATGACAAACTGAGGACCTATGACTTGAAAGACCTCTAAACTATCCTGACGGAGTGCCCTAGCTAAGACCTTCTCCCTATGTGTAGTGCCTGGAGCATAAGGAAAAACCAGACTGATCCTCTGAAGGATTGCCAAGAGTCTCTACTATAAAATCATGAATAAGATCAAAACTAATGCCATGCACAAATGCCTTAGCGGTGACCTGATCACGAACTGTCTCTAAGTTCTTATAAAACTCGTGAACTAATGGGTCATTAATGGGACTGTATATAGATAACAAGGGAAGCCACCCTCGTGCAGAAAATTGGTAAAATGCTAGGGTCCCATCAATCTAGTCTAACCTAGCATACCACTCAGGCCAAATTAAGACCCTAAATGACAAGGCGACAAGTTCGAGTAGTAACAAACCGATACAAGGAAGGATTCCGTAGTTGATGAATCAAAGAAATGGCAAAAGGAAACTGATCCTCCATAGCAAGACGCCGACGGGGTGCCATAATGAACTAAAATAATAACTAAAAGAGGCGTTAAGTTCAGAATCTATAGTAACAGGTTCAAACTAACCATATAATCCAAAGAAAATAAACTAACTTGAAAAAATAAAAGACAAACTCACCGTACACCGTAGAAACGACGATAATTGCAAAAATCAATCGGTGAAGATGAAGCCTAGATGCAGAGCAGTTATCTAACCAGAGTGGAACTAGGAAAATACTAAAACACGATATCAAAATTTGGGATTCAAATAAAAAATCAAGAGAGAAAGCTATGGAGGAAAAGACGAAAAAGTCACAATTTCGTGAATTTGTGATTTTTAAACTTTTCCAAGATTTGTTCAAACGAATTTTCTAGTAGCTCAAAAAGACAAAAAGAAAAATAAACCCTATGAATTTGTCTTTGAATATAAACTGTCTACTGAGATTAATCATAATGATTCCAAGGATAGAATGATAAGTGATCTTAAAACCTCTATATGCAAAGCATGATCAGAAGACACTAAAATGTAGACAATCAATTTAATCTCATCATCTCATAAACATGCAAATAAACTGACTCATCTTATGAAATTGAGTTTGTTTCAAAAACTTCAAAATAATGTTGAATGATTTATCACTCAATAAGCACAAACAATTATAATGGATTATTTCTAGGATGACATGATCGAAAGAATTTATATAAACTCCCCTTTAATGTATTCATAAGGAACATTGAACTTTGTTCAGCTTAAATACATTAGCATTCATCATTGTGGCTTCCATACAAACTAGGGAGGCAATTCTTTTCAATGGTACACCCTTTTGCTAGCATACACACTATCCTATAGGAAGCCCTTTCCTTGTCAAATAAAGAGAAGACTTTTATGCATATTGGTGCTGAAGATTAAATGTTTAAGTCAGAGTCATTGAAAAACTTTCTTTTAGCCGTAGATTTATTGAGAGATAAACATAATACTGTCATAATCCATTGTCTCAACAAATTTAATCTCATAGGATAAGAGTGCATGTGTAAGAGTGAGAGAGAGCAACAAAAATTAAAGAAATTGAATGAATTCAAATACTCATGACAATGCATGTACAACTAAAGATATAAAGAACAAAAATCAAGGTCTCCTTATCATCAAAGTAGAAATTTCCCCTTATAGATATATATATATATATATATATATATATATATAAACTACACTGAGAAAAGAGATAAACCCTCAATTGATAGAACAAATGCCAATAGATTTCCTAAGGTTCTCAAACCTAAGACTATCTAGAGGTTTTATGAAACTATTCGCAAGTTGAAGGTCAGATGGGACATAATTTAAAGATATGACATTATCTTCAACAAGTTCTCTTATAAAGTGGTGTCGAATGTCTATATGCTTAGCCCTAGAATGTTGAACATGATTTTTAGAAATATTAATTGCACAATATACTATCATAGTATCAACAATTACCCTATAATCCTTTAACATTTGCTTCATCCACAAAAGCTGAGCACAACAACTGCCTATAACAATATACTCTGCCTCAATTGTGGAAAGAGAAATTGAATTCTTTTTTTACAATGCCATGGATACTAGAGAATTTTCCAAGTAAAAACAACCAACAAAAGTACTTTTTCAATCATCAATATTTTTGGTCCAATCTACATCAGAATATGCAGCTACAGTAGCATTAGTATCATTGGAATACCATATGCCATACTCTAAAGTTGCATTAACATATCTAATAACCCATTTAAGGCAATCAAGTGAGATTCTTTAGGTTTAGACTGAAACCGTGCACAAACCCTAACACTAAAGGCAATATTAGGTCTACTAGAAGTGAGATAAAGTAAACTACCTTATCATACTCCTATATAATATGGTATCTACATCTTTGCCTATTGTGTCATTAGTAAACTTTGCACTAGTACTGATAGAAGTTCTTGCATGCTTAGCATTTTCTAAACCAAATTTCTTTACCAACTCCTTGGCATATTTTAATTGATAAATAAAAATCTCATCTCTCATCTGTTTAAATTAGACTCTTAGGAAAAATATCAACTCACTAACCATACTTATTTCGAAACCTACTTTCATCTCTTCAACAAACTCATGAGTATGTTTAGTGCTCGTGGAACCAAAAACTATGTGATCAAGACAGACTTGTGCTATCACAATGTCTATTCCATCCATTCTCAGAAACATAGTCTTATCGGCTTCGCCTCTTGAAAAACCTTTCTCTAGGAGATATGAAGATAGTCTTTCATACCAAGCTCTAAGAGCTTTCTTTAAACCATATAAGACTTTCTTAAGACTGATAAACATGACTAGGACATTATGGATCCTCAAACCCCTTGGGTTGGTCCACATAGACATCCTTCTTAAGCATGCTATGTAAAAAGGCACTTTTAAAATCCATTTGATAAAGCTTGAATTTCACATGACATTACATGGCTAGAAGTAATCTCACACTTTCTAGTCTAGCAACTGGAGCAAAAGTCTCATCAAAGTCTATCCCCTCAACTTGGGTATAACCTTGAGCAACTAACCTAGCCTTATTTCTAGCAATGACAACTTGTTCATCTAATTTATTCTTAAAAATCAACTTGGTACCAATGACATTGCTATCTCTAGGTCTTGAGATCAATTCCCAAATATCAAGTTTTTTGAATTAAAGTAACTCTTCTTGCATAGCAAGGATCCAATCATCATGGAGAAGAGCTTCTTTCACTTTTTTGGGTTCTATCTAAGAATTTAGCTATTGAAAAACTCATTTCACTCTCAATTTGAGCTCTCGTCTTGACCCCACTCTTAGGACTTTCTATTATATTGAAGGGATCACGAGCTCTTTCAACCCAACTTGGAACATTTTTCTCACAAGAGGATGTAGTATCATCTCCATCTTTTAAACCTTTATTCTCATTATTTAAGATGGGCTCAACAAGAATAATGGGGTCATCCATATTTTCTAAGGTATCTACTTTTTCAAAGTCATTAATTACAACATTGATTGGCTTTATAACAGTGACATTTCTAAGATTATAAACTCTATAAGCTCTACTATTGGTAGAGTAACCTAAGAAGATACCATTATCACTTTTTTGATCAAATTCCCTGAGTTTTCTATAATACCCTAACCTTGGGTTTAGCACGTAAACCGAAGTAGACCGCGTCGAGTAGTGTACCATCAGTTGTAACCCGAGTTATTTAGGCTCTATATCATGATATCATATATATTGTACAATTTTGGAATATGAATGGTGTCAGTTATACAGTCAATGCTGGGCAAGGCCCGAGCAACCTAGAAACAAGCATCGTAATGCATGCATATACTCTGATGCATGCATGCATACGTACGTATATATGTATAGGCCACGAAAAATGAGTGTACGTATACGTATCTAAAAATGAGTATATATGTGTGTATATATATGTATAAAATATGTAATATATATATATATATGTATATATATATAATATGATGTATTATATATATATATAGGTATTAAAGTACAAATAAAAAAGAAAGAAATGAAAGAAAGAAAAAAAATGTGTTTGTTAGTGTCAGCAGTAGGTGGAAAAGGTGTGTGTTATATATATAAAAGATATTATGTAAAGGAAAGGAAAGAAAAGAAAAATAGAAATAGAAAAAAAAATTAGAAAAGATCAGAAAAATTGGTCAACAAAGAGGGCTTGAAGGGGGTGGAACCGAGACTGAGGGTGACTAGGGCGGTGGTGTAATGTGTGTGTGTATATATATATATATATATATATATACCGAGAGTGAGGGTGACTAGGGCGGTGGTGTAATGTATGTGTGTGTGTGTGTATATATATATATATATATATGCATGTGTGCGTGAAATGGAAAACAGAAAAGAAAGGCTAAGTTAGAAGTAATGAAACATTGGGAGAACATACAGAAGTGCGAACCAAGTTGGAGCAGAAGAGGAGAGGAAAGACTGCACCAAGAAAAGTTTAGAAAAAGGTATGAAGATTAGTTTCTATTTTATGAATTTTTAGCATGAATACTATATTTAATTAGAAGGCCCGAAAGAGCATGAAAAATAGAAAAAGTTACAAAAAGAATTAAAGAAAAAGGTTAAAAAATGAGAGAGTTAGAAACAGTTGCAGGTTTTAGGAATAAATTGGATTTCTGATATTTATGTGTTAAAGTTAAAATAAATAATGGGAAATTGTTGAGATAAGTTGTAGAAAAAGATTTGAACAAATTTAGAGTTAAAACATTGAAAGAAAAGCTTCGAAAATGAAAAATTTCAGTTGGTCTGAGCCACAATTTTTGGCCATTTCGTGAAGATCCAATGAATCAAACTAAAAACAAACTACAGAAATGAAATCTACATAGAAAATAGAAGAAAACAACAATTGAAAAAGAGTAAAAATTGGCCAGAAAAAGGTCGCCATCGTCGAAGAAGGCAATGAAACCCTATAGGAGCTCTACCTAAATGTCGAGGGAGATGGTGAATAGTGCTAACCAGATACGACACCGTTAGGTGCTTGAATAACCTGATACCGCATCGTTTCAAGTTTTGGTTATTTTAAATTAAAGTTAAATTTGGACTGTTTGGTTGTAGTCCTTAGAAATCGAATTGGATTCCAAACTGGGATGGGATAGCCTATCCTTGAATTAGGTCACTAGCCACTATTTGGCTTCAGGAAATGGAGAAAAAAAATGGTGCAGAGGCGCAACCCCTGCATATCAAACACCTGAACTCATGGAAGGAAGCCCAAGCCCAAACCATTTTGACAGGCAAGCCTGTGTTAACCATTTCGCCTAAATATATATATATATATATATATATATATTATACAAAAATCATATTAAATTAATTTAATAATAAGAAGCCCAAATTAAACAAGTGATTAGTGTATTTTGACTATCTTGAACATTCTGATACCAATGGTGAGGTCTGTTTTGCGAGACGGGGCCCCGAAAAATAAAAGATACGTAAAGTACCATTTTGCCTTTTTAGCACAAATGTCCAAATTGAATTCTGCGAAAGCCTAAACTGACTTTCTTTGATGTTTCAGACTCAATAGTATAGTCTATTTTAGTAAAATAGAAACCTATAGCATAGAGGCATAAAATTTGATGAATAACATAATTCATGTAGCGATAGACTGAGACGTATTTTATGAATCTAAGGAACACCGAAGGGCAGTCTAGATCCTTCTATTTTATAGATAGTAAAAGGTAAGTAAAATTCAATCTCTGCATGTGTTACTTTTCATCCATGTCAATAGTTCTTGTACATATTGCTATTTGTATTCTATACATACCAGTGTTTATTTAGCCACATTGATATTGCCCTATTATGTGGGAAGCATTTATTGATCTTTATATATATCTCGATCATGATTTACACTTATGCATAGATTCCTTTTTGTACACTTGTACCTAGGGCCATAATGGCCAGACAATTATATTTGAAGCAGTCTAGTAACCATGGCCTCGAAAACTATCGTTACGTCAGATTGCCTAGAACCAGTTATGATTCTATTATACTCTTCATGGAAGATAGCATGATCCCGATATATTATTAGTGCCGGATTTGTGCTTGGTCACATTTCCATCTGATGCTATTTACGACCTTCAGGTCCAGGTTCAGAGTGGAACGTTTGCTACGTTGCTGTGTGAGGCATAGGACGTAGAGTCACATTGTATATACAGAGCAGTATTCATATAGCCCGGGTGGAATTGAATACGAGCTCAAGGGGATTTCTGGGCCCCATTAGTGCATCTCTTAGTTTTGATATCACTATCATTTATTGTTGATTTCATAGCTTGATCATGTTATATTATTATGAATGATCATGAGACTTTACAGCTTTTAGTTGAGTACTTACATTTCGTACTTGATATAGCTCATGACTGTAGCAGTATGACAGTGTTAGCATAACAAATTCATTTCCTTATCAGTTGACTTTTATCATCTGATATTGAGTATATATATTCATTGACTGGCTAGCACTTCTTTTTATACACTTGTACATATGGCAGAGCAAAGGACTACTTACTGAGTTTTCATAGCTCAGACAGATACTACTTTTGACTATTTCAAGCACAAATATCGAGGACAGACTCTAGAGCCTGATAGCTAGGAGGTGGAAATTTCTTTTGAAGTTGCAGTGTAATATTTAGTGCAAGTCTTGTAGCTCTCCCATGTTATCCACATCTTGGGGATGAACAGTTGTTAAGAATTTTGTATTCCGCATTTTGAGAACCTTATATATATCACATGCAACTTTTATTCATTTAATTGTTTAAGTCTTCCTGCTATTTAGTTGTTGCATGTTAGTAGCACTGATTGTGTACCAAGTTGAGACCCTTGGTTCGACAACAGTGTCGGATCGGGCTCGCGATTCAAGACCCTACACAAAGTGGTTCTCGGGTCGTGACAACTTGGTATCAGAGCATCCTAGGTGACATAGTGGTTCATGGGAGATAGACTAAGGTACTAGTATTACAAATGTCCAAGTAGAGTCCTGTAGATAGAAACTGACATGCGATATTAGACACTTAAATATATGAAGCTGACCTCTAACCATTTGTAGAAAATGGTGAACACTCGTACTACCACGCCCTTATACGATGCTAATGCTAACATAACACGACTAGAGCGATTAGTAGAGAGGCTTATTCATAATACGCCTCAGAATCAGGCAGGTTCTAGCACTCCAGCTCGACTAGAGCGACAGGCACCATCTGTGGTACACATAGTACACTAGGAGAACGATAGAGGCCAGGCTTATCTTTATAAGTTGTTTCAGGCACTGTGGCCATCTACGTTCGACGGATACTAGAGGCCCCACTTCAGTTGAAGAGTGGCGGATCGAGATGGAGAGGGTCTTTAAGATCATGACCTGTACCGAGGTACAGAAGGTGGCTTTTGCTACTTTCACTTTCAGGGGGACAACCCATGAGTGGTGGCTACTAGAGAAGGCCAGAAAGCCTCAGATGACTTAGGAGCGCTTCACTGTGGTCTTCAACCAAAAGTACTTCCCTAGGAAGTGAAAGATCAGAGAGTCACAGATTTTCTTATTTTACAGCAAGGGAACTCGATAGTAGAGGAGTATGAAGCCAGATTCACACAGTTGGCTAGATTTGCTCCTGCTATCTTTGAGGACGAACAGGCTAAAACCCACAAGTTCGAAGGCGGTCTACAGTAGAACATCAGGGACAGGGTTAAACCCCTATAGTTAACCACTTAAAACAAAGTGGTGAGTACTGCGAAGATTATTGAGTAGAGTGGTGAAGAGTTTGCCAAGAGAAGGGCAAACCCAACCCCGAGGCCAAGAGGAAATCAGCCAGCCCCGAGGCCATTAGGGAGTCAGAGTAGAGGGTTGACTGGGAGTTAGAGCAGAGGGATAGGACCTTCTTTCACTATGCTAGGAGCAGGATCAATGCCTAGGAATTCTGGACCCAGACCATCAGGGGTCAATTCCACTAGTGGGGGACGTAGTCTAGTGCCCTACTTACTAGAGATGTCATCGATGACCATGTCAGGCTAACTCCCGTGCTTGCTACTTATGTGGTCAGGAAGGGAATTTCAAGGCCAACTGCCCCTAGAGGAGCCAGTCAGTTGGAAGTACAACCGGTACTCCATCTACCTCAGTAGCTATGATTACAGTTAGGAGCACTAGTTCGAGGTAGTGGACAAAGAGCTGAGCCACAGCGCTCAGGGAGGGTTTTCTCACTAACACCTGGAGATACACAGGGTACCACGTCAGTAGTCGCAGGTACTCTTCGGATTTGTTCACAGTATGCTAGCGTACTCTTTGACACTGGCTCTACATATTCATTTATATCACCAGTATTTGCTGTTAGACTGAACATAGAAATAGTACCCTTAGGTTATATGTTAACCATTTCTATGCCTTCAGGAGAGTCACTATGTAGCAACACTGTATATTGAGCATGTAAGCTTTAGATTGGAGACTCACATTTATTAGCCTGATCTGATACTGTTAGACATTTATAGTTTTGATGTTATACTCGGTATGGACTGGTTGGCCGCGAATCATGTATCTATAAATTGAGTGGCCAAGACAATCAGTGTATAGAGACCAGGATGTCTGATAGAGCTGAAGCTGCAGTTACTTGATTTGCTAGAGAAGGAATTCATCAGACCTAGTTCTTCACCTTGGGGTGCCCCGTTGTTGTTTGTGAAAAAGAAAGATGGGACCATGCGGTTATGTGTTGACTATCGTGAGTTGAATAAGGTCACAATCAAGAATCGATACCCTCTGCCAATGGTAGATGATCTCTTTGACCAGTTGAGGGGAGCACAGGTCTTGTCTAAGATCGATTTGAGGTCTAGGTACCACTAGTTAAAGGTACGACCTGTAGATATTGAGAAGACGACTTTCAAAACCCGCTATGGGCATTATGGGTTCCTAGTGATGCTGTTTGGGGTCACTAATGCCCCTGCTGCATTCATGGATCTGATGAACAGGGTTTTCAAGCCACATCTGGAATGACTTCATGATTGTGTTCATAGACGACATCTTGGTTTATTCCAAGATCCAGGAGGAGCATGAAGTACATTTGAGGAAGGTTCTACTGAAGTTGAGGGAGTAGAAACTGTATGCTAAGTTAAAGAAGTGTGAGTTCTGGCTCCCTGGCATAGTATTTTTAGGGCATGTGATTAGCAAAGAGGGAATCTCTGTCGATTCTCAGAAGATCGAGGCAATCATGGATTGGTCCCCGACCAACCAGTGTCACAGAAGTGCAAAGTTTTATGGGATTAGCTGGCTATTACAGAAGGTTCATCAAAGACTTCTTGAAAATAGCTACACCAATTACACAGCTGACCAAGAAAGACGTTCCATTTGTCTAGACAGAAGAGTGAGAGAAGAACTTCCAAGAGCTCAAGGACCGACTAGTTATAGCTCTGATTTTGACCGTGCCAGATGGAACCGAGGGATTTGTGATTTATAGTGATGCCTCACTAAAGGGCTTGCGATGTGTTTTGATGCAGAGTAGAAAAGTAGTAGCATATGCTTCACGTCATTTGAGGCCACATGAGAGGAACTACCCGACATAGGATCTTGAGTTAGCAGCCATTGTCTTTACCTTGAAGATATAGAGGCATTACTTATACGAAACCACGTGCGAGATTTTCACTAACCATAAGAGTCTCAAGTATCCGTTCACACAAAAAGAGCTTAATATGAGACAACATCGTTGGTTAGAGTTGATAAAGGACTACGAGCTCAGCATTTAGTACCACCCAGGGAAGGCGAATGTGGTAGTTGACGCTCTTAGTAGGAAGCCATCAAGAAGCTTGGCTTGTCTGTTGACCATTCAGATAGAGATATTGAGAGACTTGGAGGATATGGAGAGAGAGGTAGTTCTTCCCAGCTCTGAGGCATTGTGTGCTAACGTCACAGTTAGTCTATTGATTGTGGACAAGATCAGAGATTAGCAGGCTCAGGATAAGAAGCTGGCTAAGCTTCGTCAGGAGGCTGAGTCATACATAGACTTTGAGTTTTTAGTGAGAGATGGGATGTTATGCTATTAGGGTAGAATCTATGTACCCGATGTGCTAGAGCTAAGAAGGGAGATCCTTCATGTGACAAACAGTTTGAGATTTTCCTTGCATCCAGGGAGCACCAAGATGTATCACAACGTCAGAAGCACATATTGGTGGTCTGGGATAAAGCGTGACATAGTTGAGTATATAGAACGATGTGCCAAGTGTCAACAGATCAAGGTAAAGCATCAGAAGCCTGGAGGACTTCTACAGTCTCTACCTATTCCCAAGTGGAAGTGGGAACACATTACAATGGACTTCGTGTCAGGGTTGCCAAAGACATCAAGACGGAGTGATTCTATCTGGGTCATTGTTGACAGACTAACCAAGATAGCTTATTTCCTGGCAACGAAGATGACACAGATCTTTGAGCGACTAGTAGAGTTATACATCAGAGAGATTGTTAGACTTCATGGAGTCCCGGTATCGATCATATCTGATCGAAATCCATGATTTGTATCATGATTTTAGAGAGGCCTACAGCAAGCTATCGGCACGAAACTGAAGCTTAGCACAACGTATCATCCCAAGACTGACGGTCAGTCAGAGAGGACGATACAAACACTAGAAGACTTGTTGTGGCTCTGTGTCATAGACTTCAAGGGACGTTGGGAAGATCAGTTTCCACTAGTAGAGTTCATTTACAATAATAGCTTCCAAGCTAGTATTGGTATGGCACCATACGAAGCATTGTACGGTAGGAAGTGCCGATCACCCCTATGTTGGACAGAGGTGGGAGAGAGAAAGCTTTATGGGCCAGAGATAGTGGAACAGACTACAGGGAAGATATAGCTAATTCCGACAGTGTCTACTAGCAACTCAGAGCTGATAGAAGAGCTATGCTAATGCTCACAGATGATAGTTGGAGTTCACAGTAGGTGACTACGTGTTCTTGAAGGTGTCACCCATGAAGGGTGTAGTGAGGTTTGGCAAGAAGGGAAATCTAGGGCCGAGATACATTGGACCTTTTAGGATTATGGGAAGGGCCAGGGCCAGTAGCCTACCAACTTGTCTTGCCTTCAAAGTTGTCATATGTACACAGTGTATTTCATGTTTTGATGTTGAGAAAGTGTGTACAGAGTGCAGATCAGATAGTAGAACACGAGCCATTAGATTTCCAAGAGAATCTGAGTTACATAGAGCATCTAGTGCAGATTCTAGACCGTCGAGATCACGTTCTACAAAACAAGACTATGCTCAAAGTTCTGTGGAAGAACCACCAGATAGAGGAAGCTACTTGGGAGCGAAAGGACGACATGCGCGCCAAGTATCCTCAGTTATTTTCATCTTAGGAGTTATAGTTTCCACCCTAGTATGTACTAAGTTTGGGTTCAAACTTATTTTAAGAGGGAAAAAAAGTAATACCCTGACCTGGGTTTAGCATGTAAACCGAAGTAGACCGGGTCAAGTAGTGTATCATCAGTTTTAACCCGAGCTGTTTAGGGTCTATATCATGATATCATATGTATTGTACGATTTTGGAATGTGAACGGTGTCAGTTATATAGTTAGTGCCAGGCAATTCCTGAGCAACCCAGAAACAAGCATCGTAACGCGTGCATATACTCTGATGTATGCATGCATACATACGTATATATGTATAGGCCATGAAAAATGAGTGTATGTATACGTATCTAAAAATGAGTATATACGTGTATATATGAGTATATATATATATGTATAAAATATGTATTATATATGTGTATATATATAGAATGATGTATTATATATATATATATATAGGCATTAATCTACAAATAAAAAAGAAAGAAAAGAAAGAAAAAGAAAAAAACAAGGGAAGCTACAAGTGCAGCATATGCAAGTAGTGTGTGCTTGTGTTTGTTAGTGTCGGCAGTAGGTGGAAAAGGTATGTGTGTGTTGTGTGTGTTATATATATATATATATAAAGATATTATGTAAAGAAAATGAAAGAAAAGAAAAATAGAAAAGATCAGAAAAATTAGTCAACAAAGAGGGTTTGAAGGGGGTGGAACCGAGAGTGAGGGTGACTAGGGTGGTGGTGTAATGTGTGTGTGTGTGTGTATATATATATATATATAAACATGTATGGGTGAAATGGAAAACAGAAATGAAAGCCTAAGTTAGAAGTAATGAAACATTTGGAGAAAATAGAAAAGTGTGAACCAACTTAGAGTAGAAAATGAGAGGAAAGACTGCACCCAGAAAAGTTCAGAAAAAGGTATGAAGATTAGTTTTTGTTTTGTGAATTTTTAGCATGAACACTATATTTAATTAAAAGGCCTGAAAGAGCATAAAAAATAGAAAAAGTTACAAAAAGAATTAAAGAAAAAGGTCAAAAAATGAGAGAGTTAGAAATAGTTGCAGGTTTTAGGAATAAATTGGATTTCTGATATTTTATGTGTTAAACTTAAAATAAATAATGGGAAATTTTTTAGATAAGTTGCAAAAAAAATATTTCAACAAATTTAGAGTTAAAATAGTGAAAGAAAAGCTTTGAAAATGGAAAATTTCAGTTGGCCGGAGCCACGGTTTTTTGCCATTTCATGAAGATCCAATGAATCAAACTAAAAACAAACTATAGAAATGAAATCTACATAGAAAATAGAAGAAAAAAACAATTGAAAAAGAGTAAAAAGTGGTCGAAAAAGGGTTGTTGTCGCCGGAGATGGAGACGAAACACTACCAGAGCTCCGCCTGAATGTCGAGGGAAATGGTGAATAATGCTAACCTGATACGGCACCGTTTGGTGCTTGAATAGCCTGATACTGCGTCGTTTCAAGTTTTAGTTATTTTAAATTAAATTTAAATTTGGACTGTTTGGTTACAGTCCTTAGAAATCAAATTGGATTCCAAACTGGGATGGGATAGCCTATCCCTGAATTGGGTCACTAGCCACTGTTTGGCTTCAGGAAATAGAGAAAAAAAATGGTACAGAGGTGCAACCCCTGCGTATCGAACCCCTAATCTCATGGAAGGAAGCCCAAGCCCAAACCGTTTTAATAGGCAAGCCCATGTTAACCATTTCGCCTAAATACATATATATATATTATACAAAAATCATATTAAATTAATTTAATTAATTTAATAATAAGAAAATAATACGAAGCTCAAATTAAACAAGTGATTAGTGTATTTTGACTATCTTAGACATTCTGAGACCAATGGTAAGGTCCGTTTTGCGAGACATGGCCCCAAAAAATAAGAGACACGTAAAAGTGCAAAATGACCATTTTGCCTTTTTTAGCACAAATGTCCAAATTGAATTGTGCGAAAGCCTAAACCGAATTTCTTCAATGTTCCAGACTCAATAGTAGAGTCTAGTTTAGTAAAATAGAAACCTATAGCATAGAGGCATAAAATTTGATGAATAACATAATTCATGTAGTGATGGACTTAGACGTCTTTTATAAATCTTAAGAACACCGAAGGGCAAGGAGAAGGCAGTCTAGATCTTTTTATTTTATAGACAATAAAAGGTAAGTAAAATCCGTTCTCTGCATGTGTTACTTTCCATCCATGTTAATAGTTCTTGTACATATTGTTATTTGTATTCTATACATATCAGTGTTTATTTAGCTACATTGATATTGCCCTATCATGTGGGAAGCATTTGTTGATCTTTATATATATCTCGATCATGATTGTACACTTGTGCATAGATTCCTTTTTGTACACTTGTACCTAAGGTCATAAGGGCCAGATAGTTATATTCGAAACAATCTAGTAACCATGGCCTCGAAAACTATCGTTACGTCAGATTGCCTAGAAGTAGTTATGATTCCACTATACTCTTCGTGGAAGATATTATGATCTTGATATATTATTAGTGTCGGATTTGTGCTCAGTCACATCTTCATCTGATGCTATTTACAACCTTCGGGTCCAGGTTCCAAGTGGAACATTTGTTACGTTGCTGTGTAAGGCATAGGATGTAGAGTCACATTGTATATACAGAGCAGTATTCATATAGCCCGAGTGGAACTGAATACGAGCACAGGAGGATTTCCGGGCCCCACTAGTACATCTTTCAGTTTTGATATCGCTATCATTTATTGTTGATTTCATAGCTTGATCATATTATATTATTATGAATGATCATGAGAATTTATAGCTTTCAGTTGAGTGCTTACATTTCATACTTGATATAGCTCATGACTGTAGCAGTATGACATTGTTAGCATAGCAGATTCATTTCCTTATCATTTGACTTCTATCATCTGATATTGAGTATATATATTTATTGACTAGCTAACACTCTTTTTTATACACTTGTACACATAACAGAGCAAAAGACTACTTATTGAGTTTTCATAGCTCAGACAAATACTACTTTTGACTATTTTAGGCACAGACATCAAGGACATACTCTAGAGCCTAATAGCTAGGAGGTGGACATTTCTTTTGAAGTTGTAGTATAATATTTAGTCTAAGTTTTGTAGCTCTCCCATGTTATCCACGTCTTAAGGATGAACAGTTGTTAGGAATTTTGTATTCCAAATTTTGAGAACCTTATATATATATATATATATATATATATCACATGCAGCTTTTATTTATTTAATTGTTTAAGTCTTCAGCTATTTAGTTGTTGCATGTTAGTAGCACTGATTGTGTAGCAAATTGAGACCCTTGGTTCGACAACAATGTCGGATCGGGCTCGTGATTCGAGATCCGTACAAGGTGGGTCTTGGGTCATGACATTTTCTCTATCTCTCAAGATATAACAATGACTACCAAAGACTTTGAAGTACTTAAGGCTAGGTTTCTTAGCAGTCCACAACTCAAACAGAGTCTGACTCGAACCTGGTCTAAGATAACCCTATTGATCATGTGACAAGCCATACTGGCAACTTCAGCCCAAAAGAAATAGCCCGACCATTGTACTTCTCCAATTGAGAAAATGGGGACCTGTCTCCAGTCATGTGCCTTGAACACCCACTATCAATGTACCATTGAGTGATATTTTGAGCACTCAAAGTAGTGTGAATAACAAGACAATTCTACCTATCTTTCTTAACGCAGACTTTCTTAAATTTCCTAGGATGACTGTTGTTATCATTAGTTCTAATTTTCGAGTTATGTGATGATCTTGAAAAATTAGTCATATTATTGACTCTTTGAGCTAAACTCTGAGATTTCTGAACTAAGGTGTTCAATTGTTGCTTTATGATTGACAACACAAATTTTGGCATACTAGAGTTTTGGTGATATTTTTCTCTCTTAGTCTTTTTACAATATTGCTTTATGTGTCATTATTTCTTACAATAACTACAATAACATGTATTTGGTTGAGATACAACCTGAAGCTTTTGAGTAGGAGACACAAACTTAACTGGTATTAGAGGCGCCTTTTGAGATTGATTGGTCACAGTGCATTTTTTAAAATCATGAACAGTATCATATCCCAGACCAACCTTATTACTTTTGAAGGTGAACAGTTTTCAACCTTTTTCCTAATTTATTAGACCTGTCTTCAGGAGTAACTTTAACTTTCTTAGCTTTTTTAAGTTCGACTTCAAGATTATGAATTTGACCTTGAAGATTAGTCTTTGAGACTTGTTAGAGACATATGGAACACTGTGTCAAATGGATGAATAAATCTGAGTCAAAATAGATATAAGAGTCTGAGTCAAATAGACATAAGGATCTGAATCTAATAGATCAACGGTCATAGTGTGAAATCAAATATATGGAACACGAAGTCAAATGGATATACAAATCTGAGTCAAATAGATGAACATAACACATTTAACTACCCAAGTCAAAGGAGTTTCATCAAATACAAAGATAAGCCTCGAGGGCGTATTTCTCATCCAATAGTAACGTTATCAAATTAACAAAGGGCGTGGAATCAAACATATAGAATTGAGTCAAATAGATGCTATCAACAAATAGGGCCCAACTACCCCTAAACAATACTCATCCATGTTCACCACTCATCTCTAGATTCCTTTGAATAGCACCAAGAGCTCTTATCAAATCATATCCTTATCAAGACTATATGTTGGGTATCATTCCCAAGTACTGACCCGTAGGTCATCAGCATCATAAAATGGGCGTTATGACAAGAACAACCCCCGATAGTCACAGATAGCATCATAAAAAAAAGATTCCACAAGGTATGTACATATACATAGGTTACAAATATCCACAACAAAAGGAATCACAATTATCACAACGATAAGATAACACCAAGGAGTCAAGAACTCATGGATATTTATAATCAATAGAATCTCAACAGATAAAAAATTCCACAACATGGAAGTCACAATGAATAATAGGTCGTGGACTCAAAGCAATTTATTGATGCACAATTTCAAGAGATAAGGATCAGTAGTCATCCAAGTAAGCCACATTGGCAGAGCAGAAATCCATACATTAGGGTTTGGGTTTACTTACATTGCGTTCTTAGCATTACATTCCCATCCTGGTACCATCATAGCTATCCCATAGCCTTGTTCTATTTTTTCATCATTTAGGGGATCCTATAATCATGGATAAAAAATACATTGTATATTAAATTAGTATTTATTCTAATTCCAAACATCTTTATTCAGCGTTTTAAGTTCTTTTGAACTTAGTCTAATTGATTAAGAGATCCTCAAATTCCCAATTTAGGGTTCCTAATGCTTAATGGCTTATTTGGCCCTTCAAGGACATAATGATAATTTAGGCCTAAGGACATTTTTATAATTTTATACTTTCGCGTGTCACCTTTTTTTGGTACTTTGTTTGCTAAAATAGACTCCACTGTTGAGTCCGGAACATCAAAGAAAGTTAGAATATCTCATCTCTGACATTTAATAGGCTTTTGGATTACTAAGGGCAAAATGATAATTATAATATTTCACGTATTTATATTTCTGGGACTTCGTTTCACAAAATGGATCCCGCCATTGGGTTCGGAATGTCACAAAATGTTAAGGTATGTATTTTGTAGTCATCGAAGTTTAATTGGCCACTTAATTGATCATTAGGACAGAATTATAATTATTCCAGTTTGTCCGTTCATATTTTTCGGGGTCTAATTTTACAAATCAGACTCCGCCGTTGAGTCCAGAATGCCCAAAAATATTGGGTTAAACTCTTTTTTTATTTTAATTGACCTTTGTTTGGCCTATTTTTGACTCCAGCGCATTTTGGTCGTTTCTCTTATAATCAAAAGAATTTAAAATTAATATTTAATTAATTTCCTGGACCCTTCCATAATTAAGAGAAACATTTGGGGTAAAAACTTAATTTTATCAAAGTCTAGGGGTCAATTCAGAATTTCAAGAAAGTCTTAAAAATGAACCGTCCGGTTCAGTTAGATTCTAAGTGAACAGGTCCAGTAGGGTTAAGAACCAACTGGTTTTGCCCAGGCCATGATGTCATGCTGACGTTAGCATGACGTGGGCCCTTTTATTATTTTTTTTATTCTTATGTTCAAAACTATGCCATTTCAATAAAGCCTAAGCCCATTTAAATGTTCGATTAAGACCTGACCCAAGACCCGACTTGCATAATGTTAATCTCCCACATCTTTTCAATGAGGGTTTCGGTCACTTTCTCTGGCACCAGCAACCATCGCCGATTATTTTTCGGTGACAAATCCGATGGGGTTTAAATCTATTTTACACGAGGATTTCATATCTAATGTTGGTTTCTTCATTTTATTGAGTTGTAGCTACAAAATAGAGGGTTACAGTCGCTGCTCCGCCGACTCTCGAATATTTAATGAGCTCTTCATTTCCTATTTCAACGCATTTAGGTTACTATTTTTGCCCCATTTTTGTTCCATTGGGATTCTGGAACCTCAGGGAACATTGTCCCGTTCCTAAAACATAGCAAATCAAGCTCAACCCTCAATTTAATTTTTTTATTCTTCTTCACTGTAACCCACTATTAAGTAATGGTTTCTTAACCATTTTTAACGCTTTAAGTTGCAATGTATTCCAATATTGATGCTCTTTTGAGCCATATAATTGGTTTTAAGTTTTACTCAAGCTAGGCTAAAAACTCAACTTTCTATGATTTTAGGTATGGGGTTTCTTGGGGTTTTTCAAGCTCAAACTATTCCATTTATTTTCTATTTTCTTTCTTTTTCAATTCTAAATACATGCATGCATCATAAACCTCAAAAACAAAAGCTAAACTTCAACAAATTTTAGAGAGTAGTTATATTTCTCTCTCTTTAATTTTCATCATCTTCCTCTCTGTTGGTCCAGTAGCTCCAGACCTTTCCTCCTTCTCCACTCCTATTTTGAATTATGCATGCAGGTAGGCTCAGCTCTCATCTTCTTCTTCATCTTCTTCTCTCATTCTCTCTCTAGTTTCTCTCCTTTTTCTCTCTAGATTTCCTCTTTCTCTCTCTTTCTAATCGAACCATCATGGTCTGATGATCTGAAATACACTTTTCACACACGCATACACAACTGATGTATATATTATGTGGACTTTGTGCTACATGTGTGTGGATTGGCCAAGGTGTTGGTTCAATAGGGTTTAGACACCTCATTCCTTTTTCTGAATTTCTTACACATTTTATGGGTCATATACATGTCATGTGGGTATCATAGCACAAAAGTGCTGTAGCCTAATCGGTATTCTTTTTGGGAGTTAGAATCTAACTTTTGTGGGGTGTAAGGGTTCAAGCCTTGGTAGGTGTCATTTTTTACTTATTCCTTATATTTTCTTTTTTATGCATTATATTGCATTTTAGGCTACTTTCAATAAACTACAAAACTTTGCAATTTAATCTCATAAAAGTCTCTTGGAGTTCCTGCAAGACTTCTTGATTTAGCATACTTCATTAAGGTATTACTAGTCTTGCCTTGGTGTATTTTATTGTACTGTAATTATTCCCAAAAGTCTATTATAATTTTTGAAATAATATTGATTAAACACACTTTATTCACGTATCACACTAGTCTTACTCAAGTGCACTTTGTGCACTAATTTTCCATAACTACTCATGTGTTAATCCTCGATTAACACTAATCGTAACTTGTTATCAAGTTGTGACCTTTGCGTTCTTAAATTGATTGTCTCCAATTCGAGCAATTTGCTCGTCATTTATACATTTGCTTCCATATTTATGGACTACTAGTCTTAATTAGAATTGCCCATGGTTAATAAGCAAATTAACTTGTGAAAATCACCATTATCCTTAATTGCTTCACTTAATTTGGTTGGGATGTTACAACCTCCATCACGATTATCCATCTAGACAAATATAGGATCAATCTAAAACCTAAGATTAAGCTCTGATACCACTTTGAGAGGTCCAATCTATATCTAGATGTCAAGAATTAGACTTAGAGGGGGGGTGAATCGGTCTTACTAGTAAATAAAAATTTATTTGTTTAACTATGTTCAAATTCACTTGCTATGGGTGTAAAAAAATTTAGTGACATGCAATAATAAACAATAGCAATAATAAATTAAGCAATAGTAAAAAGAGAAAGCCAATGCACCGAATTTGTTAATGAGGAAACCACTATAAATCAACTGAATCTGCTTTAGAAAACCCCAAGGTGTTGACCCATATGTGAATCCACTAGAAGAGGTTCGATGATTAGAGACACTTCTAAAACCTTGTTGATAATCTGAATCTTCTAGAAAATAGAATCCTCAAGTACCTTTCAAGTGTATCTGTTGCTTCGAACTCCATGAACGACAATCCAAGCACAATTTCGAACTTCACGCAACCTCGAACTCTACCGATCACACAAACTTGAAATACACAAGCTTGTACTCAACAAACAAAGTAGAAGATGAAATCCAGGTTCTTTTTTCAAGGATTTGATCTATGTGTGCAATATGCATATGAGGAAAAATACTTTTGAAAAGTTTAGAAACTCTTTTTGATAATAGCCAAAAGTTCTCCCACGAACTTGGGATCAAATCCTTATATAGGATAGGTTTTAGAAAGAAGATTGCATTGTCAAAATCTAACTAGAACACTGATCTATGCGATTTTTGTTTGTTCCCACAAATTAGGTGTTCGTTCACACGAACCTCAATTCGTTTGAACGAACTATTGAATGAATATGATATGAAAGCTACTAGAATTTTCATTGGATCATTCATTCAAACAAATGTTTCACGAATGGTTTACTAGAAAATTCATTCGATTGAAAGATCAAACGAATATTTCGTTAATATATATATATATATATATATATGACAAGCTCACTAGAATATTCATGCAAACGAATTCATGATTCATGCGAACGAACTTGTGATTATTAAAGCTATAATATAGTTAGCCTTTATGTGATAAGGTGGTTTATCTCAACCATCAAAGTAGTGGACTCTAGGTTATTGTATTGGTGTATTGGGAATACACTGAACTAGATCACTATAAAACACACATCATTTGGAACTGTCACCTTTGATAAGTTTCTTATTCACTATTCGTAGTAAGCTCTTAATCCTGAGAGAATAGTGAACTCAAGTTCTGAATAGTGATGACTTTGAGTTACTAATTAGTGAGGTCTTTTAGATCAACACCTCGGTATCTTGCGAAGTCATTATTTAGATTGTGGGAACACGTATTCTCAAGATGGAATCTATACTCAATATATTTGAGAGATGGATATCACCTTTGTGTTAATTCAATAGGTTAATCACTGAAATCCGGATCCGATCTTTTCGATAAATTATTTATTAAAATGATGACCAATTGTAAGTGATTAATAATTATTCAATTAGGCTCTTAAAATAATTAGAGAATTAATTTGACAGTATAATATGGAATCCTGATTATTAATATCCGTGTGGAGGGTGTAATACCCTGACCCAGGTCAGCACGTATACCGAGGTAGACCGGGTCGGATAATGTACTATCAGTTGTAAACCGAGCTGTTTAAAGCTCTATATTATATCATATGTACTGTTTATACAGTTAGTGCCGAACAACCCAACAATATGTCTCATGATACGTGCACGCACGCATCCCCATGCATGCATACGTATATTCATACACATAGCCCGTTTAATATTAGTATATGTGCGCGTGACCAGAAAATAATATACATGTATATATATGAGTATATATATATATATATGTATAAAGTATGTATTTATATAAGTGTATATTTATATACACATACATGGTATAGTATATATGTATATATATATATATATGTATTTAAAAGATAAAAGAAAAGAAAAGAAAAAAAGGAAAAGGGAGAGGCAGCATACCTTGTAAGATATTATATGTGTGTGTACTATTATGTGTGTAAGTAGGTGTGAGATGGTCGGCTGATATATGTGTTTGTGTTTAGGTGTGTTAGTGTGTGTGTTATATTATATATATATATATATGTTCAAAATACCAACCCACACATTAATGTAAAGCCACAAGTGGGCTGATTTGAGAGGAGTGATGGGAAGGGAGACTGCAGCTAGTGTGTGTGCTAGTATGTGCATGTAAGTAAGTGAGTTAGTGTGTGTGTATATATAATATACATATATGTTACAAATATCCCTTCCCCCATTAATGCAAACTGAAAAGAGGAAAGGAGAAATTTATGAGATGGGATAGACAGCCAAAAATAGGAGAGGAGTAGGTTGAGTCGTGTAGAGGGAGAGAGAAAATGGAAGAGAGAGAAAGAGAGGTCGGTTGTTTTTCTTTAAAAGCAAAGCATGCAAAGCATGCTTGATTCCTATGAAAGAAAATCAGAAAGGAAGAAGAAAACAAGAAACTAAGGGAGATAGAAGGAGAATCAGAAGTAGAAAAAGGGAGGAAACAGTTTAGAAAAGGTAAACCCACAAAAACATTGTAATTTCTCTCTCTAGAATTTTGGTTTGATTTGAACTATTTTAAGCTTTTATTTTGTATATATGACATTTAGAACATGTTTACACTCATTCAAGCATGAAATTAGAGCTTAAAAACGATTGAAAACACCAAATCCATGAACAAACCGCCATTGAAGACCTTGCTCAAGCAGGTCTGAACTTATCACAACCAAACTAGTTTTGGTTCACCAAGACTTCTAACAAAGGCCATGAGGGTTCTAAAAACCCTAGTGCGTGATCACGAAGCTCAAGAATCGACCCCCAAAAATTGAGTTACAGGTTACGGGTTTGAAACCCAACCCTTTAAACTCGATGTTAAATCAATATTTAAGAATGGGGAATGAAACCCCTTAAACTGAGGAAAAAAAACAAGCCCAACCTCATGAAAAATAATCAAGAAATGAGCATGAACCGTTGATTTATAGGTCTGGTTATCACGACTTGGACCGAGCACCTGAGCTAGATTCGAAGCTCTAAATCAATGCAAAAGCATGCCTTAGGGTCCTAGGAGATGTTTGGAAAAGAAAACAGAGAAAATGAAGTCTTAAAATGCCACGAAATTCGACTGCAAGAATTAGGGTTTCAGATGAACAGTGTCGACTCCGTTGGGGAAGATGACACTGTTCCTGTCAGACTACGGGTCGGTTACGGGTCTGGGTTAAATCCGGATCCAACGGGTTACGGGTTTATTTAAACGGCAACGTATGGAGTTATATATGTTTAATTTTTAAAACGTTAGGGCTAACGTCAGCATCACGTGTAAAATCGACTAGACCAGTTGGTTTACAAAGGGACCAGACCGGTTCACTTTAAAGGTAACTGAACCCATTGGTTTTCTGATTTTAATTAAATTAAATAAACCAAAACTTTCACTATTTACGGTTTGACCCCAAAACTATGAGAATTCTATTTTTGACCCCAGAATTTTTAAGGAATTCTACTGTGGCCCAGCAGAGAGAAATTTTATGCAATTATACCCCTGAAAAAATAAATAAATAATTTAATTATTTTATAAATGAAGTAAAATTACTATTTTGCCCCTAGGTCATAAATAAAGTAAATGAAGTCCAAATTTAACATATGAATGGTGTATTTTGACTATTTTGAATATTCTGAGACCAATGGCAAGGTCTGTTTTGTGAAACGGGGCCCCAGAAAATAAAGACACATAAAGGGATAAAATGACCATATCACCCCTAGTACCCTAAAGCCAAATTTAAACCAAAGAAGGTCTAAATTGACTTTTTCCGACATTCCGGACTCAATGGTGATGTCCAAATTACGAAACGAAGTATGGAAAAACATGACACATAAATAGGTTAAATGACCATTTTTCCCTTTTACATATAGTAGTCCGAATTAAACTTTGCAAAAACCTAAACCGACTTTGTTCGACATTTCGGATTCCATAGTAGAGTCTATTCTAGTAAAATAAATACCAATAGTAAAGAGGCATAAAATTTGGTGAATAGCATGAGTTAAATATATATACATAGACTAAGATGAGTTTCCTGAATCATAGGAATTCCGAGATATGAGAAGAAGGCGGCTTTGACCTTCTAGACAGATACAGAAAGAAGTAAGTAATCTCTGATCTCTGCATGTGTTACATTCCAAGCCATGTCAACAGTTTTTCCTATATCACTTGTTGTATTCCATATATACCAGTGTTTATTGAGCCACATTGATATTGCCCTATCATGTGGGAAGCATTTATCGATTTTCATATATATCTTGATCATGATTGTACATTTGTGCATAGAGTTCTTGTTGTACACTTGTACCTAGGGTTGTGAGGGCTAGACAGTATATTCGAAGCAGTCTAGTAACCATAGTTCAGATAACTATCGTTACGTCAGATTGCCTAGAACAGTTATGTTCCACATTTATACTCTTCATGGAGGTAGCATGATCCTGATATATTATTAGTGCCAGATTTGTGCTCAGTCACATCTCCATCTGATGCTATTTACGACCTTCGGGTCCAGTTATGACCTTCGGGTCTAGTTATGACCTTCGGGTCCAGTTATGACCTTCAGGTCCAGATTTCGAACGGATTATTATTACACAATGTACACAGAGCAGTATTCATGCAGCCGACCGGAACTAAATATTCATACAGCCCGAATGGGAACTGAATATTTATATAGCCAACTGGAACTGAATATGAGCTCAGGGGGTAGCCGGGCCCCAGCTGAGTGCATCAACCTAGTTTTGATATAACTATCATTATTGATTATCATAGCTTGATCATATTATATCATTATGAGTGATCATGAGATTTTACAGCTCTCATTTGAGTGCGTATGATTGTATTATCAAACAGATTTCATTGCTTTATCATTTGAGTTTCTATCATTTGATATTGAGTTCTATATTCATTGACTGGCTAGCACATCTGCATTTATCCTAGTTCTTTTATGGATAATGCTTTCTATATTCGTGTTCACATGGCAGAGCAAAAGAGAATTACTTATTGAGCTTTAGTTAGCTCACCTCAAACTTACCACCCCTTTCAGGAAAGGAAGCTATAAAATAGCAGTAGCTGTAGCAGTAGCAGTCAACTAGATAGCAGTGGACATTTCTTTTGAAGTTGTAAGTGTAATACTTAGTACAGACAGTCTTATAGCTCTCCCATGTTATCCACGTCTTGGGGATGAACAATTGCATTAAAAAATTTTGTATTCCGTATTTTGTAAAATGCACTACATTATTTATTTCCGCATTTTAGTTGTTACATGTTCGTGGCACTGATTGTGTTGCAAGTTGAGACCCTTGGTTCGACAAGCAACGTCGGACTGGGTGCGCGATACGAGATCCGCATAGGGTAGGTCTCGGGTCGTGACAGAGGGGCCAACTACAGAAGTATAGTGCATATGGGTTTACTCTATTCTATTAAGTTAGGAGTTCAATTTCAATTATATAGTGGAGTTAATTGAAATTAATTATGAGATAGTTAAGATTTAATTGACTAATTGGAAGCTAACTTAGTGGGATCTACTAGATCCTTTCTCTTACCCTAATTAAGCCTTATATATATGATATGTAGGGAGCTTTTATCATATGTTTTTGTGTTAGACAAAAATAAGAGGCAACCCACTCTCCTACGATACGGTTTGCCTAAGGAAAAAAGAGGAGATGACCTAGAATAGAAAGAGAAGGAAGATTGCATCAATCTTTTCAAAAAGTCTTCTTTAACAATCAAGATTATCAAGAACAAGGTAATTCTAACCCTCTTTTCAAGACTGTATGATTCATGTAAAGAAAAAGATCCAAATAGATTTTTGAAATTGCTTCCGCTGTGGTTATGAACCCAACAATTGGTATCAGGGCAACTTTACATGAATCCATCAATTTTGAAGGTTATATTTATTTTGTTCTAAACCTATTCATGGATCCTAATTAACCAAAAGGTTGTTTTGGATATATTAGAATGGGATTTTGTGATACAATTTATTTGATACAAAAATTTAATTCTTGTTTGAGAATCTTGATAATTAAATTTAATTCTTGATGGGAATGGGATACCCATAGTGATAGAGTGATCAAGAAGCTCCCAAGAGAACAGGTTGGAATTTGGAAACCAAAAAAAAAAGTTTTTTTTTTTTTAAATTATTCTCACCGTTTTGCAAGTTTCAAGGCAAAAGAAAAATAAAAAGAAATCATGGCTATTGGGTTGCGGCAATGGGAGTCGCATATGAATGAAAATTGGGTCCGGCATTGGAAATAAAGAAAAATGGGGGCTAAATACATATAGAGAGGTGCAAAGGACAGATGTGCCAATTCTGATTATTGGGATAAGAAGATAAAGATTGCCTTTATCAATGGCTTTTGAATAAGGCTATGCTCCTGAAAGGCTTTAAAACTACCCCAAATTTTATGAAGGTTCTGTGATCACTTTTCGGTATTTTTTTAAGCTTTTTTGGTCACCGGATAGAGTGAGACCTATGCTCTATATGGTTAAATTCAGTGCTTGGCAATGGGATCTGCTCTATTTACTATCCATTGTTTGGGTATATGATACTCAAATATAGTATGTGCTCAAATTTTATTTTATATAATCATTATTTTAAGTGGATATTAGATACGCAAATTTATTATATTGCATGGGTATTTCATATCCATGGTTGGCACATGACAAATATTATATATATATATATATAAAATATTTGATGTTATATATTTTAATAAAAATTATTATTTTTAACTATTTGGGTATATGATACCCAATGGCTCAATTTTATTTTATTTATCCATCCTTTTACATTATGGGTATCACTTATGATTCACATGGGTATTTGATACCCAAATATGTTGGATTTAAAATTATAGGTTAAGTGAGACTTGACCTATACGGGTTCTTGGATACATGGTTTAAATCTTAGTACATTCTAAAATATACATAGGTGATGTATATGATTAATCACACATTTAAATGCTTATTAAATTTTATTCATCATATTTCAATGATTCATGCATGTGATGGATGACATTGTATCTCTCGTGACTGGCCATTAGGTGATGTATTTAATTTAATTGGTTTTGAAGCAATCTTAAAGGGCAATGGACTCGAAAATTTTTCCAGCGAATGGGCAAGCTCCATTGGTTTCCCTAGCCTATTAATTTTTAATTTTAGATTAAATGTAAGCTCATGTATGTGGGTATAGGTTCTTCATGTATTTATTTTATTTCTAAAGAAAGAGCTAGAGGACGGGAGCCATCAAAAAGACCAATGGAAGTACAGAGCCTGCTCTCAAGAATTTTAGTTGGTCATGAGAGATAATTTTAATTTTATGCTTGCATGTTTATTTTCATAAAATCACATGATTAATTTTGATCCATCAATAGGTTAATATAATTATGCATGTGTTGTATAATAAATATCCTCAATTTATAAAACAAGTGGGAGAGGGATGCTTTAAGAAAGCTCCCATGGTCTGCCATCATCGGCCCATAATAGACAAAAATAGGCGCCCTCAGCCATCTTCGAGTGGCCTTCCCACGGAGGGTGACTCTCTAGTTGGTTACAAGTATGCACCTCTTAGGATAGGATATATAGAGACGGGGTGAGGGTGATCTCCATACGGGGATACTACTTGCAATGGTTGTTTTTTTATTTGAGATGATGGTATACACTTAATCAAAAGGGAATGATATTCTCCCCACAGAGTCTATCATTATCTTTTGAAGACCAAAGGATATCGGAAAATATGTTTCATTTGACCTGAGATGTCTAGATAGTGAAATCATATAGGATAAGATGGTCCTCTTAATCATATGAATGACATTGTCATCCCTACGGAGCGTGTTGTTTATAAGCTTAGGTTCCAATGCATTCATTGATAGTGGCTTGAGGATACCATTATGTATTCATAAGAGAAAAAGTTATTTTACTCTTTATTTACATTCAAGCTAATGTATGTGCTTATATATATAATTCTCAGATGTCTTCATTTAACCTACTTGCTATCATCCTGAAAGAAAATAAGTTGACTAGACCTAACTATATGGACTGGAAACAAAATTTGGACATTGTCCTTATTGTAGAAGGGTACAAATATATGATTACTATGGATAGCCCAGACCTTCTAGGGGCTGATGCTCCCCAAGAAGACATTGATCGCTATTCTAGATGGGTCAAGGCTGATGAGATGACACGTTGTTATATCTTAGCTTCGATGTCAAGTGTTTTACAGCACCAACATTAGAGTTTCCTAACAACTAGGGATATGATCCTTAACTTAAAGGAGATGTTTAGGGATTAGGGGTGTCTTGCTAGGCAAAATGCCATGAAAACACTCATGAGCACTAAGATGGAAGAAGGAACTCCAGTAAAAGACCATGTTATAAAAATAATTGACTCTTTAAATGTGCTAGAAGTTCTAGAGGCTGACATTGATGGTAAGTCCTAGGTTGATATTATCCTTGAGTCGTTGCCTGACTCATTTAATCAATTTAAGCTCAACTATAAAATGAACAAAATGAATTTGACTTTGGTTGAGCTTCTAAGCTCTTTACAAGCAATAAAGGGTATTATCAAAAGCAATCCTAGTGCTCGTGTGGCTGAGGATTCTTCTTTTAAGCCCTAGCCCAAAGGCAAGGGCCAGTGGAAGAAGAAACAGAACCCCAAAAACTCTAAGGGAAATATGGGTCCTAAAGGGGGTGTTGGCAAAGGGAAGAAAAGGGTAACCACAGAGGCAATCACTAAGCCCAAAGGAAAGTGTTTCCACTGCGGAATCATGGGGCATTGGAAGAGAAACTATTCAAAATATCTAGCCAAGAAAAAGAACATAGGTATAATTGAATCACTTGTTATTGAAGTAATCTATATAGTGGGTACTTTAGATTCCTGGTGTGTAGACTCCGGTGCAACTAATCACATTAGTAATTCATTATAAGAGTTTCGGGAGACCAAGCGCCTAAGTGATAGAGAGATAAACTTGAACTTGGAAACAGAAGCAAAAGTTGTTACGGTGTCAGTACGAGTGGTTAGTTTATATTTTTCTTCAAATAAAACACTAGTACTTTATGATTGCTTATATGTGTCTAGCATTAGAAGGAACTTATTATCAATTTCAAGTGTAATAAAACAAGGTTATTCAGTTTATTTTAATTCAAATGTTGTTATTAAACATACTGGTTCTTATATATGCTCTAGTACAACAATTAATAGTCTTTATTTGATTACTTCTATGATGTATGAGATATATGACACCGAAAAGAATGAACAATCACAAACTTTACCACTTAAAAGAAAAGTTTCTTCTACTAATTCAACTTATCTTTGGCACTTGAGGCTAGGTCATATTAATCTGAATAGGATTAATAGACTAGTAAAGAAGGGTTCTTTGTCTTCCTTGGTTGTTGAACCACTACTAGTTTGTATATCCTGTTTGGAGGAAAAGATGACTAGAAGACCCTTTGCTTCAAAGGGAAACAAGGCCAAAGAAGTATTGGAGTTAATCCATACTGATGTGTGTAGACCCTTAAATATTAGGGCTAGAGGGGACTATGAGTATTTTATCACTTTTACTAATGATTACTTTAGATGTGGTTATGTCTATCTATTACATCACAAGTCAGAAGCCTTTGAAAAGTTCAAAGAGTTTCAGGCAGAAGTGGAAGAGCAATTAGATAGGAGCATAAAATCACTTCGATCTGATCAAGGTGGGGAATATCTCTCTAGTGACTTCAATCAGCATTTGTTGGATAATGGGATTTTATCCTAATTGTCTGCACCTAGCATGCCCCACCAGAACAATGTAGCAGAGAGGAGAAACAAGACACTTTAGATATGGTAAGGTCAATGATGAGTTATTCTAATTTGCCTATATTCCTTTGGGGGTATGCGTTGGAGACAGTGGCATATATTCTGAACTCAGTTCCAACTAAGTTTGCTCCCAAGACTTCCGTAGAGCTTTGGACTAGGCACAAGCCAAGTGTAAACCACTACCAAATCTGGGGGTGTCTAGCCTATGTGCTAAAAGGAAAGACTAGTATGTTGGAACCAAGATCAGAATTGAGCTATTTCGTTGGCTATCCTAAAGGGACAAAATGCTAGCTCTTTTATAATCCCAGTGAGCAGAAGGTATTCATTAGCACGAATGTTGTCGTTCTGGAGGATGATTATATTATGGGTTAAAAGCCCACGAGTAAGATCACTTTAGAAAAAACATCATATGCTTCTTCTATTCCTCAGGGCAAATGATAATCATGGACTAGATGCCTATATTCCAACATCTTCTATTACACCGAAGCCACATCGTAGTGGGAGGACTATCAGGCCACTTGATAAGTACATGTTCTTAGGAGAGTCTTTCTCAGATGAACATGTTTTAGATCCCAGTAGTTACGATGAGGAAATTTTTTATAAAGATTCTAGACTTTGGAAAAATGCTATGATATCTGAGATGGAATCTATGTATTCTAATTAGGTTTGGGAACTTGTGGAACCACCTACCAATATTAAACCAGTTGGCTACAAATGGATCGACAAGAAAAAGAAAAGACCCGATGGTTCATTGAGACTTTTAAAGCTAGACTGGTAGCGAAAGGGTTTACTTAAAAATAGGCTATCGATTATGAGAAAAAATTTTCACCAGATGCTATGCTTAAGTCTATTCGGATTCTCTTATCCATTGCAGCTCATTTTGCTTATGAGATTTGGCAAATGGATGTCAAGACAACATTCTTGAATGGCTATCTTGAAGAAGACATCTGTATGATGCAACCAGATGGTTTCACAGTTAAGGGCCAATAGCATATGGTATGCAAGTTGCATAAGTCCATTTATAGACTTAAGCAAGCTTCCCGAAGTTGGAATATCCGATTTGATCAAGCAATCAAGTCATTTGGTTTTGATCAAAACCCGGATGAACTTTGTGTGTATAAGAAGATTGAAGAAAGAGTGGGGGTGTTCCTAGTTCTGTATATAGATGATATACTACTCATTGGGAATGATGTAAGGGTGTTGTCTATGATAAAGGTTTGGCTGGCAAATCAGTTTGATCTGAAGGACTTGGGAGAAGCCAGTTACATCCTCAGGATTAAGCTTTTGCGAGATCAGAAGAACAACATGTTAAGCTTATCTCAAGCTACATATATAGACAAAACCCTTGTTAAGTTTGCAATGCATAACTCCAAGAAAGGCTTATTGCCTTTTAGGCATAGAGTACCTCTGTCCAAGAATCAGTGTCCTAAGACACTTGAGGAAGAGGAACGCATGAATGCGGTTCCTTATGCTTCAGCTGTAGGAAGCCTTATGTATGTTATGCTTTGCACTAGACTAAATATTTGTTTTCCAGTAAGCATGGTCAGCAGATATCAATCTAATCCAGGACCAAATCATTGGACTGCCGTGAAACATATACTCAAGTACTTCAGAAGGACTAGAGATTAAATATTGAGATACGGGGGTGGTGATCTAGTTCTAGTTGGCTACACAGACTCTAACTTTATGTCAGATCAGGACTCTAGAAAGTTAACCACAAGATATGTGTTTACTTTTGGTGGTGGAGCTATCAGTTGGAGGATTGTCAAGAAATAGTGTATTGCTGACTCAACCACTGAAGTGGAATATATAGCTACCTCTAAAGCAGCTAAGGAAGCAGTTTGGCTCAAGAAGTTCCTTTCGAAACTAGGAGTGGTACCATAGTCTCAGTTGCCTATGGTCCTTTATTGTGACAATAGTGGAGCTGTAGTTTAATCCAAGGAGCCAAGAAACCACAACGGTGGAAAGCATATAGAACACAAGTATCACCTCATCAAAGAGATCGTTCAGTGCGAAGACATTATCGTCACCAAGGTTGCATTTGAGAACAATCTTCTAAATCTTTTCACTAAGGCTCTACCTTTTAAAAGTTTTGAGCCTCATGTGGATAGGATGGGTGTCAGATGTTATGGGGATGGATGTGAGTGCAAGTGGGAGTTTGCTAGGATGTGTGCCCTCATATCCAACACTTTTTATTATTATTTAATAGATTTGATTTATTATTAAGTTTCATATTACCATATGTTTGGATGATGCTTTATATCATGAGTTGATTAGTCCTTGAATTGTCATTAGGAGTGCTTCATATGTATAAATGAGATTTATACACAAGAGATATGAACTGCTTATACAGACAATTCTAGAATTGTTCGCAGCTATTGATAAGACTGGACATCTTATCTATAAAGTTGTAATACAGTTAATCTTTATGTGATAAGGTAGTTTATCTCAACCATCAGAGTAGTGGACTCTAGGTTATTGTATTGGTGTATTGGGAATACACTGAACTAGATCACTATAAGAAATGCATAATTTGGAACTGTCACCTTTGATAAGTTTCTTATTCACTATTCGCAGTAAGCTCTTAATCCTGAGAGGATAGTGCACTCAATTTCTGAATAGTGATGACTTTGAGTTACCAATGAGAGAGGTCTTTTTAGATCAACACATCGGTATCTTGGGAAGTCATTATTTAGACTGTGGGAACACGTATTCTCAAGATGAAATCTACACTCTATTTATAGAAGAGATGAATATCACCTTTGTGCTAATTCAATGGGTTAATCACTGAAATCTGGATCTGGCCTTTTCAGTAAATTGTTTATTGAAATGATGACAAATTGCAAGTGATTAATAATTATTCAATTAGGTTCTTAAAATAATTAGAGAATAAATTTGACAGTATAATATGGAACCCTGATTATTAATATCCATATAGAGGGGCCAACTATAGAAGTATAGTGTATATGGGTTTACTCAATTCTACTAAGTTAGGGTGCAATTTCAATTATATAGTGGAGTTAATTGAAATTAATTAGTCAATTAAAATTAATTATAAGATAATTAAGATTTAATTGATTAATTAGAAGCTAACTTAGTGGGACCCATTACATCCTTTATCTTGCCCTAATTAAGCCCTATATATAATTGGAAGCTAACTTAGTGGGAGCCATTGATCATAAGTTTTTATGTTAGATAAAAATAAGAGGTAGCCCATTCTCCTGGGATACGGTTTGCCTAAGGGAAAATATGTAAACGAGAAAAAGAAGGAAGATTACAGCAATCTTTTCAAGAAGTCTTCTTCAACAATCAAGATTATCAAAAACAAGGTAATTCTAACCCTGTTTTCAAGATTGTATGATTCATGTAAAGAAAAAGATCCAAATAGATTTTTGAAATCGCTTCCGTTGTGTTTACGAACCCAACAATATGAGTATGTGAGAGTCATGTAAAAATAAGATAGCCTTTAACTGGAACCAGACAAAATCTTTAATGATCACAAGGCTTATGGACTATACACTCACTAACTTGGTAATTATTATAACTTAATGATAGTTTTGTCTCACAGATTAGCTAATACTTGTGACGAATAGTCCTAACAATGATTTAAAGAAAAAATAATAATAAATGACATAAAGAAAGGAAAAGGAGATAGATTCACCAGGCTAAGCCTCTACTAGGTTTGAGGGTGCTTCTTTAAGGGATTCGGCCTTCCAGATTAACAGAGAAATGTCAGGGTCCTTATCTTTTGCGTCCTCTTCAACGTTAGGAGTCGAAGAATGGGTGAATTTCTTGGTATGATTTTCCCAATTGCTTACCCTTCCCAAAGACATGACCAAATAGGATTTTGAAGGACCCAACGCTCATCTTCTCTTATGAAAGGAGAGACCTATGAAGAGCCTTGGACAACTTACAAGAGAAAAAAGTAAGTAGAAAAAATGGAAAAGAGGAAAATGAAGTCACTAACTTGGCCGCTGAGGTCCCTTGTAAGATTAGAAGATCGAGGTCATCATCTTCTTACACCAAATGAGAGATCTTAAAAAAATTAGGGGGGAGGAAAAAGGGTAAACTTTCGTAAATAAATAAATAAATAATACAAAATAAAGCAAACAACCTTCATCTTCTTCGAGGAGCTTGGGCTAGCCTCCAAAGGCACAGCATGACTATACTTTGGATGAGAGTGTTGAGTAGGGTGACCTCCTTGACCACTTCCACCTTCTGCTAAAATAATGACCTCCGATCCGTAGGATTTGGCAAACTTGTTAATAGAACCCAACCTGGACTCTTGCCTCGAGCTAGTGAAATGAAATAAGGTATCGTTACTCCAAATTGCCTTGACCACGAGAAGAACGAGGATGTCGAGGCACTAAGACAAAAATGCGTCAAGATTGGTGCACTAATAAGACTGATGGAGCGCGGAATATAAACCAGAATAAGAACTAAAAGGGAACAAGAAGGTCCCATCATCCAGTCGAGAATTACGAGCATCATAGACAAGAAATTGACTCAGGGATTGGGTGAAGGTCATAGATGGGAGGTTGCGCGAGTAACCCCTGATCGAAGCCAAACTAATGTGTTACTCTCTCGGGAAGATAAAAAAAAAATCAAGGATGGGATTAACCCAGCTCGGAAGGAAGGTACTGGACATAATGGCAGCCAGCAACTAATGTGAAGAAAGTGTATCAAGGCTAAGAATCATTTCTCTATTCGATGGAGAGTAGAGTTTTGGCTGGAAAATGGTAGAGAGAGGAATAACATAGGACAAGCCACAAAGGTGGACAAGTCATCTACAAATTTAGAAAAATCCTGAGAGTAAATGACCTCATCCCAATGTTCGATGTGGTTATAAACGCGCGAGAATGATTCAGTGTCAAAGGATAAAGGCTCAGGAGAAAAAAAAAAGAAACATTCAAAAATGAAAAGTAGGAGGAAAGAACAAGAAAGGTAACTGTGAACATCATACTAACCCACTGAGCAAATCATGTTTTCGTGAATCAAGTCTAGGTGGTAATAAAAGGTACCGAGGAATAGCGGGGTGAGAGGAAGGCTCTCGCCCAAAGAAATTTGAGTAGCTAAAGAAAAGACGCGAGGGCTAATGCCATATTCTGGTGGCCTTTCAAAAAAGTAACGGTCCAGACAAAAACAATGGTAGGCCGCGAGGTGGTATGGAGAATTCAACATGACCTCGTGAGCGCGACCACAAAGAAATTTACCGCACTTCATACCGGTGGTTTCTAATTCCATGTCCATAAAACAATATCTCAACTAGTGAGAATAAGTGAACTTCTTCGAGTTAGAAGAAAGGGCAACTTTAAGGACTTACCCATTCTTGCAAATGCGTCTTCTAAAATAACCCACAACAGTCATAGAGGATTGTAAGAAGGTGAAAATTTTCTATTCATCGAGAGAAATTTTGTCCGAAAAAGGGAAGCATCCCCGAGCTCCTCCAAAACGGAGCAAAATGAATACCTCCTCAAGGTTAGGTGTAAACTCCCCCCACGAGTCAATGAAAGTGTAAGTGTCTCTACTCCACCTCAAAAAAAGAATGGAAAGTAACGAATTATTTTAGAGAAGTGCAAGGTGGCAAAAAAGTCTAATGGAATTAAAAATTTTGGCATTTCTCAAAAGTGGCACGTATTCAGCATGAGAACGGATGTAATCCGACCACTCATCCAAATCCACCGCGGGAAATAACCACGAACCAAATTCGGAGATGGAAAATGGGAAGTCACCTTGCTCCAAGGCGAACCGTGGAACTAGCTCAGGAACAATAGGGCAACCCTCCTCTAGAACAAGCTCTTGTTGAATGAGAAAAAATGCCTCGATGATGTGGCTCGAAGTAGAAAATGATTCCACGCAACCCCAAAAGTCATCATTCAAACTCAAAAAAAGACCCCAATGCCACCGCAGAGGTGGAGTGGCTTCAAGCATGACCTAATTCTTGCTTAATAACTTATTCACCATTGCGAAAGTTAACCTCGCAAATCGCTAGAGGAAATGAAACCTTGCCAAAAAGTTGATCGAAAAAAAGAGAGAATATTGGAGGCTTGAGAGAAAAATAACAAGGATGTGTAGAATGAGATTAAGTCATCCCTTTATACTAAAACTTGAAAATATGGAAAGGCACACAGAGGTCGAAAGTCCAACGCGTGTTCTGATAGTGAAATGACGTGCGAAAGATTAAAAAACATGAGAAATGAAGAGACTGACGCATGCACTAGCAAAGATGGCCACTAAAATATGAAAATACATCTTAGGTTTGTGTGCACAAAAATACTCGATTGACAACTGAGGTATATGTGTAGGGGGGAAATGTAAGGCTAGTTCAATGATGTCGAATCTACTAAAGTCCCTCAAAGGGTAAAATAGTAAAACCATCACCGAGGGAATTACTAAAGCAACAAAATTCATCACCATGAACGAAGGATTCTCCAAAAGAACAAAACATGCCGAGTTCACAAAATTAAACACCTAGGGAAGTCAAATACCCCTATTAGTGCTGGTCTGAGGTGGTAACTAGACGATAGTTGATAGGCATCCACTCAAAAGTGGTGTGCTTGGTCCAACAATTAGGGTACGCTCCAAGAACGCGACTTGCTCTAACCCCACAGTTGTGATCTTCGAAGCCATGATTTGTCACAACCTAGGGATGTGTTGTTCGCATGCCACACCTTATCCTGTGGTCATGGTTTTACTCCCATATACGGTCTGGTCATGGCCCCCGGTGCAGTTTGGTGTGACCTGTGATACACCAGGTTGAAACCCACCTCGGGAACATGGGATTGAGTAGATTAGAACCTGGTGAGAGGGGCTCGATATTGACTGATCAAGGAATCTTCCTATCAGGTACTCAGGCCAATGAGGAAAGGGCGGACGTTGTGGCAAGTATGAATGATGGGAACTCTAATCACCGTATGCTCGAGGTGCCCAAAAAGGAAAGGCAAAACATTCCTCCATGGGAAAGGACCCTGGTCATTCCTCTTTTTCATAATGGACAACCGCCAACCTGTCCTTATTTTTCTTGACCTGTCACTCAACCTTTTCTCCACTAATCTTGTGCCCCTATGTTAGTTCCACTTACTCTTTGGTCATTTTGGGAGGAAGGCTCTTAGCGACCCCCTATTTCTCACTTATAGTTGTCACATCCCTCACCCCACCCTACGCGGATGCCAAAGATGTGATGCCAGTTAGCCACCTTGCCGGTTGTCCCGCCAACAATGTGACCAACCAAAGGCAATCTTCTGAACCGTACAATGAATTACACTCCAAATGTAGGGTCAAAACAGCGGAATTTAAAACCTTTTTATCTTGGGAATGCAACTCAACTATATACCACATAAGTATGTACCACAGAGCAAGTCCATAACAGATATATAACACAGAGCATATCAAATTCCTCCAGAGTACCATTACCATGAGCCATATCCCTACTCATCTATTATATACGAATAAAGTCAACTATATCATCACGCTCACCTGAATAGCCATGATCAATCCATTAGAACCTAAGTCTCCACATATTATTGCCATCAGATTCTCACTTGGGAATGCCTCTCAGCCTACTAGTATCATCTCCTTGTGCCTTCTAATCCAATGGAGATACAACCTGAAAAATGTTAAATAATGGAATGAGCTTAAACAAGCTCAGTGAGTAACATAGGTTCCTGCCATGGGTTTCAAAACCAGTTCATATATGTACATGCATGCTCTAATGCAGCTCAATTAGAATAATGCAGCTCAAACAGATCATATCAGAACAGACTGGTCGGACAAATCAGAACATAACAGAACAGAACATATCAGAACTGACCAGATCAGACAGATCAAACAGAACAGATCAACAATCAGAAGAGCATCAGCAAGTATGTCTGATCCTTCCCCAGTAATGTGGAATGCTGAGTACTAGGATCCTGAGTTCCCCACGCCTCATAACCAGCCATCCCGCCTTTTAGCCAGCTATCCACCCTCTGGGGTTAGATCAAAACGGAACAGGATAACATGGACTAGATGCCCGAGTACTAGGATTCTGAGTTCACCACGCCTCATAACCAGCTATCCTACTATCAGGGCAGGACAGATAGGATTTAACAGATGTCTGAATACTGGGATTCTGAGTTCACCACGCCTCATAACCCGCTATCCCAGTATCAGAGCGGAACAGATCATATAGGATTGAGCGGATGCTGAGCTCAGGCGTCCCACAGAGGCAGCCATCCATCCACTGATATACTCAATCCCGTAGTGGGCCCCAGATAAGACTCAACATGACAAACAGAATCAAACAGACTACAAAGGACAGGTAACAGAACAACAAACTTCAATAGAATCAACAGGATATATCAGAAGGCAGGATAGAACAAAATCATGCCACAAGTAATGCAGATCAATAGGTATGCATGAAAGCATATGCATTTAAAACAGTTCAGTGTATAAACAGTTCAGCATATAAAGCAGTTCAGTATACAAGTTTAGATAGTACAGAAAATATACACCAAGTCAGGAGTCCGAGTTACTCACCTGAATATATGCGCGTCTCTATTCACAAATATCCTCCTAATACGTCGTTAGCGACGTCCATGCATATCCTGGGCATTATCCTTTTGTTGGCCATCATAATTGATTCAACATTCAAATGATCATCATGTTCCTCAGATGTGAACATATCCAACCTTTGGAGAATTGCAGTTAAACGTGAACCAAATTGTTGTGCATCTAGAGTTTGAGGTTAATCTGCAGTCCACGGTTTAGCAGTTGAAGAAAACACACCAGCAGGTTCATTGAGTCGGCCAGCCAATTTAAATCCAGTTTCATCAGCTTCTTCAGCCTTTTCCCCCAAGCTATCCAGGATTCTAATTGGTCGTGCCTTTTTCCTAGAATTCACTTCATCCCACCCATTGGACCTTGAAGAATCCTCTTGTGCTCTTTCAGACCAAACTTCGGGAGTTGAAACCAATCGACCAAATTGTTCTGACAGATGTTGGCCATCCTTAAATCAGCCAGTTACATTGGCTCCTTCAACCTATTCCCAACAGAGACCATTTTCACTTTCTACAAGCAATTCAAAACCCATAGTCTCCATCTCATTAATTTCATAACCATCCAATTGCAAAGCATGAGTTGCTGCACATGAACAATTCCACTTTCCATAAGCCCTTTCAACCGAGATTCACTTATTATTCCTGCTGCAGCTTCTTCCCTAGAAGAATAATCGTCAACACACCTGGGTTGTTCCATCCAAACCAACTCTTGGCTATTAGCAAAATTCTTTCCCTAAACATCCCCTCTGCCTTCCTTACCAGAAAAACATGAGCATAACCAACTGTTGAAAGCAGAGAAACCAGTAAGCAGAATGAGGAAAAATCTACAGTTGCTCTCTAAAACTCTCTCTCTCTTCAACAGTAGACACGCCATTCCTTCCAACCGAACTAGTGGCATAAAGCATACTCAACCTACATACCTACTAACGCCTGATTTTCCTCAATTTCCACAACAACCGTAACAGCCACACATATATAGACAAACATATATTGATCTCCTGCCCCCAATCCACTTGATATCACCTTTGCTCTTAATTGGAGCGGCAGAAATAAAGGAACCCATCCAAGGAATCACCAATTTCACGAACAGATTCCACTACCTGTCCGCCATAAGACCCTGTTTTTCACTCCCTGGAACGTTGTTGCTGCTGCTATCAATTGCACCACCACAAGTCCAAAATGAACAGCTTCCTTTGTTATCGAATTTTCCTGTCATGTACAGATTTCCCCTTTACCAATACACGGCTACAATTCACTGCACCGCTACACAAGCACACATACATCGTCCTACCTGCTTCATAAATCAGTAGCAATCCCTCAACTGTGCATAATCCTCTGTTTTCTCATCTACATGGCCCCAATAAAATGGCAGAAGTGGAAGAGATCCCCATCATCAATTACACTACTCCAGAAATTGCCAAAACCCATTCAACAAATCACTACATTTCCGTCCCCCCTTGCACCGCTATACACACAGACACACACATACATAAATAAATACATACACACTGATCCTCTCCAACACGAATATGACTGGATCAGCCAATCCGATCTGCTCAATCATAACCCGTCGAACCAACTTAGCCGTAGGGACCTCAGCCTCGACGTCCAACTCAACGACCAACGGTGCTCACGGAATCTTGCTGACGTCGCAGACCGGAGGGTCTTTGTTTGAGGACCGAGAGAAACGACGATGTCGCGAACTCGCGATGACGCCTGGTCTAAGATTGAGAGAGGAGAGACGACTGCTGGACAAATCACAAAATAAAAGCTCTGTTCTGGTTGATGGTTCACTGTGCAACAATCAGAGCTTCCCTTCTTTGTGCTCTAGAAGCTTCGGGCTTCTTCTTTTCTTTTTCTCAATCGGTTTCTCTTCCTAAAAACATACGGCAATTGGACAAGTTCTGGAATTCTCCAGATTTCCCAATCAGACTTCCCACTACACCGCCTCTCTCTCTCCTTGGTTACCCACTCGCATATACGTATATGGAAGCTTCTGGGTTCTCCTTTTTCCTGATTCTCTCTCTCACGGTATAATATATATATATATATATATTAGTTGTACTCTTCCTTATAGTTTTAATTATAAAATCTACTTCCATATATTTTATATATAATCAATATCTTTGTTTATTTTATTTTATTTTATATCTTTCGTATTAATATTTTATTCCATAAAATCTTCATTTATGGCACATCAGTGATATGTCAATAAATTGGCTTAAAGTCGGAATTCAATTCATTATTATCTATTTTACTGATTTTAGGTCTCCATTAATAAGTTATTTTATTCGCATAATAAATTTTTCTGTATCAATTCCATTTATTCCATTTCGGCACTCGATCGGCTGGGTTAATTTCCCGAGCATTTATTATTTTCAGTGGTCTGGATTAATTTTATATTTTCTAATAATTAATCCAATCATGGTTTATTGTATTTGAGCTATTTCAAATTATTAACGTCAAATAATCTATTTTCCTTAAGTCGGGGTGTAGTCTAAGTCATGTCGGATTTTGGGATATTACAATAGTCGCCACTCCATAAGGACTGGAAAAAAAAAATCTTAAGCTTGTTTTGGGGAAATGAGGGTTCGTTTATAGGCTGGACAACGACCCTTGTTTGGTATTGGTATTTCTACAAGAGATTATGACTCCTTGATGATGCATCAGGTATGGGCCTGTCTGAGATTAGTTTGACATGACTGGCAGTTAGTAGTGTGGTACTATTATTTTTGCAAGGTACTGTAACTAGTAGCAGTGGGTCGAGTATAAGCCTAGTAAAAGTTGGCTTGACATCACTACAAATGGGCCAAAAGTTGTAAATGTAAGATGCGTTTGCAATGGCAATTGTCTGGTTTGTTCCAAATGTTGTTGGTGGATATTATGAGGGACTCTGGAAGTTGTGAAGTTATTGGAAGCATTTGGACTAGCCAAAAAGTAGTGTCGGGTTCAGACAGTTGTGGATGTATTAATATTATTTATATTTGATGAGAGTTAAAGTTGTGGCAATTGTTTAGATTAAACAGCTTGGTAATGGTACTAGAAGAACTTGTTAATGGTGGAATTGTTAGTAACATAGTGGCTGTCAATTTTTGGCATAGATGAAAATGTATGGTATAGATCGTATTTTGGATTAAATAGTGGTGGGATACTGGTAAAGTATGGATTAGATAGTAGTTGAAGCATTGGTGACATTTGGAATGGATAATGGTAAAGGTAGTGGCAATATTTCAAATTGGATAGTTTTGGCAATGGTAGCAAACAGATGATTGTTGAGGGATTGGCAATGAAGGCACCAGTAGTGTTTGGATGGGAAAGTGGTAAAGGCATATGAGCAGTGTTTTGAATTGGATGAAAGTGGAGAGATATTGACAAAGTTTTTCACTAGGCGGTAGTGAAGGATATTGACTATGTTTATTATGGACGGTAACTGGAACATTGGTAAGTGTGAGTGCCACTGCCGGAAAGGACCCTTAAAACTCGAGACCGATTGTCCTATTTCCTAAAGGTAGGAATGAGCACCCTAAGAGATGAAGAGACATATAAGGAGTCACCAGCTTGTTTTGGGCAAATAAACAAGTAAACTCGTTACATTAATAAGAAATAATACATCATAAAAAGGATAATAAATGAAACTTTAAATTTCCTTAGGTCCTAGTTACAATCTAAACCCCTTGACATGGATTAAATAAAATGTAGAGCAACTGAAACTGCAAGAAAAAATAGATTTGTGGGCTAAGTTATGGAGTGAAAAGGTGTTAGGCACTCACCCTACCTGATCTGAATAAACCAGCCTCAAATGTTTAAATACAAGGCTTCTTCATTGTGATAAATGTGAAAGGAAAGATAAAGTAAAGAAAAGAAATATTAACAATAAACAAACTAAACACTGAAAGAAAAATAGGCTTTAAAATGTTCCCATGGCCTAACTTTATCAACAATGATAGAAGCCGACGGGTTGCCATCCACTCTTAACAATGATAAGAGGAGGTGATGGACCAGGCTCATTAGCACGTGTCACCTCCTTCTTATCAATAGTGATGGAAGGTGATGAACAACTATTGAATCAAGAAAATAAAAGCAAAGAATCAATATGTACATGAAAGTAGAGGAAAGAAAAAGGGAAAGGAAAAAAGATTTAACTCTGGCCCAAAGCCTTCCTATGTATCCATTCAAGAATGGAATTAAAGCAACGTATTTCTCCAGTTCACCCTCTTCTATCATGAGCGATAGAAGAAGGAATAACGAGGAAAAATATAGAAAAGGGTTTAAGGTACGTACAAAGTGTGTCGTAGATGATCGAGCAACACTTTGGCTTGAATCCTTTGATTCTAAACCATCACCTAGGTGAAGTTTCGGCTTACACTTCTTGATTCAATACCAATACTTTGGTAGAGCTTTGGCCTTAGGTGGGACTAGACTTGAGAATTCTATAGGGAAGGAAGATTCAAGGACTAGTGCAATAATATTTAGCTATTAATTTCTAGGTCTTTTAGAATTGTGGCCAATAGGGTCTATTTATAGGCAAAATATGAAAATTTGATCCAAGCGCCTATTATAAACAAATGGAGGGTTAGGATCATGTTTTGAGTGATAATTATATGATTATATAAATATATAAACCCAATAATTTTCATAGGGAACGAATATCCCAAATAAATTATTTAAAAATAAAATATAATAATGCAAGAACCATTGAGGTTGATGTCTACATGCATGGACCAATGAAAATTAAGAAAAAAAAAAAATTTATTCCTAAATAAACTCTAAAAGGGCTATGTCCAAGTTCAATGAACCCTTAAAATGTAAATATCTAAAAGTTATATTAACCAAAACTCTAAAAAAAAAAAACTCCTTATATGTGTAAATGATAATTACCACTCAAGATTGTCAAATTGTCCCTAATTTAGTGGAGAGTCTCTAAGTTGCCCCAAAGACATGAGAAATGACCAAATTACCCTCAAGGGATAAAACTGTGCCCAATTTGTCACTAAATGCCTAAAATTACCAAATTACCCCTAAAAAGGTAAAATGATGCTGAAATTACAAAAATGACCTCCAAGTGACTAAAGAGACCTGCTAAGGGTAAGATTGTGCCAAAATTATCAAAATGCCCTCAAAGGGGCAACATGGTGCCAAAATTACTAAAATATCTATAGGAAATGGGAAACCTCCAGAATTTTCCAAAATACCCCTAAAAGGGTAGGAAAATGCTAGAGATCACAGTGGATGTCCATGAGGACCAAAAGATGTGCGAAATTACGAGCATGCTCTTCGGGTTAAAAAATGTGAAATGACCAAAATGCCACTAAGGACCAAATTGTGCGCAAAATTATCCAAATACACATAGGTGGAAAATATCTTAGTAATTTCTTAGAAATGGAAAAATTGTCCCTAATCAATAGATTTCTCAAAATATGTTGCAGAAATGACTGAAATATCCTCGAAAAGCTGTAAAATTATAGTTTTGCCCCTGTTCAATCAAGAGTCACAAAATAGGGTGTCTATAATAATAATTGGAATGGACTGTGGTGAGGGAAGTTGTCAAATCCTAGACCCCACACTATGCAGATTAGTTATAGTGACCGGTCAGTTAAGCACTTCACCAATATACTAATCTTCCATAGCACATTGATGACATGTCCAACCAAATGCCTCCTAACTGATACATACATTTCATGTAATTGTAGTTATATAGTAGCAAAAAATGAACAATGGTATAGCCTAACTAAATACTTTTATTGTCAAATATAATGTAGTCCAAAAATTACAACCCTAAAATTTCTTTTGGCATTTTAGTACAAAAGATAATTATGCTAGCCAAAAGTCATCGTCTTACTTAAAAAATGATTGTAACTAAATTGACCTTCCTAAGTCATGCTCTTCCACCTAAACTATATGGGATAAAATCCTGTGAGCTTTGTGAAAAACTCATGGATAACTCGAGTTCCCTATTGTAGACTTTTAGAGAAAACCCTTCTGTCTTTCATGGATAGCAGTTAAAAGAAGCTTGTACCGAAAGCTACTAGCATTTATAAATCATATTCAAAGAAATGTAGCAATTCGTGAAAGTTCTTTGCCAGATAATTTTGTAAGATAAATCATAGTAGGCATAAAGTTGTAACTGAAAAGCTGAGTGATAAAATGATACATGCCAATCTTTCTTTAACTTTGTCTCTTAGGACCTTAATAGTCACCTAGGAGACTAGATGAAATTTAAAGCTCTGGGCTTACATGGCCTGAATGGATTAACCCCCCAACCGGGCAGGACTACTTGTTATGATCTATGAACATTTGTATTACATATAATTTTATGCTAAAACATGCTTACAAAACTTTTCGTCAAGCTATCCATATCTTATAAAATATTTAAAGACATGCTAATAAAGACATGCAAAAAAATATTTGACACAGCATCATAAAGCTATAAAATTACTACATAGAGTATCATAAAACTATCATAATTGTATTCAATGGAAAAGTCTCCATTTCAAGGTTCAAGATTAGTCACTTGGCTCTTAGCATTTCATCCTTACTTGGGATCTATTGTGGCTTTCTTATAGAAATGGTCACACTCCTCATTGTTGGGTGACTTTACTTCTAAAAAGTTAATGCTCATACTTTCCAGATTTTTAAACTATTCCTCGACTACCTCTTGTCACCTCATCCTGCCTCTAAGAACAATAGGTGTTTTGATTATAAAGAGGTTCCAACAGACCACTTTGACCCTCTTTGTTGTCATTCGCTTCCTTCTTTTAGTTATTTTCTACAATTCCTCATCGTTCATGATTCATTTGCTTATTCGATTAACCATTCTCAAACTATTCCTTGGGTTTTTAGGTCCCATAAAGTGATTAACATTCATTAAGTATTACTTTAAAGGTGCATTACTTTAAAGGTGCATTTCTTAAGGACGTATAATTTAAGAGTCTCATTTAGCAAACGGACTCCACTACTGAGTCTAGAATAGTAAAAAATGATTAAGTATGAAGTTTCTTAATTTTTGGTATTCATTTGACTACTTGACTAAAGTTGCAAAGTTACACGAAATGTGCCTAAGGATCTTCGTTTATATATTTAGAAAATTCATTTGCTAAAATGGACCCCACCATTGGGTCAGAGCATTGAAACCCCCTAATCTAGGCTTTTTTTGGAATTTAATTTGATCTTATGTAGCATTAATTATGTTAAATAGAGTTTCTAGGGACGTAGATGTCATTTTTGCATTTGTTTAGGAGTAAAATTGTCATTTTGATAATTTTTGGGACACTTTTGTAATTTACCGAAAATCTGGGGCCCTCTAAGTAAATTTCACAAGTTGCTATTTTAAAATAATCAATTTTCAAATTTAGGGGGGAAATTTTGAATTTATTTTTGTATTAATTGGGCACTAATACAATTTAATTAAACTATTTGGGCCACATCATAATTCCAGAAAGTTAATTTTATTTTTTCTATTTAGAGGGATATTTTTGAATTATTAAAAGTTTTGGTTTGGGCCTTAGTGTAATTTCCTTAAATTGTTAGGGTCATTTTAATAATTTTGAAACTTAATTCAATTCTTATTCCAGAATTACCATATCTAGATTTATTAAATTGGGAAAAGAGATAACCCTATTCCTCTTCATCCAGAAATCAATTTCTTATGGCTGTTACCAAACGCCCCAAATCATGTTTTTTAAAAAATAACCTTTTAACTAATTCCAAAACGTCGGCATTTTTTTAACCCTAATAGCGCGTGGACCGGGTCTAACCCAAATCCGACCCAACCCACACATTGTCTTCTTCATTGTTTTTTCGGCGAGTCATCAATTACCTTCTTTGACACTGGTGACCAAAAACTGGAAATCTCTAGTTTTTCAAACCATTATTCTTGCAATTTTAAAGGCTCTTTTGATCCTAGATCAATTAAAATACATTTTACGATCATTTGGGACCATTTTGGTCCCTTGATTCTCAGTGGAATGGCTGGAATAAACCCAAGCCTAACTTTTTGATGATTGACTCAGCCACCTTTTTCTCTCACTATTTGGTCACCAATTTTGGTGATTCTTAGCTCGTTGTGATCCTCATTCTAATATCTATAAACTTATAGTCTCAAACTGATTTTGATTGAAGATTTTTCAAGGTGACCGATTACAAGCTCGTTTTTAAGCCAAATTGTGTCATTCTTTGTGTCCCAAATTCTATCTACATTAGGACTCCATTCATAAAACTAGGTTTTATTGAAGTTAATTTATGGGTAGGTTTTCAAGCTCTCATCAATGGTGGTTCACCTTCAGCCATTTCAGGGGCCTCTTGATTCGGTTAAATAGTCTAACAAGTCTAAAATATATACAGAAAGTAAAAGGAATCAAAAGAATTAGTTCTAACTTTGTGTTGATTGATTTCCATATTTTTTCCTCTTCTTTCTCTCTCTGTCTAACAGCTCATTGGCCTCTTTTTTGGCATGAAATTTCTCTATCTTTCCTCATAATTTTAGTAGGTAAGGTTTGGTTTGAATGGATTATTTATATCATTGATTTCTTTGCTTCAAGTTTTTAAGGAGACCTTCACATCAAATGGATGGACTCTAGGGGGCTAAAATGGTGCAACAACCATAGGGGGCTCTAGGAGTGGTTAGCTGCATAATGTCACTTCCCTTATTTTCCTACTTTTCCTCTAATTTTTTCTTAAACTCCCTCCCTTTATACACACACACACACACACATATTTATATATATATATATATATATCCATATATACACATACTCATGTGTGTGTTTTAGCTTTCCCCATCATGTGCAAGTCACATGATGAGCAAAAATCTCGCACGTGAAATATTTTTTAATTATTTTTTTCTATTTTCCTTTGTTTTTCTTTATTTCTCTCTCTCTATATATACACCTATATACTCACTTGAATATGTGTATTTAGGGTCTTTTCATTATGTAATGGTCACATAATACTTGAAATAATTAATTATATTTTTATTTTATTTTTACTAATATTTTTTGTATTTATCTTGTATTTTTTCCTAATTAATAAATAATTATTTAATTTATTAATTCATAATATTTGGTGTAATATTTCCTCACTTTAGGTTAGTGATGTATTGATCACTTAACCAATTAGCTTCATTAACTTATGTTAGGTCAGGTTGACCCATGGTCAGGTTAGCTTTTAACCCTAGTTGAAATCATGTCCTGATGTAGTGCCCAAGGAATTTCGTAAAGGTTTGTATTGAGATCATTTTCATTACAGTGTCTTAATTTCCCATTTTTACTGGGTGTGGGTGTTACACTAGTGGTAGTGTTTAGATTTAGACAAATTTTGGCAGTGGTAGTGAGACAGTTGGTTATGGAGGATTAGAGCAAATGAAGTGGCAATGCTGGTTTAGATTGAAATTAAGGGTTGTGGTAAGAAGTAGCACTTGGATCGAATGGTAGAAAAGGTATTGGTTATGTTCAAGTGGCTTCTATCGATAATAGTAAGAACCATTGGTTGTGAAGGAAGGGTAGGAGAATAGTCTATTGAGAAAGGATTGGTGGCAAGGTTACTGGAAATGTTTAGGTTGGGTGGAACTTGAGGGTAATGGTGACATTTGGATTAGGTGATAGTATAGTACTGTTCAAATTTGTTGAAGATGAGTCCTGGTAGTGTTTGAATTGGACAATAGTGGAACTAGTGGCAAGACTTGACAAAAATATAGGCTAACTTAACAGTGTTTGGATCAGATGTTAGTGAAGGGTAATGGTTTTGTTTGGATTGAGTAACAACGTAGATATTAGTACAATGTTTGAATTTGTAGGCTATGTTTTGGATAACAATGGGGGTGTCGATAGTATCTGATCAGGCATCTATGGTGACAACAGTTAACTTTGAGGTTTTCTCCTTTGAGAGAGACTGGCTAGTTGGTTGGCTTGAGCCAACTCTAGGTCCAATGTCAATGGTAAATCCTTCATGGGGGTGTTTTTCTCTACTTTTTGTTTGGATGTCAGACGGGCAAAGGCTTTTCTCAAGTGATCTTCTTTCAAAACTATGGGAGAAAAAAAGGGAAAAATATATAGCCAAATAACCAAAAAGAAAAATACTACTAAATAATTAACATATTAAATGACATGGTGGTCCCCTTAAAAGTAATTTTTATTGGATTGATTCCGAAGAAGTGAGATAACATTACCCCAGTTTCACATATCATTCAAACTAACCCTACCTGCATACATTAATAACATCCACTCTGTATTATTACATTAAATGAATTAGGAAATGAATAAATTTAAGAAAATGAAAAAAAAAATTGAATTGATAAATTTACAATGTATTGTTGATGGGGTACATCTTCAATTGGAAAGAAAAATAGAACATCAATGCATCTAGTCCTAATGGCAATGTCCTTATATTAGCACTATAGTTGAGTTATTGTACCTTTATTTGGAATCCAAGAGACAATCATGTCTCCCAAAAAATGGTTGAACTATTTACAAGATAGGTACTATATGCAAAATGTGGTTTTTGGCTGACAAATGCAACCTAATATAGGCTCGATTCCCGAATCTTCAAACCTCCAACACTAGCCTTCAAAAGTAATAAAGGAGATTATTTGGACAAAAAAGTCTATATATGAACTCAAAATAATCCCTACCATTGAATCACTAATACCCATTTATGATGATAATAATGGGGTAATAGCTCAAGCTAAAGAACCGAGTGTCACGCCTGATGAGTGCCTTCCTTCTACTTCAGAAAGAAAAAAGGAAGCAAAATTGTGTGGGAAATGTTTTGAGAGGCATTTGGCATGACTTAATGCAATGGGTTTTGTCACATCCCAAATCCCACCCTATAAGGATTAGGGACTATGACCGGCTAGTTAATTACATCACCCGCATTTGCATTGTGCAGATCACGAGAAATGTAATCAACCAAAGTCCATTTCTTACATGTTCTAAGTAGCTTAATTCTTATACCTATTCATTGGCTGTGGAATTAACAAGGTTATTTTTTTGTAAATGTAGCACACACTTAGTAGAGTTCTACAAATACATTTTTTGTTCATTGTTCAGAGTTTACATCATCGTAAGCCCAATTACATACATGGTTGACTAAAAAATTCTAAAAATTTGTTCAAAATTCCAAACATTAATCTCTCTAAGACGTCACCCAAGTTCTAGAGCATATCTTCACCTAGGATATTAGGACATCTCTGGTTGCTCCTTTATAGGTATCATCTATTCTTAGAGGCTTACAGTCACATATTAATGTCTTTCCTTTCTCTAGATTACACCTAAATGGTATATGAATAAACCCTTGTGAGCATTATGCAAAACTTGTGAGTGACACAGGTGCCCTGTTATAGGTTTTAAGGAAACCTGAACATAAATTTACATTGATAGCATTTAAAAGCATTCATAAAACTACTGGCATTCTTTAAACATGAAACTTAAGTTATTGTAAAGATATATCAAATCATGCAATGCTATGCCAGTAAGTTTTTCAAATTTAATCACATCGTAACAATTCTTTACTTGATGCAATCAATAAAATGACTATGCCACCTTCACAGGTTAAACAAGACAAGGGTTATCAAATGGTGGCCTATAATAATTTAAAGCTCATGACTTGCAATGCCTTATTGAATTCAGACTCCCGGTCGAGTCGTACTTTAAAGACTTACAGGAAGTCTACCGGCTCTTTACCCCTAGCAGGGTTCAGATGAGTGTCATGCCATAGTGTCCCAAGCGAAGCATGACTATCTCAAATAAGGGTATCATGTAAGATAGCATTTAAAATATGCTTGAAAAAACTTTAACTTTGTCTATCAATATTGTAAAAACATTTATGATGTAACTAAAATCATGTTGATGTTCAAAACATAATACTTGTACCATCATCAAATCATGTTGCATTTGAGTAATAAAGTAGTTTACAAAAATGCAATTAAAAAAAAATGGCACCAGTTCAAGGTACTAAGTTACTCACTTGTGGTCTAGAGTTGTCACGCCTCGAACCTAGGAGGCCTGGGGTTGAGGTGAGTAACCCAATTCTGAGTCCCTCTAAAGAAAAGTAATTAAATGGAAAACAAGTTCATTTACTCTTATTCAAGTTAAAGAGTCCATTGGAGATGAATCGGCTGATGAAAAGTCAGTTTGAAGCTAAACTGACAAACTCGGAGCAAGAAAAACCCATCCCTCCCCTCAGTGCCGATCGGCACACAAAGAGGGGGGTTTTCCACCTTTCTATGCAAATCGGCACTCACAGGGTGTCAATCAACCTTCAATTTCCCTACTCTAACCTATGTCGCAAAATTCACCTATTTAGGTCCTTTTTCTTGTTTCTACTTGCTCTTTTATGCCATAAATGTTCTATATCTTTTTCATATATATTTATTTTATTATCTAAATGTAATTCACAAAATCAATATCATCTTCATACACCAAAGGACAATCAAGAGTCTAATTTCAAGCACTTGAACTATCAAAGATCATCAAGTAAAAGATGTAAGGTTAAGATGTTTTACAACTTCATTTCCACCTATTTTCTCATAAGTTAAAACATTCTTTTCACTTTATTTTTACATTCATTGCATACCCTAAAATCAAGTTTGAAATCCAACATATTACATACCAAATGCTAATTCAAGAGTCTAATCCCAAAGCATTATATCTCCATAAGGGCCCAAATACAAGCTAAGTTAATCATAAGGTTTACATTTCCATTTGTACTTCAAATTACACATTATGTTACCCAAAAATACACCCTATTACAAAATACATTTACATAAAAAACAAGCTTCTCAAAAATAAAGATCATGTATATGCATCCACATGAGAGGGAATGCTCAAAATATATAAAATGAAGCCTTCAAAATTGGTGTCAAGATAGTCCTTTAGCTTGTTGCAATCTCCTTATCTATTTATGCATCTAGTAGGGGTCAATAAAACTACCCCAGTACAAACCTCTAAACAAAGCTAAAAACATATGGTGATATGTGTAGGCATATACGAGTGAAGTGGCACACAAGTGGTCACCAAAGCATGCAAAGGAAGCAATAATAGAAAGTATGCCAAATCTATCAAATTCTATTTCTTCTTAGTCTTATATATCAAATCAATCAAAGAAAGAACACCGTCAAATTAGATAAATATCTAAACAAGGTAGTTGAGATGTTTATGCTTCTTTCACTTGTTTCAAGTTCTTGGTCCTCCTAATTCCTATACATTTTTATCAATTTATGTGTTCTTAGTTCCATGTTTTATTCATCAATGTAAGCCATCATTAGTATGAAAACACTCGAACATTTCCATTCTTCAACGAATAGATATAGAGGCAATTTCACAAACACATGGTATGCAAAAAGGAATTTTCATACATATTACACACAAAACCCATATTGCAAATACTCTATATAAAGCATTTCAAATTTAATCAGGAGTAATATAGATTACAAGACAAGATGAAAATGAGTCAGTCCATAGAAATAAAGCTTAAATACATAGGTCTATAAGTTACAAGTGCAAGAATGGATTTTTGTACATATTACACACAAGATCCATATTATAAATACTTCATGTAAAGAATTTCACATTCATCCAGAAGTAATATAAATCACAAGACAAAATGAAAATGAGTCAATCCATAACAAAAAAAGCATCAATTATATAAGTCTATAAGTTACAAGCAACACATGGCTCATTTTAACAAATCAAGCAATTTTATGACATGAATGAGGTAATAGAATTCTCAATCTTCCTATACATGTGCTTTGTAGGTTTAGAAGCCCCTACCTCAATTTCTTCAAGCTTGATGGAAACCCTAGCTTTGTTTTCTTGATCAGTGATGGATTCTTCAAAATCCCTAACTTCAAGCTTAAGGTGTGAAGTGTCAATGCTTCAATCCTTGTCTAAGCTTCCAATATTTCATCAATTCCTTAATGATCTTCCAAGTTCCTCCAAAGCTCTAGGGTTTTCCCTTTTTTCCCTCTTCTTTCTTCCCTCTCTCTCTCTCTCTCTCTCTCTCTTCATGAATTATGTGTGTGTATTGCTAATGTATGTTTTAGGTGTGTAGGGTCTTAGTTTTATAAGACAAAAGAATGCCATGGGGTGAAATATCCCGTTTACCCCTTTTTATTTCTTCTCTCTTATTTTATATCCCATAACATTTTTAGTCTTTTTACTTAATTTAAGAATACTTGAATTTGTTTAATTGTGTCTTAATTTACCCTCAAGTCATGCATGTATATTATATGATCCACTCATGCATTATTTTCCTTCCAAAATCATAGTACTTTCCATATTTTACATTTTATTAATTATAAAAATCCAGAGTCTTTACATTCTCTCCCCCTAGAAAAAATTTTGTTCTCAAAATTTTGGTTTATTTTAGTTCCCTCACTTTAAACACTCAAACTAATCAGCTCATCATTTCCTTACACAACTCTAGGCCATCATAAAAACTATCATCCTCTAAACAATCATCAAGATTGGTCACAAATTCTTATACTTATTAATCTTCCATGTTCTTATTCGTTTTGCTTTCTAAATATAAGAAATTTCACCCATTTTTGCTTGCATCAAACCATCTTCTATTGCTCATAAGAATTCACATGTCACTAGGTACTTATAGGCTTCTTAACGTTTTCCTCATATATATGTCCCAAATCGGGCCAGATAACTTATCCTTAGGGTACGAAGATGTTAGATATTCTAACAGTGCACTTTATTTTATTATAGTCTTTCTGTCCACGTCATTTAGTTATCTCGTTATTATTGTCATCTTTCATGTTTACTTACGTTATTAATTCATTTTGGTTCATAACAGTTGCTCCATCTTGTTTCTCGAGGACTAACTTACTCATTGTCTACCCCAAGTGCCACACAATTCATGCTGCATTCCCATGACAATTTCTACACCTCAACCCTAAAGTGACATAGGGTATTGAAATATGTGTCCCCACTCGAATAGGGAAATATTGTGTCACTGAAACACATTGTGCCAGTAGGTGTCTCTTGTTGTTTAGATTTCATAGGCAAGCTATCATATCAGAATGTAACACACGCTCCCAAAAACAACTACACACATATACATATATATGTGTGTATATATATCACATCCTCTTACGAAGTATTCCGGGAACAAGGTCACAGGTCTATCTATTGATAATAATTAATTTATTCATCAATCACCTTTTATCCATTCTTAAACATAGTCCTCACACCACCAATAAGATTATCAATATCATTACAAGCATTTATTACTTTAAACATTCAAATATTCCGATACTCTATAAGGAATCTCAAGGTAGTTTGATATTATCAATAAAGTCTCTAACACAATCATTAACATAACTTTAGAAAGGTTTTTTGAATTGAGTTTATAAGGAAAAACATACTCCTTACCATATTCTCTTTAGAATCTCAAGGTATTCCTAGCATTGAATTTACTTGTGTACCCCTACTCATGTTCTTACCGTTTTGTCTAATTATTTAAATTGTACTCAAAAACCATCACATATATATATATATATATATTTGGAATCATAATCCTCGAATGCTCATCACGGTGCATCACCTACACGTAAACTAAAGGTTATAAAGGTCGACTTCTATCACATCATATCATGATCTAAGGAACACACCTAGTCTATGGAAAAGTCTTCAAAGTCTTCATCATATGAATTATAAAGTGCCATTGAGTTCTCCACAACAACCTCATATTTACATCAGATATCCACAAGGTACTCATAAATTGTATAACAATTACGTATTTGTAGACTTGTAACGTCCACAAGCAAATAACAATATGAGTCACCACTAGACTTGTCATATCATTTCCTCAAGTGTCATCACATCAATATGATTAATACCCTTAGTTCATATCATAAATGCACAGGGCCTGCAAAAGAATATCTCATCATTTCAAACCATCAATTTATGTCATAGGCACTTAGGCCTTCACATATCTGTCACAATCCATTTCTTATTTTTCACATGTCAAGGAGTGTAACTATCCACTATCTCATCTCATACATCCCATATCCTATCCCAAGTCCTATCCCAAGTCCCATCCCAGACCATGTTTGTAGTACATTTCGAGTTTTAAAGGACCGAACCCTTCCCAAGTCATAATAATCCCAAGTATCAAGGGCCTGCACCCTATCATACATTGGATCGGCCAACATCTGATATCAAACCCACACAAGACTCGCCAAACTTCCAAAGGTCACTTATCATTCTTGGGCTACTGACCCAAAGGCTTGGCCTGCCTTCCACGCGAATTTCCAAAGTCATAGGGAGACATAATCCCCAACACAAGATGCTAGGTATTATAAGGGCTTGTCCCTATCCTTGAAAGGTAAGACAAATGTTCCACACGATCATCCAATGATGATCTCTCCACCTCAAGACATCATCTTTTGTCATAGCTTCTCATATAATAATGCCTGAAGGCCTATTTTGACATCCAGCCCGATTATAAATGTCAAAACTTCACAAATCTCAAAAACTTAGCCATTTTCACATTCATATCAACTCTCTAAAAATTCATGTCAATACAAGATCTAAGTTAATCAATAGTCCCCAAGATAAGCCTCACATTTAATCAATAGTCGATAGCAAACTTGTCATACCACTATAATCTAAGTTACCCTTAGCCTAATTCCCATATTCTCATTCTAGACAACCCTACTCATGGTGACAAGTAGCATCCTCAAAGATCATAGCTCCCTTTGTTACTGGGTGATGGGGGCCTCGTCCATCACTTGTAATGCAAGACTTGATATTCATCAAATACTAACCATGTCCTCAACCAAGAAGTCTTTCACCATGTTCATTCATGTTACTTATACTCATTATCTTTATTACTGTTATATCCATTAATGTTCACATTATCACTGATATAATTTTATTCTTACTAATACTGTTAATCATAGTAAAAAAAAATCAATTTCTTAGGATTTTAGTCTTTCTTAACCTTTTTCTAGTACTTAAAGTTTCATCTTGGTTGAATTTAATATGTAGTTCTCATAAGTCGCTTGTTTCCACAAAGAAATGTCCAAAGCAACTGAAGTTTTTCACCCTAATTAGTTGTGATCACTAAGTCCACCCTATTGTTAATTATAGGAATTCCATCCACTGGTTTTCCTTTACTCGTTACCTTAGTTTACATTTATAAAATTTAAGATGGAAGAAAGAATCCCATCCTTCCTCATTCTCATCAACAATTCTACAACCCTAATTAGTTTCCCAAAAGTAATCTATTTATGAATACTCAAAAGTCTTGTCAATTCTACACAATTAAACCGAGGTAGTCAATCTCTGATAATAATGCAAGATATAAATTCATTTATTATCACTCATTTCAAAGTTATAAAACTCACAAAATTTTGCCATTATAATTACCATGATTAATTTGTTTGACCCCCTATGTCTTTTACATATCATTTGGATTTCCTTAAGTAGCTTCAAATATTTTATTTATTTCTTATTTTATTGCATTTACTTATAACTTCTACTAATTTTCCTTCCATGCAATCATGGTGTAATATTTTTTTTCATTTTACATATGGTCCTTACCTATACTAATAACTAGAGCAAGTCTCTTAAAACTACATGAAAATTTAATTATTAGAAATATACCTCTAGTGTCAAAAGGTCCCGGTGGTCCCTCTCTCATGCTAATGAGATTAGCATCCCTATTATCACCACGGTTCTGATAGTATCTCCTTTGGCCCTTCAACGAATCATTTACTAGGGTAAGAGCTGCCTTCTAGATGTGCCTATGAGCTTGAGTTAGTAACACAAGTTAGGGGTGGTCCTGCAAGGTTGAGTGCACTACTTTCCCTTGGACAATGTTTCTTGATATGGCCTAGTTGGCCACACTGGTAGCATTTCACAGTCCTCACTACCTTACTCTAAGCTATCACCTTCGTTGGACATTCCCTCTTACGATGTCCAAGTTGACAGAAATGATAGCAGATAGGTTGTCCCTAGGTAGTCTTCCACCTAGGTTGACTTGGTTCTAGCAAGTTAACTGGTGTTTGCCTATAATGGTTTTTCATAGCCTTCCTTTGTCTCTTTTTTGGCCTCTTCCCGAGCCCCGTCTGAGGTCTAATCCCATGTCTTCTTGGCGGATTCTATTTTCTTTCCCTAATCAGTAAGGCTCTAAGCCTTGTTCCTTCAAGGTATTGTTGGGCTTCCTGTTGTGCTTCTCTAGCTAGTTGCCCTATGGTCCTAGCCATTTCTCCAAGAATTTGACCCCTTTCCACTGGCCCATAAAATGAGGAAGCTAGTCTCCTTTGGTTCTCTTGAGGTTGCATTACCTATATTAATAAAGGCATTAGGCAAAGGACATTCATTAGGTTTCTCACAATCATCCTAGTCAAGAATTTAAGTTTCAGATATTTAATGTCATTCATAAGCTTCTACACACACTACTACATAACTCATGTAGAGCTCAAGTATAACTAATAACTCTAATCCACCAATCCCTTTTTCTTTAATTAGCACTAGTTATACCAACACGCCCGCAATATGTTATAATTATTTCTAGTGAAACAAAGGTTTAAACCTAAAATTGTAGCCTATCCCTCCTTTTTACATAACGCCAACATCAAAAGGTTGTGGGTTTATTAAGTTCATAAGTATGCTAAAAGAATGTCATCATCAAACAATTTTCAACATGCATTGTTATCAAATAAACACAGAATTACACATCATAACATATGGTAGATGATATAGCAACGTTAATCTCAAGAAATTCATAACATTTTGCACATACTCGTAGTGATTCACACAATATCATTTCAAGACACAAAGGTGCAATTTAATCACATACATATAAATCACACAATATGGAAAATTCACATATAGACTACAAGAAAATTCTCCTAGAATCCCTCAAATGAGACTAAAGTGAACATAACAAGAATTATATTTAAACCCCAAAAATTTAGATAAATTACGAAATTACCCCAAAAATTAATTAAAAATTAATTTTAAAACCTTTTTAAAATTAGAAAAATTACTAAAACACCCCTAAGTCTAAAATTGGTCAAATGAAGGCCAATTAAAATGCAAGAAAAGTCTAACCCAACATTTATAGGCATTCTGGACTTAACGGCAAAGTCCTATTTAACAAACTGGACCCTAAAATATACAAACGAGCAAACTGAAATAATTCTAATTGTGTCCTAATGCATTAATTGAGTTAGCATTGAACTTCGATGAGTATGAAATACCTACCTTAACACTTTTTAATGCTCTAGACTTAATGATGAGGTCCATTTCACCAAATGAGATACTAAAAATATAGACACTTAGAAATATGAAATTCTCAAACTGCCCTTAGTGTTATACGAGCTACTAGACAAATCAAGAAAAATTAGAAAATGGGCATATTAAATAGTTTTAGACGCTCTGAACCTAATGGTGAGGTCAAATTAAACACCCAGGTACCCGAACGTGGTCTCGTAGGAAAGTGTAAAATGACAAAAATTCCCCTAGACTTAATGTAAGCTGTAGATAAGAAAATTAAGATCGAGAAAATCCTAAATTTATTAACTTGCAACATTCCAACCCAACGGTGATGTCCATTTGAAGAAATAGAACACTAAAACAAATTGAACAATGACGAACACGTCCTTAAGACTTAATGAAGCTACTAGAAGAGTACAGAAAGTAAAAAGAAACCCATACCAACATATATAGAAGTCTCTGAGCCTGGAAATAAGCTCTGTTTAAGATAATTAGGATACCTAAGACATGAGATATGAATGGTAAGATCACGAAATTACCCTTAAGGTATAATTAAACAACCAGGTTAACTCAAAAAGTAAAAAAGGCACTACTTTATGATTAAAAGACCCATTGGACTCAAAAATAAAGTTTGATAAAGTTAATGATGTACCAAATAGTATAAGACATGAAAAAGGGCAAATGACCAAAATGCCCCTAACGGCTAAAGTAAGCTTCACGATGAGCTATGATGTGTTAGGAACCCTAACTAAATACCATAAGGGGATCCTAAAAAATTAAATTAAATTTAAAAGAGACCATGAACAAAAATTGGCATGTATTATTTCATCACTCAAAGCTTACAAGCACAACTTTATGTTGTCATGATTTATCTTGTAAAACTAGAATGGGATAAAACCTTGCTTGATTTCATAATATATCTTGCAACTCTTAATTATATGCAAATGTTTTAAGAATGCTAATAGCTTTCAGTACAGCTTCTTTTTAAAAGTTATCCATGAAAGTTTATGCAAGGTTTATAAAAAAAAAAGATGCTTTCTAGAAACCCACCATAGAAGGGCCGGTGTTACTCACGAGTTTTTCATTAAGATAATAAGGTTTTATCCTATATATTTTCATAAATAACTAAGGAGTTATAGATCATGATACTAGTAAGCTAAAATGAATAGAGACTCTAGTTAAAAGAGGATTAGTATCCCAATAATGAAGATAGCAGCCTGAAGTGACAGATAGCAGATTGATGTGATAGCTTCGAGTAAGAATGGAATGTGAATGACATTCACCAATGATGTATTAATTCACATACTTATGTATAACATAATGTTGGTGTACAAACATCATTTTGTGACCCTTGATTAAATGGTAGCAATTCAGTAGTTATACCAAGATACCTACTTCTAGTGGGACTCATCTTGATAAAGTCCTAGTCCAAGTAGGACTCTTGCTGATAGAATCCCCTTTCCATTAGGACTCCTTCTGACAGAGTCTTAGTCCAGTAGGACTCTTCCCAATAGAGTCCCACTCCCATTAGGAGTCCCTTTAACAGAGTCCTAGTCCAAGTAGGACTCTTCCCAACAGAGCCTTATTTCCATTAGGAATACTCCTGATGAAGTCCTAGTCCAAGTAAGACTCTCCTGCCAAAGTCCTATTCCCATTAGACTCCTCTTGATAGAGTCCTAGCCCAAGTAGAACTCTCCTACCAAAGTCCCATTCCCATTAGACTCCTCCTAATAGAGTCTTAGTCCAACTAGAACTCTTCCCGATAGAGTCCCACTCCCATTAGGACTCTTTTGCCAGAGTCCTAGTCCAAGTAGGACTTTTCCCGACGGAGTCCCACTCTCGTTAGGACTCTTCTGCCTATCAGATGGCATTTCAATAATTTTAGCACATTTTAGCCCACTGAAGGCTTTTGGTAAATTTGGCATTATCCTACCCTCAATAGGACTTCCTAGTCACACGAGGGGCATTTTTATAATTTCTATATCATTTTACCCACATGGGGGCATTTTGGTAATTTTGGCCCTTTGATGACGAATTAGGGGTAATTTGGTCATTTCACATATTTTGTGGTAATCAAGAGATTCTTCACTGAATTGGGGGCAATTTGGTAATCTTGAGTAATAGTAGTCTATTTAGGCTTAATTAGGACTTTCTACTTTTAGAGTTTACATAAATCTGGTTGCTTGATATTTCCTTAAATAGAGATACATTGAACCTGAACGTTTTTATTTTAGTGTTTATTTTCTAATTAAATTCTATTTCTCTTTTATCTCATTGGCTCTTGCATTAAAACACTAATTCTATTGGTTCATGCATTGTAATAATTATTTATTAATTCATTTAGTTAGTTAGGATAATCATTCTTATTTAATTAGATAATTATCGCTCAAGATATGATCTTAGCCCTCCATTTTAGGGTTTCATTTTAGACCCTTGGATCGAATCTCTATATTTTCCTATAAATAGAGCCCCTTGGCCATTAGTTTTAGGAGGACGATTTCCATAGCCCCATGCAGTTAGTTTAATTCTAAAGTTCTCTCTACAAGAGCTCTCCCTCTCCCGAGGTTGATGCCCTACCGAAGTGACAGCATCGCTTCACGAAGCAAGACAGAGTACCACTTTCCAAACTGAAGAAAAAGCTGAAGATCTACCCGATTGAAGCCTCCGGATCAGACTTTCCTAGCCAAAGTGATGCCCGACTCCTACTACAAAATAAGGTACGCTTTCGAACCCTTAATAGTTTTTTTTTGATTCGGTTGATCTCACCCCTGATAAAAGAGGGTAAACCGTAGAACTACGTGACTCTGATTCCGTTTTCTGAACAGATACGTAGGAAGCCTTCGGGCCTCAGTTAGATCTTCTTTTTGTCTTTTCTGTTTTATTTTATTTATTCATGTCAGATTCTTTATTACTTATTTCTTCCGGACTCAAATCTCTCTTTTCAATCTTCTCGTGACAAAATAACCTTGCAAGTAAATATTTGAGGCCAATCCATTCATATCGGGCAGGGTGGGTGCCTAACACTTTCGCACTCCGTACCTTAGCCCTCAGATTCATGTTTTCTTTGGTTTTTACTTTATTTCAATTCTTTATTTATTTGATCAATGTCAAGGGATCTTTAAAATGTAATTAAGAGATAAGGCAATGTAATTTTGATTATTTCATTCCTTTTCTATTTCCTTTTAATTATATTTTATCGTAATGAGTTTGCTTGTTTCTTGCCCAAAAATAAGTTGGTAACTCCTCAATGTCTCTATCTCCCATAAGAGGTGCTCCTTCCTACCTTTAGCGAAGGAGATAGTCGGGATCCTTTTAAATCTATAAAAAAGGATGACATACATACCATTCTTCCTTTTTCTGGTGTTGGCGCCCATAATGGAAACTCTATTGGGGACTAAAGAGAGCTAGACTATGTGAAGTACTCACTTCAAGGCTATTTTGTTTATTTTCTTTACATTCGTTTGATGTTTATGCTTTATGATTTATATATCGATGTATGGATGCTCGAATGTTTAGATGGATCAATAAAAAATGAATAAAATCTGAAATACCTTGCATATATGTCATTCTATGACATTTGCATTTGCACTACATACCCTCTAAACCTTAGACAGTTAGTAGCCCTCGCCCCATATGCTTACTCAGTTTGACAGGTGTCGCCAGTGAAAGCCCTCCACTCCTTAATCAAATACCACTTGACCGAGGACACTACATTCTAGTGGCCTTGGGATGGTATACAAAAAGACAATGTGGTACCGTTTGACCATAGTCATTACAATCTAATTGCTATGGGAGGTATATGGCATGTCTTGTCAAAAGGGGATACATGAAACATTTACCCGATCAAAGCGTCATGCATATAATCTACCATAGATTCATGATTCAAAAATTTAAACCTAGTTCTGGTAAGACGTACAAGAATTTTTTTTGCGCAATTTCACGAAGTTAAAAAAATTTAGAAAGTCAAAAAAAATACCCCACTTTGTTGGCTGATTGGCACAAAAGTTAAAATCCCCTGTATTCCGATTGGCACACAAGTGAGTGCTGATCGGCACTCCCTGTGTGCCGATCAGCACATAGAGAGTAGTCCCTCTACTTTACAAAATTTTGTCTAGATTTCTTAATTTTTTTGAAAAAAAAAAAAAACTCTAATTTTTTCCTGAAAAACCAATTTTGCAAGCTACAACGGGGCTATAAATGATACTTTCTTAGATTTTCCTTCACACCAAATAAGTTAAATAACACAAGTGTTTTCCAAAAGCAGGTACCCACAACTGGCTTGGAAACGGACTAGCCTGAGGCCGATTGATCTGACCCTCAAACCTTCCAACAAATCAGAAAACCACAACTCTAGTTGCAATGGACCTTGAAGAGAGACTTTAGATTCTGGCTGACATTAAGCAAGACATGGTCGATTACCGAAAGGAGAACTAAAGGCTCTTCCTCACAGTTTAAGATATCACCACCTCTTATCCCGACAAGTAATGACAATCCATGCTAAGTGCCACCAGTCCCGCCTCAAGATGGATAACAATATCAACATTAGCAAAACCAAGATCCACCCACCCATGATCCTTATGATTGGGGTGAACAGTACGGACCTATAGAGATCCCGAAGCAACCAATAGAGGGCCTTGCTCACAGGTTGGAAAAAAATGGAGACTCTATTTTACAAAGCTCACCGAGGTGATGATATGGTCGATATTCACAAGTTATCTCTCTATCCAGACATTCGGCTTTCCTTAAAATTCAAAATTTGGAACCTTAACAAATTTGATGGAACCACATGAATCAAAACTCATCTTAAGCTATATGTAAAAGCCATGCAACCACTAGGGGCCAACACCAATGTCTTGGTCCAAATGTTTCACCAAACCTTAACCGGAGCTGCTCTACGAGGGCACCTAAACTTAGAAGATGCACTTTCCAAAGATTGGGAGGAACTATACAATGCCTTTGTCAAGTAGTACAAGTACAACAATGAACTTCATATCACTCTTCGAGACTTCGAGACTTCGAGACCACTAAGCAAGAACTAAAAGAAAGTATGTCCATATTCATCACTAGGTGGCAGACTAAAGCAGCACCAATGATCAACCGGCCAATTGAGGCCGAACAGGTTCAGATGGTCAAAAAAAATTTTCTTCTGGTCTATTGTGAAACTCTCTTGGCCCAATACTTTGAGACGTTCAAAGCACTAATAGGGGCTAGAGCACAAGTAGAAGATGCAGTTAACAATGGCATTCTTAAAACAAGTGACCCAAAGCCTCACAAGATCTTCCCAACCTCTAAGCCAAGTGGACCAACCCACATGATCACTGTCGTCATGACATCAAGGTCATTTTCATGGCCAACATTGTAGGGTATCCCATAGAACGCCCTCAAAGGTAGTTCTCATATTTACTAGTACCAATAGGTGAGATATACAATAACCTCCGAGAGAAAGGGCTTTTTCAACCCTTGGAACCAAGACCGACTCTGAACCCTTTACCCAAGGGGTTTGATCCGAACCAGCATTGTGCCTATCATCAAGGCAACAGGCATAACACAAATCAATGTTGAGCTCTAAAGCATACAATTCAATACCTAATTGATAGATGAACAATAGGGCTCCACCAACAAAGCCTAATGTCACCACCAACCCGTTACCAGCCCACAATACATGAGTTAATATCAACATGTTAAATCTTGAAAATTCAAATCCAAACGGCCTCATCAATGACTCCACAAACAACTCCAGGTGTAGCATGATCACTTGGGATGAACTCATGGGAAATAAAAGGTAGTCCGGCTCAACCAATACAGTACATGTCACACGAGGGGGGAGACCATTCAAACCCACTCATCTATAAGAAGATGACCCATTCACAAAGTTTTTTAAGCCCAAAGAATCAATAAGAGTCCCACCTCAAGTTCCTATCGAAGAACAGCTCCTCAAACAGCTCAAGAAAACACAAGCCCACATCTTAGTATGGTGGTTATTGACATCGTCCTTTCCACACAAACAGACTATTTTGAAGCATCTCAATGAAGCATAGGTTCCTACCACCACTACCCTCGAACAACTCACGCAAATCATTAGAAGGGTCTAATTTAACAATATTGTCACTTTCACAAATCATAACTTACCAAAAAGAGGGGTCGACCACACTAAGGCTTTACATATTACTATAGATACCCTCGAAAGAGGATACCTATGGTGCTCATTGACAATAGCTCTACTCTCAATGTTTGTTCTCTTAGGACTACAAAATGCCTTGGCTTAGAAGTAGTCGATCTCATTCCATCAACCTAAGTAGTGAGGGCATATAACAATACTCAGAGGTAAGTTGTAGGGGTCATGGAACTTAACATAAATCTCGGTCTGGTTGAAAGCACCATATATTTTCAAGTATTCGACATCCTGACATCCTTCAATTTGCTACTTTGAAGGCTATGGTTACATGAAATGAAACGCTGTATCGTCCCCTTTACATCAGAAGCTCAAATTCACCTGTCAAATAGGGGTAGTCACCATACATGGGGACGTTGATCTTACCAGCAATGCTTTCCCCATACTAGGGATCCAACACAATGATAATCATTTACCCTTGTTAGGCTTTGACCGTATAAGGAGCCTTGAGATAGAACAAGTACTTGATAGAGGCTTATACAAAAAGGCCGTGATAAACATGAGGGTCCACATGGGATATGTGTTGGGTAAAGGCCTCAAATTTAATTTACAAAGTCTACCTATACCACCCTGCCAACCGAAAAGAGAATACACATTCGAGCTCGGATACTCAGCCACTGAGGAAGATTTCCGTGACAAGTCTTTGGCCATACAAGCCAAGAAAATTGCTAGAGAATGGAGGCTGCCCTCTAAACTCATAGAAATAAAGCCTTACTTCCTCACCTTGAATGGGGGTTTTGTCAAGTAATGAGAGGACTATCTGTACTATAGGTTCCCTAAGCCATGGTATAATGCTAAGGCCAAGACTAGAGTTCCTAGTGGGTAAATATTAGGCGACTACACTTGTGGTTAGTGACGAGGATGTGACGGTACCAGTTGAACAACATGATCCTCAACAGGAGGACTAGATCGAAGTGCTCGAAGGATTGACAGATTGCTACGTCGAGATGCAACTCACTGATGATAGGGTTGACATGATCTCTATAGAAAACATGGGAGAAGATCCAGTTAAAGGCATTACACCCATCTAAGCTCCAATCAACAATTGGCTCCTACTCAAAGGGGTGCCAACTTTAGATGAACAACTTGAGTAGGAATTCAGTCACCTAGACTTGACTGATACAAATTCTGACAATGCTTTTAACTCCAAGTCTGATGACTCTCTTTCTTTAGATTTCATTAATCTTGATGAACTTGCTGATTTTATTTTTCCTCCCTTCAATGAAATAAATTCTTTTTTTGAGTATCCTTTAATTGTAAATAATAAACATGATGATGAATTTGAGGAATACAATAATCTTGACAAAGAGGATAGAAAGTTTCTAATAGACTTAGCCAGAACAGTCACCAAATCTTAAGAAAGGCTCAACCTGTCATAGAACAAACGGTGATCGTTAACCCAGGCTTAGAAGGTGAAACTAAAGAGGTCAAGATCGGTACAACTCTTAGCCAAGGTGAATACGAAATCCTGTCTGAACTGTTAAGGGAATTCCAAGATGTCTTCGCATGGTCCTACAAGAACATGTCCGGGTTAGATATGGACATAGGCCAACACAAAATCCCCACCTATCCTGACGCCAAACCAATCAATCAGAAGTTGAGGATTGTCAAACAAGAGTGGTCCCGCAAAATTAAAGAGGAAGTCGAGAAACAATTAGCGATAGGCTTCTTGGTCGTGGTCAAATACCCGCAATGGTTAGCCAATACCGTCCCTATACCCAAGAAGAATAGGTGAGTCCGCATATGCATTGACTATAGGGACCTCAACAAAGCCTGTCCAAAAGATGAATTTTCCTTGCCAAACATAGACCTTTTGGTAGACAATATAACTCAACATGTCATGATGTCCTTTATAGATGGCTTCGCGAGGTATAATCAAATCAAGATGCACCCTGATCACATGGAAAAAACTGCCTTCACAACACAATGAGGGACATACTGCTACACAATCATGCCTTTCGACTTGAAAAATGCAAGGGCTACATATCAGAGGGCAGCCACAACCATCCTACATGAGTTTATTCATAAAGAGGTCAAAGTCTTTGTCAATGACATGATAACAAAATCTAAAGGCAAGAAAGGTCATTTTGACTGCCTAAGAAAGTTCAAGAGAATCAAGAAATACAAAATGAGACTAAACCCTCAAAAATGCGTATTCGGGGTCATGTCAGAAAAACCTCTAAGCTTCATGATAAGTCAAAGAGGGTTAGAAGTGAATCTGCAAAAATCAAAGCCATTATGGAAATTCTTCTACCCAAAATAGAAAGCAAGTTAGGGGTTTCTTAAGGAGACTTCAATACATCAGTAAAGTTATATCACAGCTAACTACTATCTATGAGCCCATTTTTAAAATTCTAAAAAAAGATTCTCCCCAAAAATGGAACCCCTCATGCCAAGAGGCTTTCGAAAAAATCAAAGAATAACTGACCAACCCACCAGTCCTAGTTCCCCCACAACCTGAATTTCTTTTTGTGGGCACCAACACCAGAAAAAATGGAAAACAGTATGTCATCCTTTTTTGTGGATTTAAAGGAATCCCGGCTATTTCTTTCCCTTAAGTTGGGAAGGAATGCCTCTTATTGGAGATAGAGAAATTGAGGAGTCAGTAGGTTATTTTTGGGCAAGAAACAAGCAAACCCATTACAACAGAACATAATCAAAAGAAAACTAAAAAGGAATGGAATGCTCAAAATTTACATTGCCTTGTCTCCTAATTATATTCTAAAGATCCCTTGACATGGATAAAATAAAATAAGACATTGAAATAATACAAAACCCAAAGAAAACATAAATTCGGGGGCTAAGGTACAGAGTAGGAAGGTGTTAGGCACCCACTCCACCCAATCCAAATAGATTGACCTTGAATATTCACTTGCAAGGCTATTTTTTCATGAGAAAAACTAAAAATAAAAATGTGAGTCCTGAAGAGATAAATAAGAGAAGATCTAGTATAAAGAGATAAAATAAAACATAAAAGATAGAAAAAAGATCTGACTTGAGCCTAAAGGCTTCATACGTATTCATTTAGAAAATAGAATCAGAGTCACATTGTTATCCGATTTACTCTTTTTTATCAAGAATGATAAAAAAGATGAGATCAACCGGATCTATAAAAAAAAAAAAATTGTTAAGGGTTGGAGAACATACCTTGTTTAGTCGTGGGAGTCGACCAACACTTTAGCTAAGAAATTCTGGATCGAAAGACTTTAATCAGGCAAATTTCCTGCTTGTTCTTCGATTTGGAAGGTGTTGCTTCGACTTGCTTCACGAAGGGAGGCTGTCACTTCGGCAGGGCTTCGGCCTCGAGAGAGGGAGAGTTCTTGTAAAGAGAACTCTAAAACTAAACTAACAGCGTAAGGGTATGAAAATTGTGTCTTTCTCTGTCCCCTAAAACTGATGGCTTGGGACCACTATTTATAGGAAAATATGGAGCTTTGGTCCAAGGGTCTAAGATGAAACTCTAAAATGAAGGGCTAGGATCATGTCTTCAGTGATAATTATCTAATTAAATAAATAAAAATTGAGATAAAAATGATTATCCTAACTAAATGAATTAAAAAATAATTATGACAATGCACGAACCAATAGAATTGATGTCTACATGCAAGTGCCAATGAGATAAAAGAGGAATAGAATTTAATTGGAAAATAATCTCTAAAATGAAAATGTCCAAGTTTAATGTATCTCCATTTAAGGAAACATCAAGCAATTAGATTTATGGAAACTCTAAAAGTGAAAAGTCCTAAATAGACTACTATCACTCAAGATTACCAAATTGCCCCCAATTCGGTAGAAAATCTCTAAATTGCCACAAGACAAATGAAATGACCAAATTACCCCTAATTCGTCAACCAAATGTTAAAATTACCAAAATACCCCCATGTGGGTAAAATGATATAAAAACTAGAAAAATGCCCCTCAAGTGACTAGGAAATCCTATTGAGGGTAGGATTGTGACAAAATTACCAAAATGTCCTTAGTGGGCAAAAAAGTGACAAAATTACTAAAACACCCTCCAGTGGATAGAAGAGTCCTAATGGGAGTGGGTCTCTATCAGGAAGAGTGCTACTTGGACTAGAACTCTGACATGAGAGTCCTAACAGGGGTGGGACTCTATCGGGAAGAGTCCTACTTTGACTAGGACTTTGGCAGAAGAGTCCTAACAAGAGCGGGACTCTATCGTAAAGAGTCTTACTTGGACTAGGACTCTAGAAAGAGAGTTCTAACGAGAGTGGGACTTTATCGAGAAGATTCCTACTTGGATTGGGACTTTGGCAAAAGAGTCCTAGTAGGAATAAGACCCTGTCAAGAGAAATCCTAATGGGAATAGGACTGTATCAGGAGGAGTTCTAATGGAACTGGGACTCTGGTAAAAAAGTCCTAGAGGGAATAGGACTCTGTTAGGAAAAGTCCTAATGAATAGGACTTTGTTAGGAGGAGTCCTAATGGAACTGGGACTCTGGTAGAAGAGTCCTAATGGGAATAAGACTCTATCATAAAGAGTCCTAATAGGAATAGGACTCTCTCAAGATAAGTCCTAATAGAATTGGGACTGTGGTAGAAGAGTCTTAGAAGGAATAGGACTTTGTTAGGAAGAGTCCTAATAAGAATAGGATTCTGTTAGAAAAAGTCCTAATGGGAATAGAACTTTGTCAAAAAGAGTCCTTATGGAACTGGGACTCTGGCAACAGAGTCCTAGCGGGAATAGGACTCAATCAGGAAGAGTCCTACTTGAAATAGGTTTCTTAGCATAATTACAAAATTGCTACTTCCTAATCAAAAGTTACAAAATAAATTGGGACTCTAATAGAGGAGTCCGAACTGGTAGAAAAATCATTGCATGGCCACCCCCTCATAAAGCTCCAAGAAGTTAGGGTCGGAGTCAAATGAGTCGAAGTCTCTCGTGTTACCAGAAGGCGATATAGGCAAAAAGAGCTACACAACATATCTACTTGGCGAATCACTTTCGCCCAAGTAATATACCCTCTCAAAAGCGCCTTCCAAAATCAAGCGTCGACACACTATGCCAATACTCTGCTCCATTGAGGCCGGAACCACTCTTCAAGGATTTCATCAAATCTTTCATAAAAAAAAAAAAAAAAAGCATAAGTTTCTCACATCACGTATCAACAAAAGGAAATTTCCAAATAGGGGAACTAACTTTGTCTGCTTGGAGCATGTCCAAGGCCTCCCGGAATCTCTATACCACGTTCGCCCCGCAGCGAGTTTGCCTGTTCGCCTTCCACCACCACCACATGCAGGGAAATATGTTCTCTTCTTCCTCCACCAATGGATAGGGCAACAATTGGAGGAATTCATAGGCCCAAATCTATTGAAATAAGAAAGTCAATCAACACAACATTTTTTTCTTGAAAAAAAATGAAATGAGGGAATTCAGAAATTCATACCTCCCAAGTAATATTGAAACCACCGAGTACCTTGGTGACTGCCCAGGATAGTACACACATCCAACAATACAAAACAACTTCTACGCCGTGTCCCTAGTTGAAGTGCCCAAAATTTTCCACATCTTCCAAAGTAGGGAGGCACCAATGGTGGATAGTGTCACCAGCATTAGCCAAAAGAGTCTGGCCAAAGACAAAAAGCATGAAGGCTCTAGTCAACTAATCCTTCTCAAAGCGTTATGGCACTCCTAGAAGCTACAGTTCTCCAAGATATGCCTAACCTGCACCGCACCACCGGAGGCTAATGTGGGCTACCACCCTAGAAGCCGAAAAATCTCATCACCCCAGTTGTGTATTTCACTATCCCATGGAATTTGATCACTGCCGACCCGAATGCCCATGATCATTGAGAAGTCAATGAGAATTTTCTAGTCATGGTCAACATGGACTATCTAATCTTATAATTGCTCAAAACTGGCTACTTTCACCGGCCATTGGCATCGAAGGGGCAAATCAGCCCACCACTCCTCGATGTCTGGCGCGGAGCCCCAAGCATGGATTTCCAAGTCTGACTGTAAAGAATCAAAACCAATATGTTAGAAAAGCTTTTCAAATGCTATAATCATGCCAAACGAGCATGAACCAAATGCAAAAAGCCAAGGCAAAGTAAAAACTGCCTATTCAAACATTTTCACAAGCTCGTGAAGTGCACCTTCCAAAAGGCACGTGGGTGAAATACCTATGTATGCATGCAACCAAATTTTTATGCAAAATGCTTTCAAAGTGTGAAAAAAAAAAAAAACCAAATGCATCAAGAATCTACTCAAAAATCTCAAAACAATCAATAGAAAACTCAAGAAAATCCATATTTGGCCATTCCAATACCGATGCGACAAATGGTGCACCACCTCTTAGAGTAAGCTCGTGCTGTTTTAAAACCCCAAGGCTAGTTTATATTGAAAAACTATGTCATGCACTAGTTAGGACATCCCCAAATGTCGATCAATATCAAACATTGGGTTCGAGTCACTAAGGCTTTCACTTGATATTTTTTCTTGAAATTTTTGAATTTGTTGTTGAAAATCAAATCGTTTGATCTTTCGAAAGGTCAAAAAAATGTCTAATACTTCAATCTAACCTCCTTTACAACTCAGCAAAAAATGGCCACAAGAGGGGTAGAAGAGTGTTCAAGAACGTAATGAGAAAAACTAAAAGTCGCAACAATTTAAAGCACACTACCTAGGCACCCGAGTGCCGATCGGCACTCACGGGTAGCAGATCAGCACACAAAAGGTGAAAACCCCACCTTCTGTGTGCCGATCGACACACAGGGGCTGGGCAAGCCAATCTTTGGGCTTTGGCCTATTTCGCAAATCTTAGCCCATTTCGACCCATTTCTGACCATTATTTGTCAAAATCAAGCATTTTGTCAAAATAGGTCTAAAAATCTGTCGTGATTCAACACTGAACATGAAAGGGAAAATTGGTACTTTGCCAAAATCGGTCAATGTTGACCAACTTGTCATTTAGTGACGTGGACATACTAATCCAAAACTGCCATCAACTAACTCATGATTTATTTCAAAAGATCATGCACATAGCATTTCCTTTTATGGTCCCTCAAGATCCAGACCGTGTTTTTCAAGTGAAAACTACTTATTTCTCAAACAAATCAAGATCACTGAGTCAACTCAACTCATTCCCTAGTGAAGTCCGAACCATCATCCTTTTTCTCAAAGCAATTCATTTCCCCAGCAAAATATATTCTGGCATTCCCCATGGAGTGTTTATTCTCCACAAAAATCGTCTAAGGTCGTAATTCATCTCGGCAAAAAAATCATCTGAGGAAGTAATCCATTTTGACCATATGTTCATCAAGGATGGTCACATTTCATCGTCCTGTTAGGATAATATTCCTTTCAAGTAAGCTGTCTATCGCATCACCATCCTATCAGGATAGCATTCATTTTGGGTAAGTTTTATATTGCATATCATCCTATTATGATAGCATTCATTTTGACTAAGCCGTCTATTGCATCATCATCTTGTTATGATAACATTCATTTCGAGTAAGCCATCCATCGCATCATATTTTATCATCCTGTCAGTATAGCGGTCCTTTTGGGTAGGGGTGTCAATTTTTGACATGACACGATAACACGACTCAAACCCGACACGTTATTAGCGGGTTTGGGTTGAGCTTATATGGGTTTAGGTCATAAACGGGTCAACCCGTTTAACACAGTTAATAAACGTGTCGTGTTCGGGTTGTAATCGAGTTGACCCGTTTAACACGAAATAACTCATTTAATTATTCGTGTCAAACTCGTTTAATACAAACCCGCCTAACCCGTCTGACCCATTTATTATCTATATAAGTAAGGTTAGTTTTGCAAATTACATCCAAACAAAAAGCCTAATGAATTTTAGATTTTAAAACCTACTCTCAGTTAAAAATGATTATTATTACTATAATGTGTTAAAAATGAATGAATTAGATTTTATCTAATAATTTTATTATAAAAACAGGTTATAGAATTTAAATGGGTCATGTTATTCATGTTTTAACATGACTTATTTAATAAATGGGTTATATGGGTCATGTCGTGTTATTCGTGTTTTAACATGACCTGTTTAATAAACGGGTTATACGGGTCGTCTCGTGTCACCCATGTGTTAGGGTTGAGCAAGTTGACACAATTAATTAATCGTGTCATGTTCGGGTCAACCCATATAGTATAATACTCTTACCTTGACATGACACGAATATGACACGACACGACACGACACAATTGACACCCTTACTTTTGGGTAAGTCGTCTATCAATCCTGTTAGGATAGCATTCCTTTCAGGTAATTCATCTATTGCATCACTTTTTATCATTCTATTAGGATAGTTCCTTTCGGGTAAGGTGTCTATTGCATCACCATCTTGTTAGGATAGCATTCCTTTTAGGTAAGTCGTCTATCACATCATTTTTTATCATCTTGTTAGGATAGTGTTCATTTCGAGTAATCCATCTCTCGCATCACCATCCTGTTAGGATAAGATTCTTTTCGAGTAAGCCTTCTATCACATCACATTTCACCATCCAGTTAGGATAGCGTTCCTTTTGGGTAAGTCGTTTATCACATCATATTTTATCATCCTTTAAGGATAGCGTTCTTTCCGGGTAAGTCATCTATCGCATCACATTTTATCATTCTGTTAGGATAGTGTTCCTTTCGGATAAGCCATCTATTACATCACTTTCTATCATCCTATTAGGATAGCATTCATTTTGGGTAAGCCGTCTATCGTATTCCCTCTTATCAACCTACTAGGATAGAATTCCCTTTTAGGTAAAATATCCGAGGACGTAAGACCATCTTATGAGAACACAACCACATGAAAGACTTGTTAGGATCACATTTCTTATCAAGTAAGACTCCGATGAGTCATTTCTGAGGGTATAACTTCACAACAATCTTATCGAGATAAGCCTCTTTAGAGAAATTCGGTAAGGACAACACTCATTTTTGCTAGTTACGAACTACAAATGGTCTAATTTGCCCGAGGAAAATACGTAGGAATCTCATATAGGAATGAGTCCGACCATGTCAAATAAAAAAATCATAATCAATGACAAAATAGCTATCTCTTTTTCTTGCGTTAACATTCACTTGCTAGCAAATTTTGTCAACGAGGGGCTTTTTGTAAACACCTCATTTTGTGATCCTTTTTAAAGTGGTAGCAATTTGGTAGTTATACTAAGAAACCTACATCTACTGGGACTCCTCCTGATAGAGTCTTAGTCCAAGTAGAACTCTTCCCGATAGAATCTCACTCCCATTAGGACTCCTATTGACAGAGTCCTAGTCTAAGTAGGACTCCTCCCGATAGAATCCCACTTCCATTAGAACTCCTCTTAACAGAGTCTTAGTCTAAGTAGAACTCTTCCTGATAGAATCCCACTTCCATTAGGACTACCCTTGACAGAGTCCTAGTCCAAGTAGGACTCTTCCCGATAGTCCTATTCCTATTAGGACCTTTTTGATATAGTCCTACTCCAAGTAGGACTTCTCTTGACAGAGTCCTATTCCTATTATGACTCCTCCTAACAGAGTCATAGTCAAAGTAGGACTCTCCTATCAGGGTCCTATTCCCATTAAGACTCCTCTTGACAAAGTCCAAGTCCAAGTAGGACTCTCCTGCCAGAGTTCTATTCCCATTAGACTCTTTCTAACAGAGTCTTAGTCCAAGTAAGACTCTTCCCGATAGAGTCTCATTCCCATTAGGACTCGTTTGATAGAGTCCTAGTCCAAGTAGGACTCTTCCCAATAGATTCCTACTCCCTTTAGGACTCTCGTCCCAGAGTTGTAGTCCAAGTAGGACTTTTCCCAACGGAGTCCCACTCTCATTAGGACTCTTCTACCCATCGGAGGGAATTTCGATAATTTCAGCACCTTTTTGCCTACGATAGTATTTTGGTAATTTTGGCATAATCCTACCCTTAGTAGGACTTCTTAGTCAATTGAGGGCATTTTTGTAATTTCATATCATTTTACCCACATGGGGTATTTTGATAATTTCATCCCTTTGGTGATGAATTAGGGGTAATTTGGTCATTTTGCATGTTTTGTTGCAATCTAAGGATTATCCACTGAATTAGGGGTGATTTGGTAACCTTGATGATAGTAGTATATTTAGGCTTAATTAAGACTTTCCATTTTTAGAGTTTCCATAAATATGGTTGCTTGATATTTCCTTAAATGGAGATGCATTGAACCTGGTTTTTTTTATTTTAGAGTTTATTTTCTAATTAAATTATATTTCTCTTTCATCTTATTGGCTCTTGCATGTAGACACCAATTCCATTGGTTCGTGCATTGTCATAATTATATATTCATTTATTTAGTTAGGATAATCATTCTTATTTAAAATTTTTTTATTTAATTAGATAATTATCACTCAAGACATGATCCTAGCCCTCCATTTTAGGGTTTCATCTTAGACCCTTAGATCGAATCTCTATATTTTCCTATAAATAGAGCCCCTTGGCCATCAATTTTAGGAGGACGATTTCCACAGCCTCACGCTGTTAGCTTTGGGATATGACAGAGTTGGTATCAGAGTAAAGGTTACCTAAGATAGGTAACACATCAGAGCAAGAGTTGCCTAAAGTAGGTGACTTAGGTTACAAAAGCGCAAGTCACTAGTAGGGTTAGAATTACCCAAACCAATACTAACCAAACATAGTTGGTAAATTGGAGCTTAGGTATCCCAACCTAAGCAACTGTCAAAAGTAAGTTTTTACATGAATCATTTTGCAACGAGAAACCGTCAAAACATTAGGTACATAAAACTGATGAAACAAAGAAATGAGTTGATGAGAAGTTTTGGATCCGAAATCCATAAGTTCTTGATTGTGAGAGACATGAAATTCAGGACTTGATGATTTCCAAGAGCAATATTACAGCTCCATAAGGAATGATTCCTTAGGAATTCAAAACATTCGAGGAATGAAGTCGGAATGGTGCAATGAAAGTAAGTGAATATATGAATCACTCTTGGAGTCAATTAGATTACCTATTGCAGATGACTTTGTTAGGACCAGGGGTCCAATATCGTGATTGGCTAATCCGATTTGACATAACGTGCTTTGATTGTAATCACTACATTAGTCCTAGGCATAGAAGTGACTCAATGCCCGTTCTACTCCAAAATGGTCCAAGCTTCATTGTCGTGCACATTTACTGACTGACTTGATTCATGAAAGGTATTTTGGGTATTTTGGGTATTTCAAACTTTTATTTTGATTTGGATCTCACACACTCACACACTGTATCCATTGCATAAAGTTGACATCATATCATTATTATGTGTGTAGTTTGCCTTTTGTGGTGAAACAATTATCCCAAAAATACATATTTGAGATCACTTAGAGAAATTGCGTTCACAATGCAAGAAGAAGATGACCAACCCTTTGTTGGTCATTCGAACGAACCAAGTGGCTCGTTCGAACAAACAATAATGTGTGGTCATTTTTGTTCGTTCGATCATCATTTGATAGAAATATTCAAATGAACATCAGAAGGTCATCAAATGTTCGTTCAAATGAAGGGTGCTCATTTGAATGAGTCACTGATTCGTTCGAACGAACACTACGAGTAAAGAAAAAAAAATTATGTTTTGAAGCCTTATTTGAGATTCGATCTCTATACTATAAATTAACGAAAAATTAATTTTTGAAAAGAGAGACTAGAGAAAATAGAGATAGAAAGAGAGAGAGTTTCCATTAGAGAATATTTATACATGAGCTTCATTTATTTCTCTCATCTTATCATACATTAATTTGATCATCTCACTTGATCCAATTCAATCAAAGAGCCTCAATCATAAATTCATTCAATTGAAGAATTTGTGGAATGCAACCTTTGTCGATTCAATTGTTGAGCAATCGGAAAAGTCTGAGGTTGTATGGAGTTTGCAACTCTGTAGAGCGTCGACTGAAGGATTTCGAGATTGCAAAGAACTTGCGGTTGTATAAAGATTTCAACTATAATGGAGACTTGTGGCTACAAGGGAGATTGAAGGCGATTGAGTAGAACAGAGCTTGAGAAACTAAGTCCGGGTCATCATCGTTTCGTAATCAATCTCCCACATAATGGATTCTTCCATGAGCATGGTTGGCTCCGAAGTTTTACATCACGGATAGTTTTTTGTGGTGGTTTCTCCATCATCGCATTTGGTTTGCAAACTCTATTACTCTTCATACTTTACAATCTCTAAATTGCTCAATATGAATGCTTCCGCTTGATTTAGATTTAGGTTTTCATGAATGTTGAAAATTGGACATCAATTGAATAATTAAGAACCTTAATTGAGTAATTAGATTGTTAATTAAATTGAGAAATTGATAATTGATCACCTAATCAAATTTTCACTTGAATTGAGAAATTGGTAATAGAAATTGAGTAATTGATCAATTAAGCTTGTGATGAATTGTTTGTGCATTGAACACTATATTATAACTACAATGGATGGATTGATCATATTGTTGAATTGAACACATTGATTGTCTATTTCTTGAAATTTCAATTCAAATAGTATGATATCCTTGTTTTAGTTAGTGTTGTGGATGAAAATCTGAAAAATTAGAACAAACCTATTCAATCCCCCCCCCCTTCCTCCCTTTAGGTTAATTTCACACTAAGTGACCAACCAAAAAATTCAAGGATGAAATTGGAAACTAATATTTTCACAAGCCGCGAGTGATTCTTTACTACAGTTCTACTTTTAAAAAGCTTGAAAACAAAAGAAGTTTTATTGAGGATAGAAATTTTATACACACCGAGATGTATAAGAAACTCAAATTTGTGGTGAATATCTAGATAAAGGAAAGTTTAGGAGGACAGTGGCACTTGCTAGAATGTTGATAGATCCTTAATTACAGGTAAGGTCGGCCATCTTATTGTGTAACTTTGGAGATCCGAAACATGTCTGGCATTCCCTATCCAATCAACAAGCTAGAGTCTCAAATGGATAAGCTCAATAAGGACAGAAGAAAGAGCAAATGAGATATGACTTAGTGATCTAGCCGAGATCATAGAATGATGACGTAAGTAGACGAGTGACTTTCTTCTACAAAGAGATGACTTCCAAAGTACAAGAATGAACTTTGAAGGGCATAGTAGAGAATAGTCTAACTAAGTTTGACACATTAAGAATAGGAAGATGTAAAAGATTTGATGAGAAAGAATTGATCACCAATAAAAGTAAACATAAAACTCTATGATTAAAGATGATCTGAAGTAATCAACAGTTATTGGAATAAACCAAGTACGAAACCATAAACTACGAACAGTAATGGAATGTAGGTCTTGTAAGTAACGAGCACAATATTGCTCTAAAGAATTTCCTAATGCCTCAAATTAGACTCAAGGAACGAAGGGAGCCTGGTACACTTACTATGCTCCAACCCATAATGAATATGAACATAGAATTAGGTAAAGAATACTTGCCTAAGAGGTCAATTCAAATAAAGCACAAGGGATTGATTAGCTTACAAAATAAGCACATGCTTATGAACCCCTAATGTGAGACAAATGAAAATATTCTTCTCTATTAAGAAGAAATTAACACAAGGAGACTGTGAGTGAAACTAGCCCTAACTCAAGGGTACTCATGAAACTAAGAACTCAAAACTCATAAGTAAAGTCATGTGAGACAACTACAGTTAATTAACACTACCAAAAGCAATGTTATAAGAAACTATGATTATGAAAAGAAAATAAGAAAGATTTCCATGTGATTGATGACTTTTAAAGTCTAATGAGATCTAAGAATCAAATGGGAGTAGGGGCCGCTATCAAGCAATACTCAAGTAAGCTAGTTGTGCAATAACGACAAGTAAAAGATTAATGAATCTGAAAAACCCTGAAAATTATTATAGACCAAACAATTAAAGAAGCGATTGACGATAGCAAAAGTCATAAAACTTTAAGACTAGGTTAATCAAAATTGAAAAACCATAATGAGCTACAAGTTCAATGACAAACTAAGCATAACTTCAATCAAACAAATACTTGTAAAGTTACTAATGATAGAAACTGAAAGGTTAGTGAATTGGGTATTCCTATACCGTAAGAACCCTTCGATAAGTCTACTCATACTTAAAGAAGTAAAAAGCTAAGCATACCACTATGCTTCGACTCATGAGACAAGTAGAAAGTTACGAATATGTAAGTGTTTAGACAATGATAGGGAATAAATGCAGAAACTAGGTTCCTAAATTCTTCCAACCCATAAAATGGGTACACATGAAAGCAAAATAAATGTAACAAAAGGCATAGTGCCAATAACTCAACCTAGAAACAAGAAGAAAGAGGATTGAATGAGGATTGACTTACTTTAAAATAAAAGGATTCATGAAATGGACTTACTTATAAGAACGTCAAATAATTGAAAAGAATAGAGGTTAAAAGTTGTTTTTACATTAATAAAGCTTGTAATGCAAAAGACACACGAATAGACTAACCTGGTAAGAGGCCAGGGAACTCATGACGTAAAAATTAAGATAAGACGTCTAAAACTTGAGAATAGAGTCAAATAGACAATACAAGCCTAAGGAAATAACATTGTAGGTCAAACGATCAAATTTATAAAGCAAGTCCAAAAGAAGAATTCACAATCAAGAAAGAAGAACTAGCTAAAGACTTTGTTCTTAAAACAAAACAAAGTACCGAGATAACCAAGTTGAGTACTCTCTGAATAACAAAAATATTGCAATCTAGTCACATCTTTCACTCTTAAACACTACTACTCCAAGGAATCAAGAATATGAAAATCCTCATGACTTACCCATAAAAATAAATGCAATGGCTAGGAATAGTACCTAATGGAATACGAGGTGAGTGAAACAGTTAGTCATTGAGGAAATGATTCAAAATATGATGTGAAAATGTAATAAGCTCACAATCACATATTCTAGGACTAATGAAAATAGTACAGTGGTACTAGTATAACATTGTAAGATTGTGAGCTAGAAATTAAGACATTAAGTAAGAAACTAAAAAGTCAAGTCCTTGACTATTAAGACCACTACTAAGTAAGTTAGTAAAACTATAAAAGAAGACGAATGTGTTTAAAATATTTCTCATCTAAAGGACACAATGTCCTAAATACCAATAACAATCCCAAAGGACCAGGCAAAAAACTAGTACAATAGGTTAAGCATAAAAGAAAAAATTATAAATCATGATGAGAATATGAAATTAGGTGAACTAAGGAAAAACTCATTTCTCAATGAAATTAGACGTGCTTAAATAAGAAATTAGTGGTAAAGGTAGAATAGCTTAACCATACCCTTGACTTTCAAGACTACTAGTAATTGAATGAAAATGAGTCAAGTACTATTAGAATGTGCAACGGACGTATGCAAATGATATAAGTGTACGAATGGTTTCCCTACCAGATTAGTTAAGTTTTGGGGACAAAACTCTTTTTAAGGAGGAGAGAATGTAACACCCACCTCCAGTAAATGGGAAATTAAAGCAATGTAATGAAAAATTAACTCAACAAAGAAACTTTTGAAATTTCTTTGAGCTCGGGTTAGAAACTAACCTAACTTAATGGTAAGCCATGACCCTGGTTAAACCACCATTCCAAGTAAAACTAGAAATCAAACCTAACCTAACAGTAGATCATGACCCTAATTAGACTAACACCCATGTGGCGTTAAAATTTAACCTAACTATAGATAAGCCTAACCTAACCCATGATGACAAGATTCATGGGGTTAAGTTATTAATACATCACTAACCTAACATAGATATTGGGAATTATTTAATAAAGTAACTATTAAGAAACTACCAAAAAATATAGGGAAATAATAGCCACTACACCGTGGATACGACGGGTATAAAGTGGGAAGAACATGTATACATTTCACATGTATATACACATGTATAAACAAATATATATATATATATATATATCAAATACACAAAATACATGTATACGTATATATACATAAAAATTATCCAAATAAACATACATATGGAAGAATATATATGAGCATATACCTTTGATAATATAGAGGTATATATAGACCAAACGTATGTGTGTGTGGGAGTGAGACATATGAAAAATGCACATGAAAAATGTATATACATGGATAACTATATTTCAAATATACAAGTGTATATATATATATATATATTTACACACACATGAATGCATATGTATATTTATATATATATATACATATACACAAACATACACACAATAATGTGTGTGAGGGAGAAGTGTAGGAGAATATGTGTGTGAACGGATGTGTGTGTGTTAGCATGTGAACTAGCGTATGTATTAGGTGTGAGTGTGATTGGAGGAAGAGAAGGTAGCCACCTTCCTTAATCTTGAAACAAGAATAAAAAAGGGGCAGTGGACTACAGAAAGGGTCAACCTTAAGACTGTTGGAGCAGCTAAGGAAGATAGAGAGAGAGAGAGAGAGAGAATCAAAGAAATTGAAAGAGAATAGAGGAATAGAGAGAAGGAAGAACTCTGCATGAGCAAAGTCTTGGACTGAATCACAAAGAATGAGAAATAGAGTTTTCACACTAAGAAAAAGCCATGAAGCAACCAGAACGAAGGAGAAACAAAAGAGAGAGAAAACTATGTTTTAGAGAGAGCAATTCTGTTTGAAGCCCAACCCAAGTGGCTTTTTAATCCTTTAACCTCCTTTGAGTTTTTCTATTGTAATAAGATAATTTTACAGCAGAAATCAAGGCTGAAAAACCCTAGAACCTGATTTTCCATTGAAAAAGCTTCAAGAGAAGCCCAACATTCAACTAAAATAAAACGGGATTCTATACCTTGGGACATTAACAAGAAGGCTTAAGGGTTATAACACAGAAAGAAAGGGGTAGTTTGGCTTAGTATTAAGAGAGAGAATTAAAATCATAATGGGGGAAGGATAATTGGGTCATCTAAAAAAATGGACGAGAAACTTGGATTGGATCACATGGGCTTGTAGCCCTTTGAACGAGGAACCAAATGGTCCAAACGGGGGCCATTTTTATTCAAAAATGAGTAAGAAAATAGGAAATTTCAAAGATGCCGGGAAATCAGGTCTCCGATTTTTTAGCCATTTCACAATATTTTGATGAGCCAAAATGACCCTAGATGATTGTTGATTTAACCTAGAGATGAAAATCGGCTCAAAAGAAAGCTAAAAATCAAGTTTAGAAAATTGGAAAACACTACTTTTTAGTTACGTCGTCAGAAAATGAGACCATAACCATCGTCGAAAAATCAAGGAAGACAATACTATTCGAGTCGAGGGGTTGGATCCAGTTTTGGTCCTGATTGAATCGGTTGATGTTGATGTTGTGATGACGCCTCAAACCGATTGAATTGGTTGGTTCTTCCCCTAATTGGACTAGTTCACTTATAATGTAACCAGACCAAATGGTTCAAATCTGAAATTTCCTAAAATTATATTTAAACCCCAAAAATTTAGATAAATTATAGAATTACTGCAAAAAATAATTAAAAATTAATTTTAAATCCTTTTTAAAATTAGAAAAATTACTAAAACACTCTAAAGCCTAAAATTGGTCAAACGAAGACTAATTAAAATGTAAGAAAAGTCTAACCCAATGTTTATAGGCATTCTGGACTCAACGGAGGAGTCCAATTTAGGAAATTAGACCTCGAAATATACGAAGACCCTGAAATATATGAACGGGCAAACTGGGATAATTTCAATTGTGTCTTAATGCATTAATTAAGCTATTAATTGAACTCCGATGACTATGAAAATACATACCTTAACATTTTTCATCATTCTGGACTCAATGGCAAGGTCTGTTTTGCCAAACGAGATACCAAAAATACAGATATATAGAAATGTTAAATTCTCAAATTTCCCTTAGTGTTGTACGGGCTACTAAACAGACCGAAAAAAATAAAAATGGAATATTTAACATTTTAGATGCTCTAAACCTAACAGTGAGATCAAATTAAGCACCCAATTACCTGAATGTGATCCCGCATGAAAGTGTAAAATTATGAAAATGTCCCTAGACTTAATGTAAGCCACAGATAGATGAATTAAGATCTGAACAAGCCTAAATTGATTATCTTCGACCTTCTAGACCCAACGGTGATGTCCGTTTGGAAAAAATAGAACACTTAAACCAACCGAACAATGATAAACACATCCTAAGACTTAATGAAGCTACCAAAAGAGTATAGAAAGTAAAGAAAACCCATTCCAATGTATATAGGAGCCTCTAAATCTAGAAATGAGCTTTGTTTAAGATAATTGGATACCTAAGACACAAGATATAAATGATAAGATTACCAAATTACCCTTAAGATATAATTAAGCAACCAGATGGACTCAAAAAGTAAAAGAGGGACTACCTTATGATTAAAAGACCATCTGGACTCAAAAATGAAGTCTGATAAAGTGAATGGTGTACTGAATAGTATAAGACATGAAAAAGGAAAAATGACCACAATGCCCTTAAAGCCTAAAGTAAGCCACACGGTGAACTACAAAGTGTTAGGAACCCTAACTAAAGATCGTGAAGGAATCCTAAATAATAAGATTAAATTTAGAAGAAACTAAGAACATTAAGTAAGCAAAGACTTAAGCTAAAATATGTACTGATACGGTATTAATGAATTCTTATCCACAATTTAGGATCACCAACAAGAAAATGGAGATAAGATGAATGCTAAGGCAAGTCAAATAAGCAAGTGACTGTGAATTGTGAACCATAAATGAGTAGCCTTGATTGTTAAAATAGAGATTTCTCCATTCAGATGCAGTTTTTTACAACTCTATAACATTATATTTAGTTTTTATCAGCTTTATGACATGTTTCAAACTATTATGCTAAATATTTCAACTCTATGACCATTTTTAGAATGTTGAGATAAACATTTGAAATGCATTATTTTAAGTAGCATCTCTTTAAATGTTTTATAGCATGGATAACCTAAAGAATGTTTCTGAAAAAATGATTTGCAAACAAACTATGTAAGACATGGTCAAAGGTCAAGCGACCTATGTAAGACTTGGCCAAAGGTCAAGCAACCTATGTAAGATTTGGACAAGGGTCAAGCAACTTGTGTAAGACTTATCCAGGGGTCAAGCAACCCATGTTAGACTTGTCCAGGAGTCATGCAATGACTACAAGTCGTAAGACCTGTGTAAGCTCAGAGCTCTAAATTACATTTAGTTGCCCAAGTGACGACCAACAAGTCCTATAGGACAAAAATAATGAAAGATTGTCATGTATTATTTCATCACTCAAATTTTACATGCACAACTTTATGTTATCATGATATATCTTGCAAAACTAGACTGCCATGAACCCTTACTTAATTTCATAATATATCTTGCAACTCTTATTTATATGCAAACGTTTTAAGAATGCTAATAACTTTTAGTACAACTTCTTTTTAAATGCTATCCATGAAAGTTATGAAAGGTTTATGAAAAAAGGTTTCTAGAAACCAATGACAGAAGACAGGTGTTACTCACGAGCTTTTCATTAAGCTCAAAGAGTTTTATCCTATATATTTTCAAGAATGACTAAGGAGTTATAGATCCAGACGTTAGTAAGCTATAATTAACATAGACTCTAGCTAGAAGAAGATTAGTTTCCCAGTCATAGAGATAGCAACCTGAAATGATAGATAGCAAATTGATGCGATAGCTTGGAGTAAGAATGAAATGTGAATAATATTCATTAATGATGCATTACTTCATATACTCATGTATAATGTAATATTGCCTCATATTATTGTAACTCTGATATTATGTTACTTATGCTCTACCAAGTGTGACTGTATTAGAACAAAAAATTTTATAGACTCAGATTTCTGTTGCATGACTTTATATGACCGAATGCAATCTACTTGGATATGTAAAAAGGCATTTGGTTAGACATGTAATCCATATGCTAAGCAGAATTAGTGTATTGGAAAAGTGTCTAACTAGCTAGTCATTATTCGTAATTCGTATAGGGTAAGGTTTAGGATGTGACACATACACATAGGTACAAAAATATATACATTTGTGTATATATATATATGCATATATATATATATATGTAATAGCCATTGTATGTGTGGGAGGCGTGTGTGTGTGTGTGTATAGAATTTGGAGGAATGATAGAAGCTGGAAGTGGCAGTAAAAATTACTGAGTCATAAGATAAGCGTGATGTGAGTGAGCCACCTGTTATGGCATATGAGATAAGGAAGCTAGAGTCGATTAGGTTAACCGAGAGAAAGAGTGAGAGAGAAGAAAAGAAAATTTAAGAGAGGAATTAGGCAACATGAATTGGGAAAAGAAGAGAGAAATTGAGGCTAGAAGAACTGAAAGCCGACACAAGGGAAGATAGAAAGGTGTGAAACAAAGAGGAGAGAAGTTGTATTCTAGATAGAAAATCTAGGTCACTCACATGCAAATGTAAACAAGGTATGAAACTTCTTATTTCTTATCTAAATCATCATTTTAATTGATTTTAACAGGATTAATGAAGAAAAATAGGGTCAGATATGATAGGTAGGCGTTAAAATCAACTTCACCCCCAGTAACATACCTTAGAAACTAGGTCAAGTTTCGACCAAAACTAAATTGAGCTTTGATGTTTGGAACTTAAACTAGCTCCCATAGGGATCATAAATCCATTAAGACCCAATAAATTGGCTCACAGATGAGCCAGACATAGTCAGTTGTAATTTTAAGCTTAAAAACAAGAATGGCCAAATCAAGCTTTAAACTTAATTTTATGAACGGGATATGAAACCCCATGACCAGGGGGTTATAACCAAACAAATTACGTATAAATTGGTTAAGAAATAAGCTCATATAAATGATTTGTAGGTGCCACTATGGGTGCTTGAATCACTCCTTCTAATGTGATTCGAGGCATCAAATGCACGAGAAAATATAGATTAAGGACCCAAAATTGTTTAGGATTGAAAATAGATCAAAAAATGGTCTAGAAACACGTAAAATAGGATTTGAGTTTCTAGGTTTTCTAAGTGAATAGTTACCCAAATTTGGGGACGACGTTGAACAATCTCGAACAAAATGGGTCGGGTCGGGCATTAGAACGGATATGGGTCAACCCGCTTGAAACTGGTTATAACCTTAAGTAAGATGGTGTCATTTTGACGTGTAGAATTTGAATGAAAATTGGACAAAACGACAACATTTTGGGTTATACGGTTAAGTATCACAGTGTCATTTTAATGACACAAAACTGACATGTTGAACTCGATGGACCAGCCAGTTATCAAGGGTTTTATGTCGGTTCAATTAAAGTAGGTCTAGACTAGTTGGTTAATAAAGAAACTCAATCAATTCAGCGCCTAAACCCTAAAACACTTTAACCAGAGACCACATTGTCCTGGTCGTTCGAACCAAGCCAAGCCTCGTTCGAACGATTAAGGCAGAAAGCTCAATCGAACTAACTTACACATAAATGAAAAAAAAATATCTCATTTAACAATAAATGATGTATTTGAATACCAATAAAAACTTTTAATATCAAAACTACACTTTATAGAAAAACGTGATTTTAAAAACCTAGCAAATACATGAAGTGTGTGTGTGTGTGTGTGTCACGCCCCGAGTTTTCATAAACCTGAGGAATGAGTGAAATGAATTAAGAAAAATTAATAAAAGATAATTAAATGAATTTAGTTAATTTCACATTTATTTCCCCATGTTTCCCCAAAATTAAGAATGAAAATTTGCTACTAGACTTACCCAAGATGGGTTTCAAATGCCAATCAAATATCTCCTCCAACCAATAGTCAAAATTAGTCTAAGCCATGTTCAAGTATGGTCTCCAAGATAGCCCCAAAATGTCTCTAAATGTACCTTGGAACAATGGCCCAAATGGGCCTTAAATGCCCTAAGACATAGGCCACGAATAAGTCAAAAAATCTACCTAAAATGGTCTAAGGAAGTGGCCAAACATGGCCCATAAGAGTGGCCAAATATGGCCCGAAAGGGTGGCCAAACATGGCCTAAGGATTGGCCAAACATGGCCTAAAAGGATGGCCAAGGGCTGGTATTAAGGGGCTGGACACGCAAGGGAGCGCAGGGCATGGGCATGGGCGTAGGCGTGCACGCGAAGCGCATGATAGGTGCACGAGGCACGCGGTGTGCATGTGGGCTGCTGGCTGCTAGGCTACTAGTCTACTGTTCATTGCTGTAGTAAACCAGTAGCTAAAATGCTACGGTGCCAAAATTATAACTTTGGCCTAAAATCTTAATTTTGACATTTTTACACCCATTTCAATTTATTTCATCATCAAACTTGGTGTGGGGCCCTATAACATGTAAAATCACCATTTTACCCTTTTCCCATATTTTTCAGCCTTAAGTAATTTTTGGACTAATTGACCCCTATTTCCATTTCCTTACCTTTCTTTTTCTTCTTAAGTCATTTATTTCCCTACTTAGACAATCTAGGCATGCTCTCCCACTCCACTCAATCTAGTTGCTATATTTTAAGAAAATTCACCATAGTCTCTTTTGTTTAGTAACCTATTTTCTCATCCATTCCTCCTCATCATCCTCCTCAACACTGACACAACACCTAATGGAACAATTATTCATACAATTGTGTAATTCTAACATTCACAAGTATATTTTGAAAATAAGTAACTACGTGGAGCTCCATTGTAATATCCCGACCCGGGATATGTCACGTAAACCGAGGTAGGTCGATTAAAATATGTAACTTGAACGGTAAGATATGTATATCATGGTATTTCATGGAAATAAATGACTGGAAACTGTAAATGATTGAAATGTATAACAAGTGCTGGGTAACACCCGAGCACCCCGGGACATCGTATCGTAAAGCGTGCACTCACGTATTTCCATGCATGCCCATGTTTCACGGACACGTAGTATACCAAAAATCAATGTATGCATATGTGCCCGGAGTTTAGCATATACGTATATGTATGGGCGTATAGGTATGTATAAAATATGTATAATTATGAGTTTATACATGTATATGTATATTATATAATGCATTATACCATATATATATACATGTGTATATTAAATGAAAGAAAAAGGGGAAAGAAAAGAAAGTGGGCAAAAAGAGGCTGTTACCAGCCGTGCAAGTGTGTGTGAGTGGGTGAAGATATATATATATATATATGTATGAAAAGGTGTGTGTGTGTGTGTGTGTGTACGGTTGTATGTGTGTGTGTAATAAGTTGAGTGTATAACACTCAATGGAGAGTGGTGGAGATAGAAAGTGGGTGTTGGAGTGTGTAAGGAGATCTTAGGGCATGGTTAAGTCTGACTAGAGAGAGAGAGAGAGAGAGAGAAGGAAAAACCTGTTATATGCATGTGATCTCTCACTCTCAAGGAAAAAGGGAAATCAAAGGAAAGGTCAGGAACTGAAGGGGAGAAGAAGAGAGAAAGATTGATTCAGAAACAGAGAGATTCGGAAGGGACTCAACAACAAAAGAAAAACCGAAAGTATAGGTAAGCCACTGTTTCTGTTTTGAAATGTTAAAGCATGATTCGATTTATTTTGAATATAGGGTCTAAACAAGCATGAAAAATGGCGTCGATAGGAACAAACCGCACCTCATTTGGTTCACAAATGAGGGAAAAAATTCGAGTTGCAGGTTCGGAGGATAATCTGGGTTTCACTGATTTTACGTTTAAAACTTTGAAATTAGTTTATGAAAATGATCCTTATAAGTGCAGAAACACATTAGAAATCGGTTAGGGTCAAAATAGTGATCAAAACATCACGAAAATGGAAAATGAAACTTGGCCGGAGAATCGGCCGGAGTTGAATAACTCACTATTCGTGAAGATGGGGAGAGTTTTGATGAAAACTAAGACTGGGATTAGGGTCCTTCAGAAGAAGGGAAGAGGTGACGGAACCCTAATGCAGGCTCACCGGAGTATCGGGGAAGACGACCGGAATGTCGTGAGGCTATCGGGTCAAAATTAAAACGGGTCTGGGTTCGAATCAGGTCGGGACCCGACCGAAAATGAAACGGGAACATGAAACTGTGTCGTTTGTGTTTTGAATTTAAATGGATTGGGCTTGTTTGGTAACAAGGATACAAAATTGAAATTGGGTTTTGAGTTTAACCAAAACTGGGATAGGGTAGGAACCAGGATATTGGAATCCGGTTCTTGAATTAAACTGAACCGTTTGGTTCAAGGGAGGGGCAGACCGGTTTAGGGTTTCTGGTTCTGAACCAACTGGTTCAGACTGCAGCTTTTGGAAATTATGAACCGGCCCCAAATGTTTTAAGAAATCTCACTAAGGCCCAAACAAGAAAATTAATAAAATATTAATTTTACAAAAATGCCCCTATTTCAAATATGGGTCAAACAAAGTCCAAACGAGGCAAATGAATAGTCAAAATTTATTATCTCGGATGTTCTGAGTCCAATGGTGGGGTCTGTTTTATGAGATGGGACCCCGAAGGATAAAATACCGTAAAAGTGCAAAATGACCATTTTGCCCTTTTTAGTACAAAAGTCCAAATGGAATTCCGCGAAAGCCTAAACCAACTTTCTTCGGCATTCCGGACTCAATGGTAAAGTCTAAATTTGTATTTGAGATACTTATGATAGAAAGGCATAAAATTTGATGAATAGCAGTTATTCTGAAACGTATTCACTGATATATAGGGAACTCGAAAGGCAAGGGTACACTCACGGATTTCCGATCACGATAGAGGTAAGTGGATCACTCTCTCTTACATGTGGTGTTTCCACAAGCCAAGTTCATTCTTTTACTGCCAAACTCGTACTCTTGAATGTATTGATATCTTTGTGTTCCACAATGCGATATTCTTCTATCTTGTGCACATTTGATTGACTGATGTATCATTGTTATCATGTTTCACTGTGCCTTGAAAGTACCACATGTTATTGCTATCCACAATGTGATATTGTTCTATCTTGTGGACATTGATTGACTGTTGTATCATTGTTATCATATTGAACCATGCCTTGAAAGGCATACTGTTATGTTTTCATTGAATCTATGATATTCCATTTTATACTTCTATGGAATCACGAATGATCATGATATGTTATGAATACCAGATTTGTGCTCAGTCACAACATCCATCCGATGCTTTTGTATTGACTGGAGACCTAAGGGTCAAGTCCATGAATGGACAGGTGGCAGGAATGAATTCCTCGAAGGCTTTCCACCGGCAATTGACTGGCATGATCACTGGCATTTCATTGCATTTCCACTGGCATTTCATTTGCAAATTCACTGGCATGTTACAGAATAAAAGCATCTCTTATGACTGACAGAACTTGATTGTTGAATGGCACTATCCCTTATGATTCTTCAAGTCTCGAGGGACTTGCATTGATTGATTTAATTGTGATCGGTTCATTGTGGCAGTACTTCATTGTTGTTATATTATCATTGGATTTCTTCATATCGCTATTACACCAATACTTCTGATTGTGTATTGTGATTATTGTTCATTGGCCCTTGTGGCAATTGTTTCCATTGGCCCTCGTGGCAATTGTTTCCATTGGCTATCACAGCATCTTATTCTTATGATTGGCTATCATTATCTTATTCATGGATTCATTGATCATCGATACCAGTGTTGGAGATCTGCATTTACTTACTAAGCTTTGTAGCTCATTCCCCCCCCCCCCCACTTACCCCCCATTTCAGGTGATGACGCTGTGAGACCCCAGTAGGAGTCTGAGAGCGTAGGGGGACATTTTGAAGTACTGTACCAGTCTATGTTAGTTCTCCCATGTATTCACCACCCCCGGGTGCTGGTTACGTTTAGTTCTCATTTTGTCTTATGTAGAACTCTGTCATGTATTTAATAGACTTCTGCTGTTTAAATTATTAAAAGACTTCCGCTGGATGGATTACTGTAATTGATAAAGACTTCCGCTGTTCATTGTTTAAAATTTTTAGTACATTGCATATTAGTACTATGATACAGGAATGGAAAAAGTAGGGACGGCCTTCGGGTCGGCCCCGCAACACGAGATCCGCATAGGGTGGGTTTCGGGTCGTGACAGCTTGGTATCAGAGCTTTAGGTTCGATTGTGAGTCATGGGAGATAGGACTAGAGTTAAGACTGTTAGATATGACTGACATTTTATATATTACAATCATTGACAAATTGTCTTACGCATTGACTGGTCATCTCATTGGTTACTTCATTGGTTATCTCACTGGTTATCTCATTGGTTATCTCACTGGTGATCTCATTGGTTATCTTATTGGTTATCTTCATTGGTTCTATTCACAGTCATGGTTAACACGAGGCAAGGTCCGTTACCTATGGATCGCTTAGAACAATTGGAAAGATTGATGCAGACTGTCATTGAAAGTCTACCACGGATTCAAGCTAGTGCTAGCCAACCAGCACAGCCAGTACAACAGGAACAACCTGTCAACAGAGGCGGTAACAACGGGAATCATCAAGGGAATGAACGGGATGCTGCATACCAATACGAACGATTCCAGAAAATGAAACCCCCGACGTTTGACGGTACAAATGGGGCCACGGCGGCCGAAGAATGGATGTTAGAAATGAACAGGGTTTTCGATATCCTAAATTGTACTGACGTCCAGAAAGTGGCGTATGCCACGTATATGCTTAAGGGAATGGCGCATAAGTGGTGGATAAATGAGAAAGCAAGGGAGCCAAACATGGACTGGCAACGATTTACTGTGGTCTTCAATAAGAAGTACTTCTCCCAGGAAGTGCGGAACTGCAGAGTTGCCGAATTCATGGTACTGCAACAGGGGTCAATGACTGTGGAACAATATGAGGCCACTTTTACTGAGTTGGCCAGATTTGCCCCTGATGCTATCAGAACTGAGGATCTAAAGGCTCGTAAATTCGAGGAAGGACTGAGGTGGTCTATCAAGGATAGACTAGTACCCCATCGACTGACTACTTATGATGATGTCGTGGAAACGGCTCGGATCATAGAAAGCAGTGGCGAGGAATTCGCCAAAAGGCGAGGGAACCAGAAGCATGGAGGCAACCAGAATAAGAGGCAAGGGCCTTCTACTTCGGGACATGGATCTACATTTACCAGACCTGGAGCCGCATCACAGGCAACAGGGTCCCATCAGAAGAAACAGGGCAACACCAAAAAGGGGGCAGCCAAGTGCTCTCGTTGCAATAAGATCCATAAGGGCCAATGTCTCAAGGACAGCAACGCTTGCTACTACTGTGGCCAGGAGGGACATTATGCAAGAGAATGCCCTCAGAAGGATCAGGCCACGCCCGGCACTGCTCCGGTTAAGGCACCAACAACCGGAATAGCACCACCTAGACCTCCAACCCAAAGAATTGGACAGGGGAACGTCCAGTAGCAGGCAGGACGAGTTTTCTCCCTTTTGCCAGGAGACGTGCAGGCTACAACCTCTGTAGTTGCAGGTACTCTTTTAGTATGCTCATAGCCTGCTCATGTTTTATTTGACACTGGATCTACACATTCATTTGTATCCCCTACATATGCTGCTAGATTGAACCTAGTGACGGAACCCTTAGGGTATTTACTGAATGTTTCTATACCATCGGGGAAATGATTGTTGGGGGATACCATGTATAGGAATTGTGGGATTCAGATTGGGGATACACACTTATTGGCTAACCTTATACCCTTGGAAATTTGTGGATTCGACGTTATCCTTGGAATGGATTGGCTGGCCGCCAATCACGCTACGATAGACTGTGTGGCCAAACGAGTTCTCATACAGAATCCCTAGTTTCCGACAGTTAACTTTGAGGGGACAAGGGTGGCTTCCCCACCCTACTTCGTTTCCTCTATCCAGGCAAGGCGTCTGCTTCGCAAGGGATGTCACGGATTCTTATGTAGTGTTCAAGACACTGATTCCCAGCAGCCTGAGTTAGAGAAGATTCCCATTGCTAGGGAATTTCTCGGAGTGTTCTTGGATGATCTTCCAAGAATGCCCATAGATAGAGAGATCGAGTTTTGCATCGACGTATTGCTAGGCACTACCTCGATATCCAAGACTCCATATAGGATGGCACCAGCAGAGCTGAAGCTCCAGTTGCAAGAATTATTGGACAAGGGTTTTATACGACCCAGCTCGTCACCATGGGGTGCGCCTGTATTGTTCGTAAAGAAAAAGGATGGAACTATGAGACTGTGTATCGACTATCGCGAGTTGAACAAAGTTACCATCTGGAATAGATATCCACTGCCCAGAGTGGATGATTTGTTCGACCAATTGAAAGGGGCCCAGGTGTTCTCGAAGATCGACCTGAGGTCCGGCTATCACCAGTTGAAGGTCAGACCTACTGACGTTCAGAAGACAGCATTTAGGACACGGTATGGACACTACGAGTTCCTTATTATGCCATTTGGGGTGACCAATGCCCCAGCTGCATTCATGGACATGATGAACCGTGTGTTCAAGCCGTACTTGGATGACTTCGTGATTGTATTTATAGATGACATCTTGGTTTACTCTAAGAACCAGGAAGAACACGAGGTACATCTGAGGAAAGTCCTACAGAAGTTAGGGGAGCAGAAGTTATACGCTAAGTTGAAGAAATGCGAATTCTGGCTTCCTAGTATAGCATTTCTAGGACACGTGATCAGTAAAGAAGGAATCTCTATTGATTCCCAGAAGATCGAGGCAATCATGAATTGGCCTCAACCTATGAGTGTCACAGAAGTGCGAAGTTGCATGGGGTTAGCAGGCTACTATAGGAGATTTGTCAAGGACTTCTCCAAAATAGCTACACCTATTACCAAACTGACCCGGAAGGGAGTTCCTTTTGTTTGGACAGAGGAACAAGAAAAGAGTTTCCAAGAGTTAAAGGAGCGTTTGGTTACAACTCCTATATTGACAGTACCAGAAGGAACTGACGGTTTTGTGATTTACAGTGATGCCTCGTTCAAGGGCTTAGGGTGTGTGTTAATGCAGAACGGAAAAGTGGTAGCTTATGCTTCCCGACAGTTGAGACCCCACGAAGGGAACTATCCGACACACGACCTTGAGCTAGCAGCCATTGTCTTCGCTTTGAAGATATGGAAACATTATTTATACGGAGCCACGTGCAAAATTTTCACCGACCATAAGAGCCTCAAGTATCTGTTTACACAGAAGGAGCTCAATATGAGACAACGCCATTGGTTAGAATTGTTGAAGGACTACGAGGTTAGCATACAGTACCACCCAGGAAAGGCAAATGTGGTGGCTGACGCTCTTAGTAGAAAGTCATCAGGAAGTTTAGCTTGCCTGTTGACGACACAGAAAGAGATATTGAGAGATTTGGAGGACATGGAAATAGAGATAGTTCTGCCCAGTTCCGAGACACTATGTCCAACATCACAGTCAGTTTGTCGATTGTGGACAAAATCAGGGGGCAGCAGACTCAGGATGAGAAGCTGGCTAAGCTTCTTCAAGGAGTTGAGACAGGCATAGATTCAGAGTATTCAGTGAAAGATGGAATATTATATTATCAAGGTAGGATCTGCGTACCCGATGTGCCCGAAATCAGGAAGGAGATTCTTGATGAAGCACACAGTTCAAAATTTGCCTTACATCCAGGGGGCACCAAAATGTATCACAATGTTAAGGATACTTATTGGTGGTCTGGGATGAAACGTCACATAGCTGAGTACATAGCACGATGTGTCAAGTGCCAGCAAATTAAGGTAGAACATCAGAAGCCTGGAGGACTTCTGCAATCACTGCCAATTCCTGAGTGGAAGTGGGAACACATCACGATCGACTTTGTGTCAGGATTGCCAAAGACAGTCAAGGGGAGTGATTCTATCTGGGTCAGCGTAGACAGATTAACTAAGACAGCTCACTTTCTGGCAACCAAGACGACACAATCTCTTCAGCGATTAGCCGAGCTATACATCAGAGAGATTGTTAGACTTCACGGAGTTCCAGTATCAATTGTTTCTGATAGAGACCCCCGGTTCGTATCACGATTCTGGAAAGGACTACAACAAGTTATGGGCACGGAACTGAGTCTTAGCACTGCGTATCACCCCGAGACCGACGGCCAGTCGAAAAGGACGATACAGACCTTAGAAGACTTACTGCGTTTCTGTGTCATAGACTTTGAAGGGAGTTGGGAAGATCAGTTGCCATTGGTGGAGTTCACGTACAATAATAGCTATCAAGCTAGTATTGGTATGGCGCCATATGAGGCATTGTACGGCAGGAAGTGCCGATCACCCCTGTGTTGGACAGAGGTGGGAGAAAGGAAACTCTATGGGCCAGAGATAGTGGAACAGACCGCAGGAAAAATACAACTGATCCGACAGCGTTTATTAGCAACTCAAAGTCGACAGAAAAGTTATGCGAACGTTCACCGACGAGACTTAGAGTTTGCAAAAGGCGATTTTGTATACTTGAAAGTATCACCCATGAAAGGAGTAGTCAGGTTTGGCAAGAGGGGAAAGCTTGGCCCCAGATACATTGGGCCATTCAGGATCACGAAGAGGGTTGGACCCGTAGCTTACGAGCTTGCCTTACCTTCAGAGTTAGCACATGTTCACAATGTGTTTCATGTCTCGATGCTAAGGAAATGTATACAGAGTGCAGATCAAGTGATCGAGCACGAACCGTTAGACGTCCAGGAAAATCTGAGTTGCATAGAGCATCCAGTTCAGATTTTGGATCGTCGAGATCAGGTACTACGGAACAAGACTATTCCATTAGTCAAAGTTCTGTGGAGAAATCACCAGATAGAAGAGGCTACTTGGGAGCGAGAAGATGATATGCGCGCCAAGTACCCACATTTATTTTCATAGTAGTATATGCTAAGTTTGGGGAGAAACTTATTTTTAAGGGGGTAAGAATGTAATATCCCGACCTGGGATATGTCACGTAAATCAAGGTAGGTCGGTTAAAATATGTAACTTGAACGGTAAGATATGTATATCATGGTATTTCATGGAAATGAATGACTGGAAACTGTAAATGATTGAAATGTATAACAAGTGCAGGGTAACACCCGAGCACCCCGGGACATCGCATCGTAAAGCGTGCACGCACGTATTTCCATGCATGCCCATGTTTCACGGACACGTAGTATACCAAAAATCAGTGTATGCATACGTGCCCGGAGTTTAGTATATACGTATATGTATGGGCGTATAGGTATGTATAAAATATGTATAATTATGAGTTTATACATGTATATGTATATTATATAATGCATTATACCATATATATATATATATATATATACATGTGTATATTAAATGAAAGAAAAAGGGGAAAGAAAAGAAAATGGGCAAAAAGGGGCTGTTACCAGCCGTGCAAGGGTGTGTGAGTGGGTGAAGATATATATATATATATATATATATATATATATATATATGTATGAAAAGGTGTGTGTGTGTGTGTACGGTTGTATGTGTGTGTGTAATTAGTTGAGTGTATAACACTCAATGGAGAGTGGTGGTGACAGAAAGTGGGTGTTGGAGTGTGTAAGGAGATCTTAGGGCATGGTTAAGTCTGACTAGAGAGAGAGAAGGAAAAACCTGTTATATGCATGTGATCTCTCACTCTCGGGGAAAAAGGGAAATGAAAGGAAAGGTCAGGAACTGAAGGGGAGAAGAAGAGAGAAAGATTGATTCAGAAACAGAGAGATTCGGAAGGGACTCAACAACAAAAGAAAAACCGAAAGTATAGGTAAGCCACTGTTTCTGTTTTGAAATGTTAAAGCATGATTCGATTTATTTTGAATATAGGGTCTAAACAAGCATGAAAAATGGCGTCGATAGGAACAAACCGCACCTCATTTGGTTCACAAATAAGGAAAAAAATTCGAGTTGCAGGTTCGGAGGATAATCTGGGTTTCACTGATTTTACGTTTAAAACTTTGAAATTAGTTTATGAAAATGATCCTTATAAGTGCAGAAACACATTAGAAATCGGTTAGGGTCAAAACAGTGATCAAAACATCACGAAAATGGAAAATGAAACTTGGCCAGAGAATCGACCGGAGTTGAATAACTCACTATTCGTGAAGATGGGGAAAGTTTTGATGAAAACTAAGACTGGGATTAGGGTCCTTGGGAAGAAGGGAAAAGAATGGCATTCAAAACGGGCTAAAATAAGGTCGAAACGAGGTCACCGTCACCGGAGAAGGTGACGGAACCCTAATGCAAGCTCACCGGAGTATCGGGGAAGACGACCGGAATGTCGTGAGGCTATCGGGTCAAAATTAAAACGGGTCCGGGTTCGAATCGGGTCGGGACCCGACCGGAAATGAAACGGGAACATGAAACTATGTCATTTGTGTTTTGAATTTAAATGGATTGGGCTTGTTTGGTAACAGGGATACAAAATTGAAATTGGGTTTTGAGTTTAACCAAAATTGGGATAGGGTAGGAACTAGGATATTGGAATCCGGTTCTTGAATTAAACTGAACTGTTTGGTTCAGGGGAGGGGCAGACCGGTTTAAGGTTTTTGGTTCTAAACCAACTGGTTCAGACCGCAACTTTTGGGAATTATGAACTGGCCCCAAATGTTTTAAGAAATCTCACTAAGGCCCAAACAAGAAAATTAATAAAATATTAATTTTACAAAAATGCCCCTATTTCAAATATGGGTCAAACGAAGTCCAAACGAGGCAAATGAATAGTCAAAATTTATTATCTCGGATGTTCTGAGTCCAATGGTGGGGTCCGTTTTACGAGACGGGACCCCAAAGGATAAAATACCGTAAAAGTGCAAAATGACCATTTTGCCCTTTTTAGTACAAAAGTCCAAATGGAATTCCGCGAAAGCCTAAACCAACTTTCTTCGGCATTCCGGACTCAATGGTAAAGTCTAAATTTGTATTTGAGATACTTATGATAGAAAGGCATAAAATTTGATGAATAGCAGTTATTCTGAAACGTATTCACTGATATATAGGGAACTCGAAAGGCAAGGGTACACTCACGGATTTCCGATCACGATAGAGGTAAGTGGATCACTCTCTCTTACATGTGGTGTTTCCACAAGCCAAGTTCATTCTTTTACTGCCAAACTCGTACTCTTGAATGTATTGATATCTTTGTGTTCCACAATGCGATATTATTCTATCTTGTGCACATTTGATTGACTGATGTATCATTGTTATCATGTTTCATTGTGCCTTGAAAGTACCACATGTTGTTGCTATCCACAATGTGATATTGTTCTATCTTGTGGACATTGATTGACTGTTGTATCATTGTTATCATGTTGAACCATGCCTTAAAAGGCGTACTGTTATGTTTTCATTGAATCTATGATATTCCATTTTATACTTCTATGGAATCACGAATGATCATGATATGTTATGAATACCGGATTTGTGCTCAGTCACAACATCTATCCGATGCTTCTGTATTGACTGGAGACCTAAGGGTCAAGTCCATGAATGGACAGGTGGCAGGAATGAATTCCTCGAAGGCTTTCCACCGGCAATTGACTGGCATGATCACTGGCATTTCATTGCATTTCCACTGGCATTTCATTTGCAAATTCACTGGCATGTTACAGAATAAAAGCATCTTTTATGACTGACAGAACTTGATTGTTGAATGGCACTATCCCTTATAATTCTTCAAGTCTCGAGGGACTTGCATTGATTGATTTGATTATGATCGGTTCATTGTGGCAGTACTTCATTGTTGTTATATTATCATTGGATTTCTTCATATCGCTATTACACCAATACTTCTGATTGTGTATTGTGATTATTGTTCATTGGCCCTCGTGGCAATTGTTTCCATTGGCCCTCGTGGCAATTGTTTCCATTGGCTATCATAGCATCTTATTCTTATGATTGGCTATCATAATCTTATTCATGGATTCATTGATCATCGATACCAGTGTTGGAGATCTGCATTTACTTACTGAGCTTTGTAGCTCATTCCCCCCCCCACTTACCCCCCATTTCAGGTGATGACGTTGCGAGACCCCAATAGGAGTCTGAGAGCGTAGAGGGACATTTTGAAGTATTGTACAAGTCTATGTTAGTTCTCCCATGTATTCACCACCCCCGGGTGCTCGTTACGTTTAGTTCTCATTTTGTCTTATGTAGAACTATGTCATGTATTTAATAGACTTCCGCTGTTTAAATTATTAAAAGACTTCCGCTGGATGGATTACTGTAATTGATAAAGACTTCCGCTGTTCATTGTTTAAAATTTTTAGTACATTGCATATTAGTACTATGATATAGGAATGGAAAAAGTAGGGACGGCCTTCGAGTCGGCCCCGCGACACGAGATCCGCATAGGGTGGGTTTCGGGTCGTGACATCCATGCTCCTCATTTACATTCACTACATAATTTCATATAATCCATCATAAAATTTAGTTCATAGCTTACACAAGGTCTAGATTTTAAACATAAAATAAATTTCATGGGACTTGTGCCCTTACACAACCAAAAATATGCCCCAAGGGTCAAATGTTCTTCATGGTCCATTTCCCTCTTCATACTTCAAGACTTCATCAAGTCTCATGTGCCGGGAGTCTCATCTATAATATGTAATCCCATATAAGGTAAACAAGACGGCCCAGTATGACATAATGCTAACATAAAGAACAAAATTAAAGCATGGCATGTGCAAAGTATACATTTATAGGCTATATGCCTTCCAATTCATTAATGCAATACAACGGCAATATGATTGACACACACATGTAACTCTATGCCCAACACATGTCTCGCATCACGACCCTTCCCCGTCAGCACGCGAGTATTGTCGTATGTCTCGCTTCACAGTCCGTCCCCGTTAGATCGCAAGTACCACCACAGGATCTATGCCCTCATAATGCATAGCACTAATGTGCTCAACACACGCCATGTTTTCAAAGATTCACGTATGCCAAAATGCCTTGATTTTTTTATGCAATTTCAATAAGGCATTTATCAAACACATGGGGTATGCCTTAAATAATGCATCATACATAAAGCAAACTATAACTTTTAAACCACAAAATTTTGTCTACATGAACATAAGCTAGAATGCAATGAATTATACATATATTCAAGTTACATGTTTATCACTTCACCAAATTCTCAAATAATACATAAGTACACAAAATACCAAAGCAACTATATGCTAGGTGGTTTTTTAACAATAAGTAAGCATGTAAGTCATACAATCAACATATAAAAACACTCCTAAACTTAACCCTATTCTTTACTTAACAAAAAATCATACCTAGAAGGGTTTTTCTCAACCCTAGGGAGTTGTGCTTGCTGTGCAGCTAAACCAATTGGTAAGAACATAGCCCTTGACATGGGGGAACAACTTCCTAGAAGTAAGGCTTGTGAAATTTCAAGCCTAGAGATGAGTTTTGGAAAATAGAAAGTTGAAAAAACCTAAGTTTTCTTCACCTTTCTCTCCATGCATGATCTACTACTCATTCCTCAGACCAAATTCTTTGATTTTAACACTAAAGGGTCCTATTTATAGTAAAGGGGTCAAGGGGTGAAAAGACCCTTTTGCCCTTAATTAGTTCGGGACCCCATTACAGTACAACCCGTCTCGAAACTCCTCAATTCGATATTCGGCTTTAACCAAAGTTCTAAAAATTAATTTAAATGATATTTTTCTGAAAAATTTATTTTCGCCTGGGGATGGGTGCGGCCGGTCCACCCGGGCCACCCAAAATGCCCTTTATGGTCCATTTTTTAAACTATCTCTGATTAGGCTCCAATTTCTCACGAGAGGTGTATTTTAACATTATAAGCATATTTATCTTCTATGGCATACTCAAAATATGCTTCTAAACATGACTTATCTCTAAATGATGCATGTGTAGTGCCCTACCAGCAAACAGTGCATGAATAGTGCCTTACCGACAAAAATGAAAAATTTATCCTGATTTTTTAGATCTCTACAATGTGTGTGTGTGTGTGTGTGAATCCATGAACCATATGAATCCAAATAAGTTACCTTTCTGACCATTGTAACCTTCTTTGATGAGAAAAATTCTTCATTTTGCTCGGAATGCTGAGATAACCACAAGGCTTAAGAACAAGGCTTGACTTGAATAGACACATTACCACTCAAAAGTTTTTTCAAACATTGATTAGCCAACACAATTATAGAGTACAAGTCCTAACTTGAAGGATTCATAAAAGCATCAAAGTACTTAATAAGGTTGTTCAATATGCAACTGCTCTGATAAGAGAATCAAAACTCTCTATCTCTTCTAGGTTATTTTCATATCATATGCATTTGTAAACCTGTCAATCCAATTAGGTTTCCAATTTAAACAACCAATTAGCGTCACCGATTTTTCACACACATTCAAACAGAAAAGTGATTTCTGTTTAGATGGGAAGGCTACTGGAAAATGCCCTTTGAATTCTCGATTAGATTAAACGCGAATTTCCAATATATACTTATGAAAGTAATAAAAAAACTTTAGACATTTTTCAAATTTTATTTTCCAAAAATAGATTTACCCTATATCCAAAATTAACTCATACTTACGATCAATTTAACTAAGGTCGAGTTTATATCTAAACTTAAAACTAGTGCATAATATATGTTTAAATAGAAACTAATTCTAAGGCAAACTAAACATAAAAATAGGTTAAATCCTCATACATCCTAATAGAGTTCTAATATGAATGCATGATGCTTAAGTGTGATTTACCTTTTATGTGTTTGATCTGAAATATTAGATTGATCGTTAAAGTTCTTCTTTAGATGTGAGAACTGTAATTTAAATCTAGATGTGAATAAGTCTTCATCAATGCGAATTGACTAACAGTGTATGTGAGAAAAATAATATAAATGCTATTCATGTAAATCTTGGTTTAATATAAAAACTAATGATAATAAGTGTCTGCCAAAAGTATGAAAATGTTTATACCAAATTTTAATTAATTAAAACATAACTTAATTAATAAGGAATGTTGATTTATAATATTTTCATTAATCAAGATAGATTTATGTGATATTTATGGAAATTATATTAAGTCCCAAAAAAATAATTTATATTTATTTTTATACCTTCAAATAAATAGGTAAAATTACTATTTTACCCCTAAGTCTAAAATTAGTCAAATGAAGGCCAATAAAATGCGAGAAGAGTCTAATCGAACATTTTTGGACATTCTGAACTCAGACCTCGAAATATATGAATGGACAAACTTGGCTAATTCCAAATGTGCCTTAATGTGTTAATTAAGCTACCAAATGAACACCAATGACTACGAAGGTATCCTACCTTAACATTTTTCGACGTTTTGAACTCCATGGTGGGGTCCGTTCGTCAAACAAGATACCAAAAATAAAGATACATAGAAATGTGAAATTTTTAAACTACCTTTAATGACATACGGGCTACTAGACAGACTGAAAAATATAGAAAAATGGGCATACTTAATATTATTGGATGCTCGGAACCTAATGGTAAGGTCTAATTGAGCATCCGGATACCCAAACATGGTCTTGTATGAAAGTACAAAATTACAAAAATGCCCCTAAACCTAAAGTAAGCTACAGAAAGGCTAATTATGATCCGAAAAGCCTAAATTAGTATATTTCGACATTCTGAACCTAACAGTGATGTCCGTTTGGAACAAATAGAAAACCACAACAAATTAAAAATGACGAACATGTCCCTAAGACTTAATTAAGCTACTTGAAGAGTATAGGAAGCAAAGAAGACACCATACCAATGTTTATAGTAGACTCTAAATCTAAAAATGAGCTCTATTTAAGATAATTGGGTACCTAAGACATGAGATAAGAACATTAAAATTACCAGATTAACCTTAAAGCTTAATTAAACGATCAAATGAACTAAGAAAGTAAACGAGGGACCTATTTATAATTAAAGGGTCCTCTAGGCTCAAAGATGAAGTATGTAAAGTAAATAAAGTGTCGAACAATATAAGATATGTGAAGGAAAAAATGACCATAATGCCCTTGGAGAATAAAATCTACACCAAGCTGCAAAAGATCCACTAATAAGAAAGAACGGCAATATTGGCCCACAAATCTATCAACCCACAAACAACTAACCTATCACCTTTAGTGATATACCTGCTAGTATGTCTGCAACTTCTTGTTATATGCTTCAACTCTGATTAGTCTTTTGCACTTTGATTCAAACACAAACCACGATCACTACCGGAAAAAGTACTATTAGCAACGCACGCAAGCGTCGCTAATAGTAACAAAAAGCATCGCTAAAGAGCTTTTGCACATGCGCGTCGCCAAATGTGTCGCTAAAAGATGTGTCGCAAACACAATTAGTGACGCCCACCCATGTATGTGTCGCTAAAAATACCTATTAGCGACGCCCTTAGAGCGTCGCTAATAATCAGAAATGCGCGTCGCTAATATTAGCCATGCACGCAATGGGCGTCGCTAATGGGGCCTTTTAGCGATGCGCAGAGTGCGTTGCTAATAGTTTTTGGTCTGATTTAACGACGAATGTGAAGCATCGCTGAAAATGGTTGCTTTTCTTTTAGCGACGCCTTTGTGTGCGTCACTAAAAGTTGAAATTTTTTTTTTCACCGTATTTTGACCTGAAATATTTGTTTTATTTTATGTTTTATTCCTGTTTAAACATGTATCAATCATCCTGATAGATAATAAAATCCAAACATTCTGAAATGAGTATATTAAAAGAAAATACACATATCATATATATATATATATAGATATATAATAATTACTTACATTTGTAAAAGTACAATTTAACAATAAATACAAAAAAAAAATTGTCTCAGAAAATGTAATTACAAATGTCCATGAAAAGAAAAAATAAATAAATAAAATAATAATTACCGATAAAAACAGAAAACGGCGGTGCAATAATCCTGATCAATCTGAAATAAAGATAAAATGATATATATTAGAATACTTATTAATATATATATATATATATATGAAAGTGAATATATTTTTTTTCCATGCATAAATAGTAAGAACGACATAAAGTAGCATAAGTTGCAAACCACTAACCCGAACTGATTGTCGTAATTTTGTGGCAGACTATTTTGTCATTGTGGGGTGTGTGATGGGGTTTCGAGATAGTTAGGCAGATTCCGGTATTTTGGTCCGTCAAAACCCTAAAATGGGCCTTTGTGGAGCAGAAACTAATAAACGTTTCTGACCGGGCATCCAAACCGAGTGCCGTAAGTTTTTGCAAGTCTATTTTATCATTTGGGAGGTGTGTGATGGGGTTTCGGGGTCGGTAGGCCGATATCTGGCATTTTGGTCCACAAAACTCTAAAATGGGTCTTTTTGGAGCAAAAACTTGCATAAGTTTCAAATAGGTGATCCGAACCAAGTTTGTAAGTTCATGCAAGTCTATTTTATCATTTGTGAGGTGTGTGATGGGGTTTTAGGGTTGGTAGGCCGATATTCGGCATTTTGGTCCTTCAAAACCCCAAAATGGGCCTTTTGGAGTAGAAACTTGCATAAGTTTCAAACTGGTGATCCAAACCGAGTGTTGAAAGTTCATGCAAGTCTATTTATCATTTAT